>JAVJIF010001831.1:0-507822 GCA_038442645.1 Agave tequilana
AAATGAGCAGACAACCCCCTCACTAGCAAATCTAGTAGAAAACCCATAATACATTATAAGATTTGACAATAAATTCACATGTTATAATGAATTTACTAAAGATTATACTTGTACTAGCTAAGATATACTAAGAAAACTCTCATTTATTATCTTAAAATGTATAGAAATTATAAAATATTATAAAATTATAGGGTATTTTCTGTTAGATCTGACAACTAATCAAGATCACCGGTCTAATTGGCGAGGTCGGTGAATATCAGGTGAGAGGTTTTCCGTTCAGAATCTTGCTGGAACTATCCTCTTGGTTAGTTTCAGAAATCTTCTATATTCAGACAGAGTAGAAGTTAGTAACTTCAAAATAATTGTCTTAAAATTGTTAGTTCTGACAACTAATCAAAATCACCGATCTAATTAGCCATGTCGATGAATATCAGGTGAGAAAATTTTTCGTTCAATAGAACGTTTATTAATTAAAGAATCACATTTAATTTTCTTCCTTAGTTAAACACCAATTAGACTGGAATTAGTCACTCTCAATATACAATCAAATGTATTCACAGTAATATTTATAAAATAAATATTTCAGCATAACCTTTGTAAAAAAATGTTTGTTCAATTATACAGCAGATGTATTGAGATACGTATATAGTGAATCTTCTTAAGATAATTACGTCCCCTACTATAGTGCTAACGAATTATTGGATGCTGATCTCCTAAGAAACAACACTCTTTTACGGTAGCTGGATAGCACTACCAAATCATCGTACAGTCGAACCTTAATTAATCAGTATCTTCACTAATTAGAATTTCAAAGCTTGGACCAAGACAAATTTCAGGGAGAATATTTGCTTTAATATGGAGGAATATTCACGATAACAGAAAGGTGGGAGAGAGAAGAATTTATATCTTAAGAAGATACAGATTATGACACAAATTCTAAACTTCTAATCTTCTTCAGATTTTTTGTGTTTCTGCTCTTTTGTTTTGAAAATGATCGAGAGAAGCATTATTTATAGCGCTCCTGAGAGTCCGCCTGATATGGACTGTTGGTAACAGTTCTGCAAGATAAAGAATAAGGAGAAGAACACTCATTGGGAGTTTTCTAACTATCATAAATTTGGACATCTAGGTATAAGATGTTTTATTCTATTGTCTAAGTGTTGAGGAGATCGTACGCATTGCGAGGAGTCCAAAGTTTCTCTCTACCTGATTCTGGTATTCTTGTATCTCCTTCATTCCTATTATTTCCTTGATTCTCATTTAACGGACTCAGTATTTATTCCATTTCTTTATTCTTATATTATCATGTGTCGACAGTTATATATGATATTGCCGTGATCGTAATTTATTATAATGGATTTACATAGTTTGTTCGGGTTACTTAAGACTTAGCGCGTATACGTAGGGTATTTTTCTTACTTATATGCGTCACTACTACGCGTCTCTACTCCAGCGTATTTTGGGAAACATATCGTGACAATATCTTTATAGGAACTTCTGGCCTTGTCGGCAGTTTCATCTTCTTTGATTGTCACATGTGCAATTCAGTATGGACAATAAAACTATTTTAGTGTCTTTTTAGTATATTGAGCCATTAGAAATGATAAATTATAGGACCAACTTGTTAAGTTATTCAATTGAACTGAGGGAAAGGAGGTGTTAAAGATGGATGAGAAGAACCCAACAAAAAATCGCCAATCTGTAATATATGTTTTCAATAATTTGACAAGTGAAGTAAGGATTCTATTAGCATCAACAAAAGTATGTTATGAAGGAATAAGTCTTGTTGCTACTTCAAAAGTTGTTCTAATTGATGTTCTTAGGAATCCGTCTACGGAAAACTAAAGCGCATCAATTAGAACCACCCTTAAAGCACTAACAAGACTTATTCCTTCATAACATGATTTTGTTGATACCAATAAGACCCTTGTTTCAATTATCAAATCATTAAAAATATCTATTAGAGATTGATGATTCTTTTAGGATTTTCTTATCCATCTTTATAATCTATTATTTCTCAGTCCAATCAAATAACTTAGCAAGTTGGTGTTTTATCATTTCTAATGGCTCAATGTACTGATAAAATACTAAAACTTTCTTCTATTTAGTCTATATCCTCTGCACTCTGACCATGTCATATCTATCTTGTATAATTTTAATCAATCCCATTAATGATTACATCTATTTTCGATTCATATTTACCTACAGTAGACATCATATATAAAAAATTGAATTAACAACAACGTACAAAACATGTAAAGAGTTCAACTTGATAGTCTAATTATAATTATTCTTCTTGATTTCTATTTTTCTTTGTTTATATTTTTTGTAAGCTCAGTTCTTATGATTACAATGTTTTCATGTCTACACCACCTACCCATACACCACCTACCCACACATCACACAAACCCACACACCCATACACACAAACACAAACAACATATGCATACACAAACACCATCACACCTACTCCACCACCTCCTATACCACCACCACACACACACACATACACACACAAACACCACTACACACATATACACTAACATCAAGGACGACATACACACACACAACACATCACACACGCACATGCACAAGCATCAAGCCTGATACGAACGCGCACTTACACACATGCGCGCGCGTACACATCAAGTATGAATACTGTTGTGCGCAGATACAACAACCACGTAAAGGAACCCTTGAGCCAAGATGCAATATAGAAGTACCACCAACAGTAAAGAACAATTGAACAAATGAGAAGAACACAAACACAAGAATTTAACGAGGTTCGACCAATTTCGCCTACGTCCTCGGGGCAAGGAAGAGAGATTTCTTTTATTGATTTGATGATCAATACAATTTTGCAAGTATTACAAGCATTACATATGAAGAGAGGTCTGCCTCTCTCATATACCCAAGGAAACCCTAGGAATCAGTTTCCTATTTGGGATGATTTTCAATTCAGCAATCGCGCGCGGCGCGCGCATCAAGAATGACATACACCCCTCCCCACCACCACACCATGCTAGAAAAAACAATAATTTTTTCAATAATTTTAAGTCTAGTTCATAGTCATTGAAATTTTTTTAAAAAATTTTCACCCAGATTTCTCTTCCTCCATCCTCCCCTCCCCCTCTCCCCTATTACCCCTTCCTCCACCTACTCCAACAAATTCCTAACCCCTTTTTGCCACCGACTGTCTTGTCGGTTTTCACCACCTCAGTGGTATACTATCTCAACATAACTATCACACCCCCCTCCCCCTCCCCCTCCACCACCAACCGGTAAAAAAAAGAAGAAGAAAAGAAGGAAGGTCGAGATCAACTCACCGCCGATAAAAGATATCACCGCGGATGAAGAACCATTAGCACAGTAACGACACCGTCACCGTCGCCGCGCATGAGAAGATGAATAGTAATTAGGGTTTGACGGTATAGAGAGATTGAGAGAAGACGAAAAAAAGTACACTAAAGATGGCAGAATTAGGGTAAAAAAATCGTTGCGTGATTTAATATCATTTTGAAAATTATTTCCAGTCGGTTCTTAATAAGAACCAACGCTAATAAATCTTTCGCGTCGGTTCCATAAAAGAACCGCCGCGGAATATATAGTATTACGTGTCGGTTATATAAAAAACTAACACTAAATGTATAATAGAATCTGTTTATTTTATATTTAAAAAAATTAATAAATTTTTAACGTCCTTTATTTACGGAACCGATGTGTAAAATAATATTACACGTCGGTTATTTAAAGAACCAATCTGGAATAGTTTCTTTTTTTAATCGAAACAACAAGGTAGCGTGAAATGCTCATTTTATTTGCTAAATTGTCACCATATTTTATTTCGCGTGGGATGTGGTTAGAACTTACGTGAAAAAGGGAGGTTTTATATCATTTCTGCACTAGTGATGAAATCAGAAAAGCACTGCATGCTTGATAGCTACAACTCTCAAAAAATGAACCATGAGAAACGGAGAAGATTGAGCCAGTGTTGTCCACCCCGAAAGAGAAAGTAACGACAATAAGTTTCTGAAGTTTCTAATCATAGCTTCTCAAATTAAGATATAGTTTTTTTTTATTGTTATTAGATTAATCGAACATTCAAACTATAGTAAAATGTTGCATGTCTCACACATAGAGAATGTTGAAACTGTCAGAAGCTTCTCAAAGGTGAGCTTGACCATAATGCTTCACACTTGCTCTTCTGCTCGCACGCGCACTGCCCACTCTCTTCACTTCACACCCATCATCTTCAACTATTTCCCCAAAAGGGTGTTTTCAATTCTACAAAAGGAAGAGATGCCTTGTAGATTTTTGCTCAAAATTTCTGAGTCCCATGCCCAAGAGAGCCTTCCTTCTCTTCTCTTCAAAAGAATAGATTGAGAGAGAGAATGTGATATTATTTTCTAGTGAAAAGGGAAATAGAAATTTCCTTTTTCATTTTACAAAAGGGTGGGGCTTGCATCTTTTGATAAAAAAGTTGCAAATATATACACACACACTCCTCTCTGTGACCAAAGGGGGGAGTCCATCAAAAAGGAAAAACCAATTAAAATACGAGTGTTTGATCTCCACTGCAATTATAACTATATGATGCTCTAGTTATAGCAATTAATTAAAAGTTTTTTTTGTTCTCAACTTCAGCTCTATCAAATTGACAGTATAAAAAGGGGGTTTGCATCTGAAGGCCAAGTAGAAAGAGCCCCCAGCTTGAATGAATCTTTTCAGGGGCGTGTTTCGACGGGGAATGATGAGTATGTGTCTCAATTCACACCTTATATGTATAAAGTACTAGCGAAAAAAAAGTTGCCGAGTTCATCTCCCCAACAAAAAAAAACGATAACAACACCCAAACCAAGCTTTTGTCTCAATAACCCCCAAAGCAAAACATTCCCAAAAAAAAAAAAAACAAAGACTTTCTCCCGTATATTTCTCAAATCTATCATAATTTCAAAAATACCTGAAATCTTCGTCTCAGAATCACCCTTCACATTATTTCAAATTTTCAAAATTACTTCAACACCCTTAGACTCTCTATCATCTCTCTCTTTCTCTATCTGAGGCGGCAGAGGCGGAGGAGCGGAGAAGTAATAGAGGAGTTGAGGGAGATAAATCTGAGGGTAAATGCATTTTGAGATTTCATATTTCACAAATGATAATTAAAAAATAGTTTTTAAAATATGAAAGAATTTAAGAGTAATTATAATATTATATAGATTTGGGAGTAATTTTGAAATTTGAGAAAATTTAAATAATCTTGATATTATAAAATTTGAGGAGTATTTTTCAAATTATAAAAGATTTGAAAAATACGAGAGAAAAAAAAAACTTTACTTTTCTCTTTTTTTTTTCCAACTCCCCCGCCTCACCTTTTGTCAATCTTTGACCACGCCAGTTTAAACACTCCTTAATTTTGATTTCGAATATGGGTCCCACAATGCTAATCACGGGTCCTCGTGTAACCAGTGGCCAGTCCCACGTGCCCTCCACACACGTGTAACCAGAGCAAAGATAACTAAAAGATCTTCTATTAATTATCATCAAAACTCCTCGCTTATACCACAAACTTAACAGAGTCGTTAACTTTAGAGCCGTTTGTAACGGACATATATTTTAGAAACTAATAAAATGAAAAAACAGTTAAGGAAACAAATATTAATAATAATAATAAAGCAAAGGCTAGCACTTTGCTACTTTACTTTCATCTCTTCCGAACCGCTACAAAATCGGCCGACAAACCGGCTTCCGGCGGCGAAACGCCACCAAACAACTCTCAAGCTTTAGCAGTAGTTTCAGGCGGGAACAAGCCACCGATGTCCCGAAAGAAATCGTCGACCTGCCAATTCGAAGAAAACAAATCGCCGAAATCGTCACTGAAACCGCATCCGATCTGCGTCGAGTCCTCGAAAATCCTCGGCTCCGAGACCCCGAAGTCGAGGAAATCGCTGTAGAGAGGCACCTCTTCGAAGGGCAAGAAGTCGCTCAGCTCCTCAGGGAGCATCGGTCGAACACTTGAGGGGCCCACCATTTCATCAATCTCCATCCGTCGTGGTTGTAATGGTTCTGGCTCTCTCTCGGGCACTGGTCCTGGTTCCTCTTTCACGGGGACCACAGAGGACGAGGACGAAGCAAAGCCACGAAGAACGGAGGTCGGAGAGGAGAGATTGTGGCCCTCGTCGCCGGAATCAGATACGGAGGCGGAGGCGGAGGCTGGGGCTTTGAGTTCGGGGTGAGAGAAGTTGGTTGTGGCGTCGGGGCCTCTGAGTTGGATGGCCGCGGTGTCGTAGACCTTGGCGGCCTCTTCGGCGGTGTTGTAGGTGCCGAGCCATACCCTGACCCGCCGCCACGGGTCGCGAATCTCCGCCGCGTACTTCCCCCATGGCCGCCGCCGGACGCCGCGGAACTTCAT
The DNA here is from genome assembly GCA_038442645.1 of Agave tequilana. NCBI lineage: Eukaryota > Viridiplantae > Streptophyta > Magnoliopsida > Asparagales > Asparagaceae > Agave > Agave tequilana. The sequence continues at coordinate 6,410 of JAVJIF010001831.1, forward strand.
GGGACCGGCGGCATTTGCCGGTCCGGGCTGGTGCTTCTCTTTCTCCTTCCGGGCTTTCTTCAATTTCTCGGCAGCGGGCTTCTTCTTGGTGCTGCTCTTGGGCTCGAAGCGGATCTCTCGGATGTAGCGCTTGATACGTCGGCGTGGGACGGAGCATTGGGGCTCGTCTTCGGAGTCGGTGGCGTCGGGGTCCTCGCAGACTATGCGGACGGTTCTCGGGCAGATTCCGGCGGAGACGGCGAAGGATTTGGACTTTGGGAGAGGCTTTGAGATGACATTGACCTCATCTGTGCGCTTGATCCTTTGAAACAAACTATAATCCTCCATCTCTAAACTCGTAGACTCCTTTTAGAATGGAGTTTGCTTCAGATGAAGCCTGAATATAAGAGCAATGGAATGGGACTCTGTTAGAAAAAGATTGTTTTGTTTTTATACTTGAAACCGGGGAATAAAGAGGATTTAAAAAGGAGTGTAAATTATTAGTGGCGAAAGCGCAAAAGAGGAGATAAGGGAGAGGAATTTCTAGGAAAGACATGGAGAAGAGAGCAACAAAGCATACGGATTTGAAGAAGAAGAGGAACAAGAGGGAGGAAGAAGAAAGAGAGCATAGAATCTCTACAGAAAGAGGAAGAAGAAAGAGAGGAGAGAATCTGTACAGAAAGAGAAAAACAGAAAAGAGAGATTTTTATAAGAAAGAGAGTGCCTTGAATGTGTTACCTTTTTTGATAAGAGGGAGAGGGCTAAAACCCTTTGTGGGTTTTGAACAGGAGAACCAAAGCCTACGGCTTACAGTCTTCTTCTGCTCTGAGAAAACTGCTGCTGCTGTTGTCCTTTGAAGAAGAAGAAGAAGAAGAAGAATCAAAGAGGATGGAGAACAAAAACCAAAGATTTGAGAGAGAAAGACAGAGAGAGATGATGAGCTGTAGACACCGAGACTTGCTGTTTTATAGGATTCCAGCAGCCGAAATCGGAAAGCCCGGCTGCTGAATACTGATAGGCTTTTACTAGTTTCCAAATTGTAAATTTTATGTTTTGAATTCCGAATATATCCCTGTCTTTTCTTTCATTTTTTTTTTTGTTTTCTTTTTTACCGTTTGTTTCCCAATTTTGAAAAAAAAAAATAATAATAACCACGGGAGATCCCGGCGACGTCCGGTCACGCGCATCACGAGCCGCCACATCCGGATGGATTCGAATCTGCTGCCTACAGCTGTCCTGTGGGACCCGTGATTGGCCAATGGGGATGCAGTTCCGGGTGCTGACTCGGATCTCCCGCCCTCCCGCTGGGGGTGCGCTGTCACGTGACCGCCCAAGCGACGCCGGGGAGGTTAAATTAAATTATTATGGTCAAATCGTTGGGTTTGGCAACCCGTCAGGGCTACTTGCCTACAAAATAACCCCCTAATTAGCCGTTCCAACGGTAATTAACTTGAGATACATTCTTTTGTAATTAATTTAATATTAAGATGAAAACTAGTTTTGTGTCTAACTAATTTGAATTTAACGGAATGGGGTGGCTAGGAAGGTCGTGTCACCAAAAAAAAAAATTAGGAAATTTGGCAGGCGTGGGGTGGATTGCTTGGACCTTTCATTTATAACTGACGGTCAGGTAATGACAGCGTGGAGTAAATTAAATTTTGATCAGTACTTTCTGTTTCGTAATGGTCTTATTTTCACTATGTATTAGAGCGAAAAAACAAGAAGAGGACAGTTATAGTGCTTCACAAAGAGTCACGCTGATTGTAATAATTACAACAATTAAGTCCGCCCAGGGTGACAGAAACAAAGAGAATGTATTACTACATGTTGGTTGATGTGAGATACATAGAACTTGAAAGAGAGGAGAATGTTACCAATACCTCATTAATCATATGTCGGAAAAAAGCCAACAAATAATGACTATGACTTCGAGCACGAAACAATACGTTTCAGTGTGCAAATAATGCCAGTATTAAGAATCGTGATACTTCTCAATTGTAGGAAGTAATTTTCGTCACTCGCTTAGAATAATAACAAAACAACCATAAATCTCATGTTATTCATGAACGGAAAAATGATTATAATAGCACATAACTAAAACGTATTTATTGTAAAAAATGATGCCGTATTTATTTTATGTCTCTTTCATTAGAACTCATCAAAATTTTCATTTTCAGGTGGACCTTGTAATTTATTAAACTCTATTCCCATTTTCAAATCGGTTGACCCAAAAATAGTAGTTTAGATAAATTAATTTTGAATTTAGAAGCTAAACTCTGCAGTTTAAAACTAATTATCATCAAAACTATAATTAATCTTTTTTTTTACAGCTGTGATAAGGTAAAGGGGAGCAGCTCGTCCTTTGGCTTTTTTTTTACTGCTGCAGTTTCGTGCGGCCCTCTCTTTCCACTACTTTTATTCAAACCCCATATCCCCACCCCCCGCGCATGTGCTCCCTGACAAAAACAGTACATGAATCAGCATCAAAAACTTTAAAACTGAACCATTTTTCTTTTTTCTATTTCTTTATTTTTTTTTTTACTTTTTACCGGATTCAATGTTTGTAATGTTCTGTTAAGCTCAAGGGCAAAACAGTCATTGCAGGCACACTGATATTTGAGGAGATTCAGTTAATAAAGATATTTCTGGGAGAATGGGGAAAGAACTACCAACACTAGCCCGCTAATTTTTTAAAAAAAATTAAATTAATTTAGCCATTAGCACTAAATCCAAGGAATTTAAAAATGCCTCTTACCACCAGTTAGTTGTTCATGGTGTATGACTAAATCTGTGAATTATTCACTTGATATCTTCATTTCTTCAATTCTTTTCTTGGATATTTTTATCCTTACTTACCTGATTAGGTTGTTCATGCATCATTTTAGTGACTCTAAAATTTATTTGTTTTTATAACAAGTTGTCTTTTATTTCGAAAAAATTATATATATATATATATATATATATTGCTGGATCCCTTGAACAATATGCTAGGCGCGGTGAACATACACTTCACACTCTTGAACCTCTCCTTAGCGAAGGGACACCCCATAAATCTTAAGTAAATAATATCATTTTGTATTTAATAAAGGAAAGAAACATTGGTTCTATGTACTATACGAGAAACTAATATAACATTAGTACATTGTCTTAGAGAAAAAATAAAACATAATTCTCTGTATCAGACCTAATCAATCACCGCTCTCTCCAGGTGTACGATAATAAGAGGTACAAGCTAATAGTATTGTTAGAACGTAAAAGATAGTACTTACAACAAAAGATTTACACGTACAACACAGTTCTTGGTCAATTTCTGAACATATTTATTAAACTTGTAGTCTCGTAATTTTTCTAGCTTACGAACAATATTAACCAAAGTTTTTTCTCTACACTTTTTGGGTTAAATTTTAAGTTGTTTTATGAAATGTTCGAACTGTATTGTACACGTATTTTTTTTTACCCCCCCTGAAGATTAGTGAAGATCCGATATTAATGGCAAAATCGTTAACTATTACCATCTTGATATTCAACAGCCACATGGGCCTCGGCCAGATGAGAGGGGCAACGTTGCGTGAGGTGAAAGCTAAAACAGAACACAAACATTCTTGAATCCATGAGATGAATCAGTGATTGAGACTAGCAGACAGGGCGAGAATGGCTTTGAGACGACGCACCAAACAAACAAAGATTTGTTTTATGGTCTCTCTTCTCTCCCCCATGCAAAAACATTATACTAAAACTGGATTAATTAACCATTCTTCTCTTTTCTCAATGCCACTTCACTAACTACTTGCATCTATCTAATTAATGATGATTGCTAGCTTGTCTCTTTGTGGGTGGGTGTAAATTGTGAAATGAGGAAGATGAACAAGTACATAACTCAGTCTCCCATCATCCGTAGCAATACCTCTCAATCTTCTCTTTATTGTTCAAGAATATATAAATTGGCCAAAAAAAAAGAAAAGAAAAAAGAAAGAAATACCATCTAAATTAGAGCAGAGGCAGGAGTAGGCGATGACCAACTCCTGCTTCTTCTCCATCTTCTATCAATAATAATACATAATTAATTAGAATAATAATAATTAAAAAGAGGGGCGCCGTAGCACCATGCAGGAAAAGACAGGGCGGAGAGGCTGAGCGAGCTCGACAAATTTGGTGGCTAATCAATTTGGGACCAGTCCCACACGCAGCCGCGCCCGTGTTTTGTATTGTGAACTTAAAAAACCCCACCCCATGCATGGGTCCCACCATTTGACATAAACCCCTCCCCCTCTTCTCTTTGTTTTATTATTATTATTATTATTACGTAATATGTTTAATAAATCTTCTCTCAATCCTGTGGGACCTCATTAAGTAAGTAGTGGTAGAGGGAGGTGAATGAAGCACCAACCCCGATTCATACAAAACTATCATGCCAAGTACCGAGTACAAATTCATCCTCTCCTTCATTGCCTTCTTTTCTTGTTTTATTTTACATCTCCCTCTACCTCTTCAGTTTTTGGTAAGTGTTTCCCATTGCACATTGCAAGCACTCAAACAGAGCAATTGTTACTTAACCAAAAGTTTTTTACGTGTAATGTAGAGTGGCGACACGAGGAGATTCGTAGGGATGACTCGGTTCCTTCTTCGCTGGCTACTGGATCCAGGTGGAGGAAAAGGATACAGCAGCACTACTCTCTAATTCTATCCTTAATCCCACCTTTAAACTTTAATACATTATATTTGCTCTCTATGTAATTATCATTGGTCTACTTGTGATTAGGGAGCTTAATTACAATTACCTAATGAAGCAAAGCATCAGGACAAAGATCAGACAGTCGACACTCTAGTGAGATTGTATTTCCATTCGAGGAATCCCATGTCCAAATTAGTTTGCCTAATCATATCGTATGAGAAAGTTAGTGCTAAGTTTTATAAACTTATATGATATGTACCCTTAAAAATTGAAGATAAAGGTATAAAGATATCCTAAAGGTTCGATCCTAAGAGAATTAAGGGTGCATTTAGATGCCCACGCCATCAAAAGGTGACTGAGCTAAAACCCTACAAAATTTGGGATACCATAATTTCTAGCTGCACTTTTGTCCACTGAGCTAGTTCCAGATGCTTAGTGTGTATTTGATAACAAATTAGCACTTAATCTTCTTCATGATGTACTTATAATTAAAATTAATTAGAGAATGTAGGAGCATTTTTGATTTATGTGCATTATGATTGTGATAGGCTATAACAATGATATCTTTGATATTAGCAAGGTGAGTCATCTTAGGGAAGATAATTAAGAAACTCGGTGAAATGGGCGTAATGTGGTCCTTGAGATGCTAGTGGGAGTGAGAATCTATGGAGTATATAGAAGGAGAATCCATCAAATAATTGAGTTGTTTTGTCAACCAAATGAAGGCATGGAGGAAGCACATTGACCTTTATCAAAATCAACTGATAGATTGTCTAGCTTTCATGTAAGTGTTAACCTTTTGCATGATGTAACTAAGTAAAAGGTAAATTCAAAAGGAGTCACCATCATGAAAGTATATTTGTTGCACTCTTGCAGTGGTCAGTTTTCATCTATCCTCGAAATCATGACACGTATCCAGCTACCGAAAGGCATCCTGGGCAGTCAAACGGCTCCTCTATCGAACCCAACATAGACACACGAGGAGACTCGTGCAATTCTATCCCGAGGCTATATCCAATCCGGAGTCACTCTCCCGGACCCTCAATCAATCCGGAGTTTCTCTAAGCAGTCCAGAGGCCCCAACCTCCTAAATGAAAACCATCCGCGAGGATTGCCGCTTCTACACTGGTTCTAACTGAGCGGCACGATCTCTACAATTTAAGAATTCAGTTACGCTGTCAGGTCGTCCCCACGTTCAAAACGTTATAACACCCCCTACTTCAAGGGAGCAATTATTTTCACCCCAAAAACTGTTGAAAGCACCCTACGTAAAACTTCAAATCCTGAATTACCCTTTTACCCCAATATATATGCGTCTGTTTGGTTTTCATAATTGGTCGTAATTCGTAAGTTGTAATTGGTAAATTCTTTTATAGTTGTAAATGAGTTACATGCATATGAGTGTTACGGTGTTTGATTGGTAATATAAAATTGTAAGTGAAAAAGTGTATTGTGTTTTACGGTATTTGGTTGTCTTAATGTCGTAAGTGAAAAAGTTGATCACAAAATTAACTATTTGGTGATTTAAAATTTTTTAATATTGCAAATAAATACTAAAAATTTTAAATATTAAAAAAATTAATATTAACATAAAAAAATAATACAAATTTGCATGATCATAAAATTAACTGTAAATGGGCTGTAAGTGAGTGAAAATTGGGTTGCAAGTGAGTGGTAGTTGAGTTGCGAAAGTCTTTTACGAATTACACTACAAACAAACATCGAAGTTGTAACTTGGCTGTAAGTCATTTTCAAATTACGACCTTTTATGACTTTTGCGTCAAAACAAACTGCCCCAAATTTGACTGAAATACCCTTAAATATTTTATTAGATAAAAATAATTTAAAATTGATGAAAGTATCCCATTCTTATGAAGGCACCCCCCACTATAAGGTATCATCTCATCTTCATCTTCTTCCTTCTTCACTTCTCCCCAATCTGAAACTCTAAAATAAAATTTACCCACTCACACTTAACCTACATTTCATCGTGTGCGTTAATGGAGAAGTAAGTAACAACTACGGAGCTTGCCAACACCGAGAAGGTTAGTTTTAGGGTTAGTTTTTATGGATTAAAATATTTCCATTTTTTTTAAAAAAATGGGTTGCACTCTTGTTTGGCCAACGTCAGCCGAACATTTAATCAACGTCCGGTGGAACCCAAGCGAACATAAAATAATTGTTCGGTTGGTTCTAGCCGAACAATTATTTTTTTGTTCGGTTGGGTGCAACCAAACAGTGAATAACAAGAAATCTATTTAGTTCACTGTTCGGTTGTGAGTAACCGAACATATATACTTTGTTCGACCACTCCCGGCCGAACATTAAAGAATTGTTCGATCAGACACGGCCGAACAGAGTAATATATGTTCAGTGTAATGTCGAACCGAACAGAAGATTTTGCTATGTTTTTCTCCTATCGAACTATATCTTAGTTAACCATGTGTTTCTCTTGTGAACCATTTGTAGGAACAAACTTCTTCCCGATATAGCAATGTTGCTACTGAACTTTCAAGAATAAATTATGGTAAAGACTTCACCACCTATGAGATGTTTGAAAATCGAGACACACTGATAAAATGGGCTCGAGAAGCTGTAATGGCACAAGGATTTTTTCTCGTTGTGAAGAGACCTGACGTCTCTGGAATGCGAACAAATAGAAGGGTACTCCTAAGTTGTGATAGAGATAGAACTTACAGAATTAGAAATGCGAAGATTCCAGACAAAGAGGGGCAAGAAGCACAGGAAGTAAGAAATATGGTTGTCTATTTCGACTGAAGGGTAAGAAGTTATCCAATACAACTGGATGGGTTCTTATGCTTGTATTTGGTATTCATAATCACTATCCGGCTGAAAATTTGAAAAGACATTCCTTTATCGGTAGACTTTCGGAAGAAGAAGAAAAATTAGTTGTAGATTTGTTGAAGACTTTTATTCGGCCAAGAGACATTTTGAATACATTAAAACAAAGAAACAGTCTCAATATTAGCACCTTGAGAACATTACATAATGCAAGGCATAAGTTTAAAGTCGTAGAATCCACAAGAAGTCACAAATATAACAATTACTGAAGAAACTTTTTGACCACTCATATATTGAGATTCACAGGTGCTGTCCTGATACAGACACAGTGAAAGATATACTTTGGGCTCACCCAGCTAGCATTGGTTTGTTGTATGCATGTTCTCGGGTCTTGATGATGAATTGCACATATAAAACCAATAGGTATAGGTTACCGTTGATAGAGATCATTGGGGTTACAAGAACTGAAATGATTCTCTATTGCGTTTGCCTACCTGGAAGCCGAACAGGAAGATAACTTCAGTTGGTACTTGGATAGATTGAGATCATTGATGCATGGTTGGCAAATTCCATCTGTTATTGTCACCAGACAGGGCCAAACAGAATGTATCGGTTCGGCTACTCACCACCGAATAGGGCATATAACTGGTACTAACTGATACAAATTTTAAAGAAAGTTCGCTAAAAATGCATACAAATATTCATACATAAAAAATAAAAAGTTTTTAACAAACAAATCCCCACATACATAACTGAATCCGCTGTTCAAATATTCAAATATTCACAAAATTTTTGAATAACAAAAAATCTCCATGAACAACTGAGTAAAAAAATCTACTTATGTCTGAGTTTACTCCTGCGCTCTCTCCCTTATGGCTCCCGCTGGCTAGTTTCACCACCGTCAAGTGCATCAACCGTTGAACGCAACGTCTGGTATAGGGTCGACACAGTATGTGGTCCCGATGGCCCTAGTTCGAAAACGGGTTCGGCAATCATCCTGGCACGAGCGATTTGCTATACTAAAAATATACAATATGTTAAAAGAATTTGTTATAAAACAATATATTACCTGTGTCAGTACAATAGCATCGACGTCCTCAATACGTGGATGCCCAGGAGCCAAAGATCTATTAGACGGATTTTGTATCATGGGATGAGATACCAGTCGAAACCACTTCATATATCCGTTAGCAGTGTCCCATTGATATCTCACTTTCACACTCCTTTTCGCACGTGATAGTGTATGCGATTGCCACCTGTCCCAGAAATTATCGCTCCATGTGTAGGTCACGTGGTATTTATTTGCAGTCGATCCTCGTCTGACCTTCTTCGGATTAAGTGGCGAAGGTGGGATAATTTGGATCCTACCAAACTGTCTAAGAACCCTTTCTGGATGATAGGGTTTGAGAAAGTTGATGCACTTTAGACAACCACTAAAAAAGAAATCGGTTACAGCGGATGTCGATCTCTGAAATCCTTATATGGATTCTATATCACCTACACATAAACAAGAATCGTAAATATAACCCATCCCCCAAAAAATAAGACTACTACGTAGGAAAAATCTTACCTCATCTGCAAAGAATCAAGTGACTCACGTATTTCTTGCAGGTTTTCCAATGAAGTACTCACCAGTCCACGCCATACTCACATGCAAGGTCGTGGAAGATCATTTGTATAAGACATGTTATGAGAGGGGGCGCAAGGTGAGAAAGTGCTCATAGATCCATGCATGTTCATCAAATCACGGAATATTAATATATAATATTTAGATGTTCATTTGAAAAGTATTTATTAAACTATTTCATAATACCTCCAGAAGTGGCAGATATCCGGGAATCTGCTTAACCCTACCTCTCGAAGCATACTCTAGCTATCTGTACATATATGCTAATGCAGCTGCTCCCTAGGCATAGGATGAAACCTGGCCGAGATCCTCAGATAACTTTAGATACTCGATGGAAACCCTCGTCCCGCTCTTGTCACTGAAGAGAGTGCAGCCGACCAAATACAACAAATAAGCTCTAGCGGTGCACTCAATACGTCTGTCTGATGCCTCATGCGTGACATTGTAAAACTTGGAACGGAGCCATTCCAATGGAACTGAGTTACCCCAGACTAGGCCTAAGTCGTCCCTTGCTTCTTCAGATGACACACCAAGTAAACTAACGAACAGTTCTCGAGAATCAGTTATTCACTATAACAGGCTCACAGAACGACCCATCACCGGTATACACACAAGTGTGAGAACATCGTCAAGTGTAATAGTCATTTCACCGACAGCATATGAAAAGTATTCGTCTCTGATTGCCACTGTTCCACGAATGCAGAGATAACAACCCTATTTTCTCTTCGGCAGAAAACACTTGTCAACGCTTGCAGTCCGGATAGATAAATATATGGAACAAAAGGAGTACTATCATCCAATACCCTATCACTCAATTTTGCAGTATGAGAAATGCATTTTAGCGGTTCTCTCTCCTGCAAAATTTGTTAGCACGCTGCTGTCAAACAGATTTCAACATATCTTTGAGTTTACTATTTTTAAATTAAATACTTATACTTTGCCAATCCAGATGTCTGCCGCTATATGAGTTTTGAAACTTCAGAGCAATGTGATGTTGAGCGGACCACCCGAAAATGGCGCAGTCAATTCTTCTGACTCCTCACCCTCACCATCACCATCACCCTCCTCTATTTGGGGATCATCCTCTGTTTCAGAAATGCTAAAGGAGGCATCTTCTCATTTGCAGTGTCTTGCTGTCACGCCCCGCTTCCCAAAATACACGGAAACGGAGTCGCGACGAGAGTCGGCGACGTATATACGCGAGGAAAATACCCCACATTTATACGCTAAGCCTAAAGTAACCTGAACAAGTTATAAATCTCTACCATAAATCACTGCAATAATACATATAAAGTCTAACATAATGATAGTAGATGAATAACGGAAAGAAAATGGCAACTGAATGCAATAAAGATAGAATCAGGAAATAACAGAAAGATAAGAGAGATGAGAATACCAGAATCAGAGAGGGACTCAAGCTCCTCGAAATATGTACGGTCTCATCGAACACCTTGACAACAGAAACAAAGCGTCCAATATCTGGACGTGCAAATCCAGGGTCGTCAGAAAGCGACCTGGTGAGTGTGTGTGTAAAGAGGAGACTCGTGCATATAAACAATGTGCATAGAATAATAACCAGAAAAACTGCAGTCATATGATAACTAAATAACAAGATAAACAAACAACTGAATAACAATGATATGAATAAGTGTGCAGATAAAAGACAAGTATAACAACTACAAACAAACAACTGATGTCATGATAACGGGGAAAAACTAATGTCTAGATGAGCAACCTAGCATGTAACTAGTCTGGTATACAATTCTAGTCATGTGTACAAACATATATCTATCATAGCTTATCTATATGTACAATCAGGTGATTACAGTCAGTCACAATACATTATAACAGTTCATTATCATTTATTATGTTAGCGAACACCAATTGCCACCTGTAATAGGCGCATCCCATACTACACCTACTACACGTGTCAATCAGGGTCCTATGTTATTGAAATTAGTGGAAGAGACATTGTCCATACTTTAGGTGGGTCCCGTACATACCCGGGACCACGGCCTCAGTTTCCTGGTGCTGAACCAGGCCGTACCGCTAAGTACTCAGTAACAGTAACAGTAACAGTAATCTCACTGTGAAAACAGTGAAACAATAACAGTACATATGGGATGTCAGTCATCCCCCAGGAACCCTGCAGTGGAACCCTCAGTCGGCTGTGCAACCTGTATCCTAGGTCCACCCAAAATACAGACGCTGTCTCCTCCATAAATTTCCCCAATCCCGGTGTAAGTTATTCAATTACTTTATTATTGAATTTAGTGAAAACAATCAATACTCATGTTACCTATAACACTGAGACGATGCGGTGACAGTAACGGTAACAGTACAGTAACAGTGAATCAGTAATCGTATACACGGTGAACAATATCAGTAACAGTGAACAGTAACAGTAACCGTGTATACGATGAACAATGGGACTGTACGGGGTGTTACGGTCAAACAGTCTTGTCCCAATAACTTTCAGTAACATGAATAATACAGTAACAGTCTAGACCCCTCTAGACAATATATACAATCTAATATATATATAACCGTCCCAAATCTCATACTTATACAATACTAATGAATCTGCCAACTCATAATTTCAGTAGTCATCATGAACATCAAATATCAATTCATATCGAGTATTCTGGTACAATAAACCACCCTCTCAATATATCAATTATCAGTGATCAGTTCTCTCACCCTATCAATCAACTCTGATCCTCAAGTCATCAATATATATTCACATATAACTAAAATAACAAATGTTCTTACACATCTATTCAGATCTCCACACTCCAGTCTGATCAAAGTCATCACACACTCTTACTTCTATCAAGGTCAAACATAAGGTCCCAAAGCTCAGTAACATATCGTACACATGTATCTAAGATCTATTAAGTCAGGTCAATTCAATCAATATCTATTCCTCAAAATCATATTCATCCAACTATAGCCAAGACCATAACTAAAGGTAAAGTCCTCAATCCATACGAATCTCAAACAGCAGTCAGAACAAGAGTTAGTCGACTAGGGGAGATGAGCAAATCGACTAGGGTGAGGGTTAGTCAACTAACTTGTGGACTAAGTCGACTAACAGGTGTAATAGCCAGAAACAGAGTACATGACCTACAGGACAAAAATATAGTCGACTACAACTAGGATAAGTCGACTAATATAGGATATTAGTCGACTACAAGAATGGCAAGTCGACTATAGGAGGGGTTAGTCGACTGACAATTAGGATAAGTCGACTAGGGAAGTGGGGTTTGGACTGGGTTAGTCGACTAACAAATGAGACAAGTCGACTATAAAGGGTACTAGTCGACTAACAGGTGGGTAAGTTGACTAATGTGGCTTACAGTCGACAAACAGAGACTGCACAACTTTTCTAAATATGAGCCTAGTCGACTATAGGACTACAATAAGTCGACTAATAGGGGTATTGGTCGACTACTTAAAAGGTCAAGTCGACTAATAAACCTGCAAATCAGATATTGAATTACACCAACACATATCTCCACCTTCTCTTCAAATGTACACGTGCTACACTCACGCACACAGCACACAACGTACACAACACACAATGATACTCAGACACACACATATTTATTAGATCCAAGTCCCTTAATAATGCACAGTACATACAAAATCACCCACGCACACCCAAATACTAATACACTGCACATGTAAAAAAGAAGGGAGTAGAAGGGCTCGCATAATTAATCATGATTGCAATTAACGTAAACACACACATATACTATTGAATGAATAGAGAGGGAAATGGAGACACTCACATCATGGGGGCACGGGCGCGTTCGTACTCGCCTACGGTGATCCACGACAACTCACGGAGAGCCGAAAAATGACATCCCCACACAATTAAACACATGTGAATTAATACACATCCATTCACTTCAACATAACAATTAATCTATATATGTACTAAATATATATACATTAAATATAATTGAATATGAGAGGGAGTGAAAACTAACCTTGCAGGGACGGCCTGTGCGTGCTGGAAATTACCGCGCGGAGTGATCGTGCTGCCGCGGAGAACCCGGAGGTTGTCGGAGGATGTCACGACTCGCCGGAAGGGGAGTGTGCAGCCTGGGGGAGCTGCTGCCTGGACTGTGTGCGCGCAGGGGCTGCTGTTGGCGCTGCTGGAGGTCGACGGGGCCGCGAGGGTGGCCTGGGGGTCTCGGCCTGCTGCTCACGGCCGGCTGCAAGGGGGTCTGCCGGAGGGAGCGCGGCTGCAGTCGATTGGAGTGGTGGATCAAGGGGCGGCTAGGAGAGGTGGAGCTCGGCTTGTGTTGCTGCTGGTGTTGCCGTGGGGTTGCTGCCGTGGGAGAGGGGATGATGCGGTCATGGTGGAGCTGCTGGGCGCGCCGAGGAAGGAGATCCGGTTGCTGTGGAGGATCCGGGCTGCGGGGTGCCGGAGTACTGCTGCACGGCCTGGGGAGGGTGCTGCTAGATAGCTCGGGGCTTCCATGGGTTGGGTGTGCTCGAGTGAAGGTTGTTCAAGGAGGGATGAAGCTCGATCGATGTACGGTGGTGTAAGAAGGAGCACAGGGTGATGGCTCGGGGTGCTCCGGCGGAGTGGAGGCGGCTGCGGAGGGGATGGTGATGGAAAGGGGAATCTCATGGTGAGAATTCTTAGCCGGCTGTGAGAGGGAGGAAGAGAAGAAGATAGGGTTTGATTAGTTAGGATTAATTTTGTTAGGATTTTGATTTGAGTAGTTAGGATTAATTAGTTATGATAAAGATTGGGTTGGTTTTGATCTTGATTTAGTAGTTAAGTTTAGGATTTGGTTTGATTTATTTAGGATTAGAATTTGAGGAGTAATGGGTTGCGGGTTTGGGTATGGATTGGGTAATGGGTTAGGATAAAGGGTATTGGGTAGGATATGAATCAATGAAAGAGAAACAATAATAATAATAACATATATATATGTAATAACAATAACACTACTAAAAATAATAAAAATTAAATACAGTAAAAATAAATACTTGAAAAAATAGAGATACAATATTATCTACTTAGGGATATTACACTTGCCGACGGACTTTGGAAGGGCCTGTAGTATCCATGCCCGCAATGAAAGAGAAATTTAGTCAAAAAAAATATTTCAATTGCCAACAACATATACTGTTCGGCTGGTCTCGACTGAACAGTGAAGACTTGTTCGGTCGAACAGGACTGAACAGATGTTCACTGTTCAGTTTCGTGCAACCGAACAATGTATATCTTTACGGTCATGATCGACCGAACACTGTCAGAACCCATCGAAATAAATTCGTTATTTTTCAGAAATTCGCTATATAACTTGAAATTTTTGACATGTAACTTATAGTAACCTTAGAATATAACTATATAACTTATTTACAACTCACTAATTTGAAAAATTCAACTCAAATTTTATCGATTTGTGTCAAAATTAAAATCAAAAAATTACCTCAAATTCACAATGAAGATGGAGACATGGTGATGTTTTTGAGAGACTTGCTCAGGAGAGTGGTGTCCGCTCAAGAGGGTGGCAGTGAATTGAGGTTGAACGTTCGCGCAGGGGGGGTGAGGAGGAAGCCAGTGGTGTTCGGTTGAGAAAGAGTGAGAAAGAGAAGAGGAGGAAGAGAGAGGAAGAAAAGTCAATTAAAAGGTCTACTTGGAAGTGTGGTGTGCTTTCAACACTTAAAGGGGTGCTTTCAACAATTTTTGGGGTGGAAATAACCGCTCCCTTACTTCAATGCGGACTATTATGGATAGTAGCGGATATCTCTGTGTGACAATCCTAAAAATAAAGCGGCACGATCTGGACGATTACGAGAAAATCAAAACGTGCCAATCATGCAGTGGTTGAGATCTGAAATGCCTACATGTGCATTAACAGTTCAGCCAGGTATTAATATTGCTCTTTTCCAACGAGGAAAGGGTTCGCTTCTGATTACCACCAAAATCACACACATACAAACAATCTCTTTGTTTTTCTCTCTGTGAGGATACTTATTCTCACGCCGAGGGGTTTCCACCGGCCCAACATTGATGCTTATCACCGGAAAGACGTTTTTCCTTCTTGTGTGTCTCTCGGCAGGAAATAACTTCAATCTTTTTAAGTAAAATGTATGTTATGATAAAAAAACTCTTGATTTAAAAGCTTTAAGTTAAGAAATTTTAGTCTCGACATTCTATTTAAGTCCTTATTTTTTGCTCTCCTATTAAAATCAAACTTTGTATTTAACACATGAATATTCAAACATATTTCCCTTCCTGTAAAAAAATAAAAATTAAACATATTTGCGCAGAACTACCGCTGAGTATAAGGATGCGATTGAGTTATGCTGGGTCCCCATTTAAGATTCAAAGAAGGAAAAAAAAGATAAAAGAAAAACTCAATAGTTATCATTTCTATCTTTATTTCGAGAGAAAATCAGGTTTATAAGGATTAGAAAATAAATTTCCAAAGCAATCAAAATTTTTCTTAAGATTGAGATCCTTCGTTAAAATGCGAAAGTGGCTAAAAATCAAGTGTTTGGATAGAATAGAAAAAAAAAATGTTGTGATCGTGATATTCAAAAAAAAAAAAATCTTTACTCTTGATAGAAAATTTTAAATTTCATAACTGATCAATATATTGTTTGTTTAAATTTTGTAACTTACTAATCCATGAAGGGTAGAAAATCGGTTTTAATTTGAAAAGTTTCTTCTTCACCAAACTAGCTTATACATCCTTAGCAAATAAAATTGAAAAAACATCAAATAAAAATATTAAAAAATCAGCTTCAAAGTACTACCATTAGATTAAATAAATAGATAAATAAAATTATTATATTTCTTATTTGAGTCTAGTGATTTGTAAAACATATTTTAATGAAAAGGAAAGTAGAGATGTTTATACATAGTTAAAGAAGCAAGTGCATGTTGGTTAAAATTTTCTTGGGGTTTATGTGGGGAAAGAGATAATAGATAATATTTTTTGCCAAACTTTTGATGAATTAACTATAGGTTACTAGATTTTAAGAAATTATATTATACATAACAAATACTTTTGACTCGTCTCACATAGTATTTATATTAGCATGTATTATACCGATATTTTCTATTCAATTTCTTTGCTAACAAGGGTAAGTTGAGAGTGTCTCCCACTTCTTTTATATGAATTGAGCTGATAATACATAATGCATTTCAATTGAGCTAGTATGAGATTAATTATCTTTATTTCATATATAAATTAATCGTAAATCACTGTTATAAATATGAGTAGGTGTCGCACATAATTGCTAATAATTTCCATTGCGGCAAGCCAAATCTATTAATATGTCTCAAAAAATATTAATATCATAAAATGTTGCATTTCCACCGTATCCCTTAAAATTGTACAACTTATGGGGTCTCCGTACTCCGTACATTAGCACTATAAACACACTCTCTATTTTCAAAATACATGCAATTCTCTCAGCACATACCAATTTGCAGTTGGCGTGCATTGACAAGGAAGGGTGGTGGCTTTAGCAGACGGAGAGAAAAATCAACGGATTCGGTCTCGAGAACTGTAGGCAAGAGACAGGGCCCCGGGAGCCTCTCGTGACGGTGGGTCCCACTTGACCAGCGCCGGTCGCGCTTGGGCACGTGCCGGTATTCGTCACATCTGTGAGTGACGTGGAGTCCGGTTATCGAGAGAGGCTCGAATCCGGTTTTTTTTTTTTTTTTTTTAAAGGTGTTTGACTGAATAGTGTCACCTATTCAATTCAAAAGTTATTTTTCACTGATAATATTTGCAGTTTTTTTTTGAACATTTGCCACTATTTCTATTTCATAATGAAGTAGAGTCACGAGCTTGTTTCAATTTAAATAAGATAAATCTTTAGTGTTGATTGGAAGCATAATTTCGACTTTCAATGTTCACATTAGACTTTGATATTAGTTAGATTTTTTGTGATCCATTGAGTATGTTATAAAGTTTATATTTAACATGAGTTGCTAATATTCATTTGAATAATATATATATATATATATATATATATATATATATATATATATATATATATATATATATATATATATTTTTATTATACTTGGACAAAAAACATATAGTAGTTTATAGTATTGCATGTGAAATACTATGATTGTCCAAAAAATGCCAGTTGTATTTGAAAATAGGTGCAATAATATAAATATAGTATTTTTTTTTTTTTTTTAACAAATTTTGTGTTGAATAGATATTTGATTAGGATGTGTGAGTGCGCTATTTTGAATTCAAATAACGCTCAAGAGTGTTGTAGAATATTTTATACACATTTACATTCAATGTTTAGTCCATTAAAGATAATGAAATGGATCAAATTTGGATTCTTACTCATATTTTTTTGCTCTGACTACACACTACTACATGTATAAAGTTCCTCTAATACATGCGAACATCATTCTCGAGTCTGCCAATGCTGTTTCCATTAGAAGCATATGTTCAATTAAAAATCATCCAATAATAGTCCGCTCAATTAATAAATGATACCTCCGACCACAATATTCCGCTGAGTTATTTGAGTGGCAAGTCTAATGCTATGACGATTTCTTTATTACTTAAATGCATCACATGATATGTTCATTAGGATCCTATTAATTACAAAACTTTAGAAGGAAGGTGCCATTAGTGTAGTAGTCAGACAGTGAGTTAATTGTTAAGCTCGTATTATGGAAAATGAAAATCCAAAACTTTAAGACAAGTCCAGCTCCCAGACGGGCCCTCCCACGTGTAGACCAGACAATGGCCACATCATCCACTCACTAAGATCCTTAGTGGGGGGGGAGAGAATTTGGCCATGTATGGGTGTAGCCCTTGTCTTGTATTGGGTACAAGACCCAGGACAAGCTTATTCTAAATTTGGTTCAGTTAACCTTGTTTTCAGGATTTGAGTCCCCCACCTCCTCCTCACCTACTTTTCACTTTGAAAATCATATCTTAAGCCTGATTTAAGTAAGTGCTTCATTATTATCTTTAATACCTGGGGAATGGTCTTGATAACATACAAGTATTGGGCATAAAATCAAACTTCTGAGCATTTTGAAGCCCATGCAGGTTTTCTTTTCAGAGATTCTTTAGTTTACGGGTCCTTTTACAATTTCAAAGAAGAGTCAAAAGAAAAGCAAACAAGAAAATTATTACCTAAAAGTAATTTCATATATAACCAAAATGGGGGACAAAAAGGTTCCATGCAGCTGGACTTCCGTAGTTGTATTAATTCTATGGCTTTTAGTTGTATGCTATACAAATACAAGACTTCAATTGTATCCAATGGAAAGCAGAAGAAGAAGGAAAAAAAAAAAAAAGGGGAGAGATTATATTTTTGTTGATCTATCTTTAATAATTTTCCTAACTGTGACCCACAATTTGAGCTTAAAAAAAGTATAAAATGAAAAGAAGCTTTATTTGTATTCTCACAAAATACTAATACATTGTGCTATGATATGTTTCATCAAGGCTTTGGAAGCTTAATTCTTTTTTCCTCCTTGAAAGGATCTTTTGAACATGGAGCTAACATGAGAATGTTTTAAAAAGCAAGAGCTATTTCACATGGGAGAAGCTTTTTACACGGAACATACGTCTCACAATTTGGTAATTAAGTTTGACAGGGTTGGGGATCTTCTGTGATCAGGAGTTAAAACTTGCTGTGCTTTTTGTTTCATTAATTTGGAATGATATATTTCAAATAGATAAAATTGACCTTTATCTCACCAACAAGTAGAGATTAGAAAGATATCCTACCGAAGGGGTTGGAGGGACTACTCCTACTTGATGTGTTGTTGTTGCTGTTACTGAAGAAGAGAATCATGAGGAGGAAGGGTGTCGATCGTCTGGCCAAAAACGACCACAAGATCTCTAATTGAGAGAGGTTGAAAGTAGTCAAGCTAGTTATGTATTAAACTTATAAGTCAAAAACAAAAATAATGCATGCATGCATGAGTCCCTCCACCAATGGGTTGGTGGCCAGAAACGAGTGCTGCGGGCTTCAGATAAATGAGGAGATGGCAGCAGGATCATCTCTCTCACTCACTCTCTCTCCCCCTCTCCCTCTCTCCCAAAAACCCCCACCCACCCACACACGAGTCTTGGTCTTAGCCCAAAGGTAGGTAGCTACATAGCTAGCCTCCATGAATTTGGAAGTGGAATTGGTGAGGGGACCATCGTCTTCTTCATCTTGGGAATGGGGTGAGGATTTGCAGGCCCAGATGCAATTGGCTCATGGCAGGCCAGGGACCCAACCAAGTTGCCCGCATGCCTGCCTGCTTTACTCCCTTGCTTCTCATTTACACTGACACTAACTAGCTACTCTTTTCTCTATTTCTTACTCTCATTCTTGGCCTTGCTCTTCTGTGAGGGTTTCTGAATAATCATAATTCGGAAAACATCTGAAAATAAAACATCAAAGGTATGATGAAGTGAAGCATACGTAGGTAGGTATAGACAAATGACAAGTTGGGTTTCAGCGAATTCTTCACAGGATCTCTTGAATAATGCATAAATTCAGTGATGTTTGAAAATGTTTTATTTATTTTATTATCTTTTTTTTTAAAATTTGGTGAAAGCCGGAATAATAAAATATTGTTGCTTGCCAGAGAGAGAGAAAAGAAAGAAAAAAAAAGTGAAAAAAAAAGGTTGGGTTGTTTAACAATAGTCAACAAGTAATAATAAACACAATTAATGTCAATAAGAATCTACCAGCTATAGTAGTAAAAAAACGTGAAAAAGGTAAACCAACTCCCAAGAAACAGAATCAGATCCTCGCTCAATAACATGAAAAAAAACACTACAGCCAACTTATGATGAAGGCAGTTCATCATGAGACTGAGCAAAATCATTCTATTTTTTATTTCTTTTTTAAAACCTAGATTTAGTACTAATCTTGGTGAAGTATCCAACTTGGTTCTCAGTGGGATACTGCCTCCTCCTCGTTCCCTGGATTAAATCCCCTATGGTTTCTCTACGACCATGTTCAATAGGAAGTACTCTCTCTTCGTCCAAAAACAATTGATTAATAAGTTATAACAAACATAAAAGCAAGACACGTCTGCTCTCCTAATGAGAACTTAATAAGTACTTACATTGATGACTTAAGAAGACTCCATAATAATGTAATAATGTAATATTACTCATTTTTGCCAAAATTTTGGTCAATTTTAAGTTCATCACCCGGGCAAAGAGAGACATTTTCCCCCCATAATATAAACTCCACAAAATATGAGATCACAAACAAACAGCATATATAGATCTATTCGAGTAAATGTCTTCTTTAGTTTGCATCCTACATTCCTACCCCTTAAATGTTGGAGATAATTTGGTCATTCTGTGATTAGTTACGCACTCACAAACATCTAATGATCTAAACACTATTCTTAGCTCTCTTATCGCGACAGTGATGAGAAAACGATGACCAAAGCGCCATCCAAATGATCACGCAAAAAGAAAAAAGAAAGAAAAGAAATGAATATTTTAATTAGAAAGAAGAAAAAGAAAATCTTTCTCTTTAATATACTTAAATCAAATGCTAAATGATTTTTGTAGTGGTCAAAATTTGACCCTCATCAGAATGATAATACATGTCCAAGCTACTAAAAGCTTGGACAACAGTCCTCCAGCTGTGCAACCATTAATTAATTTTAGAAGATCTACAGTAACCCGAAGAGATTTGCCACATAAGCGTCATGATGGGAAGCGTTCACAATTCGAGTGTCTTCGCTTCCTCGACTTCTCTTTCGCAGACTCCGACATGTGGGGAAGCGGGGGCATCTGTGGTGGTCAAAATTTGACCCCCATCAGGATGACGACACGTATACAAGCTACTAAGAGCTAACTCTGAGGAATCTACAACTCCCAGAGTCTAATCCAAAGCATCCGCCACTCCTGGCCAGTCCGAAGCTCTATTCCGTCCCAAAGATGTCCCTGGTCCGGAGCCGCTTCCACCATTCCGAGACTCTACCTCTTCGAGAATCTTTTCACTCCAAGGTCTTCTCCGACCCGAAGTCCCAACTCTAAACTTGAAGCTCTAACAATATATTGTCCATGATCTTCCCTAATATTTATGCAACGCCATCTTCACTCATTTTCATAATGTGTAATGTCACTATCAGCGCGGACAATTATGAAAAGTGGCAGATTCCTCGGCAAGTGATCCCCACCAACTAGCATCAATGATCACAGCTGTTACAACAAATTCAGCTCGTGAAGATCGTGCAGTGGTAGTTGCCCGTCAATTCTGCTTTCACGTTGGCATCCATGTCAGGTATATATGATCCTTTTTTCTCCCAAGAGAGAGGGATCACTTGCCTAATCCTAAAAGCGCGCGCACACTATACCAATATACCTGAAATTTCTCTTTGTGCGGTCCTTCCATCCACTACACCGACAGTTTCCTTCTATAGGTCTTTATTCTTATTTCACTTACTAATTCTCACGCCCGAGAGTTTTAGGCTGATTATACTAATGCTCCTAATTTGAAAGGTTTTTTTTTTTTTTTTTTTTTTTTTTCAGCGTGCGCTCAGACAGACAATTTCAGAAAAGCGCCTTAATCTCTTGTGGTGAGAGCAATCCACGGTAAGCTGGTTTCTTTTCACCACAATATTAAATTATCACAATTAAGGACAAAAAATGTTGGGAAATGTGGCTCTCCAGCAGGCCAACTCAATCTCCACCATCGTGCGTTATTAAAATGGGAAATCCAATAAATGTTACATAATTTACATCCCCTTTTAAAAACAATACTAATATATATATATATATATATATATATATATATATATATATATATATATATATATATATATATATATATATATATATATATATCGTTTAGCATACTTAAAAAAATAAAATTGGTGGGGATAACAAACGGGACAAAATCAGCGGGCAGTACGGGACTCTCTCCAGAATCCAAGGCAAAGGTAATGGGGAGGCGTGCCAATTGTTGCATTTTTTAAACTCATATTTTTTTTCTTTTCTTTTCTTTTCTTTTTTCTATTTCTGAGAAAAACTAAGAGTGTGATTGATGTTCATTGATGTAATCATAATAGTACGTAGATACTGAGCTATTTTGACATTATTATATGTGTCATTGTTTTTCAACGAGCAAAAAAAACACGAAAACGAACGGAGATGTTATTGGAATATCAAATTTAATACTATACGTTGGAAGGAATATAAAGCGAATTGAAATACAAATACTAGAAGTAGGGTTCCTCACCTACTTTATATTTTTAAGAAAACAAACAAATTCTAACTAAAAATTATTGTATATTCTAAGAGTTTGGAGAATATTGAATTTCAATTGCAATATACTATGAATATTTCACTAACTATTACGATATCTACTCAGATATTTCAAATGCCTTGATCGCATCCGTATTTGTTGTCGTATTTTTGATAGGTAAATATCAAATATAATACTACATTACATAGAGTTGGATTCTTTTTATTTTTTTACATTTGTATTTCACGTTCTTAATCCAGGCAGCTTGTTGTATATCTGTCTCATTGTGTCATCTTATTTCAATAACATATATGCTCGGATAATGATCATAAAACTTAATCACTATTATAATGTGAGAAAATATCACGTTAGACATTGCGCCGGCAGTCTTTAAGAAATATATTTGAAAAGAAATTTCGAGGTGGGATTTATACAAACCCCAACTCTAACTCTCATTTGTTCCCTTTTTATTGTACATATCTTAAAAGTTTAATTCCCGTTTTATTACATTCTGACTTTCTTTTTCTTTCACTGTCAAATGCCGGAAATACAGATTATAATCCAGTCTTTAATTAAGACTTTTAATAATTCGATCCTACTCTTTTATCACTCGATGCCTTGTCGGTGGGTACAATGAGAAGGGTGCTACATCTATATTTTACTTTTATGGTCCAATAAAGTGAAAACAAATCCAGCTCCTCCATTGGCCACCTCTGCCACGTGTGGACGGGACAAGGGCCATATCAACCACCCACTGGGATCCTCAAAGGGGAGGGGAAAAAAAAAGAAGAGAATCAGCCTTTTTAAGTGTGTGTGTGTGTGTGGCTTCTTGCTCTTTTGTCCATTTTCTCTCAACCAATACAAGACAAAATCCTTTCCTCTAATTTAATTTCACTCATACATTGTATATTAGAAGAAAAAAGGGGTTATGAGGCAATCTAAATAATTAATATATCAATTAGCCTTGTTTCAGGATTTAGATCTCCCAAGCTTGTCCCACTCGTGTGCACGAACTCCTCCTCCGTCTCCTCTCTTACCTGCACTTCACTCAACAATTAAATTTCTATTATGATTTTAATTTTTAATTGATGCATGAGACCAAGTCTGAAGTTGATTTGATAGTTGATACTCGTGTGACCATCTGGGCTACACACCTCTTAATTAACCTTTTTTGTTAATGTATTATATTAAGCATGGGGAATGAGTTTAATTATATATGTGATATCTTTTAATCTAGTAGTAACAGGCATAATTAATACG
The DNA here is from genome assembly GCA_038442645.1 of Agave tequilana. Taxonomy (NCBI): domain Eukaryota; kingdom Viridiplantae; phylum Streptophyta; class Magnoliopsida; order Asparagales; family Asparagaceae; genus Agave; species Agave tequilana. Next base: position 29,986 of record JAVJIF010001831.1, read on the forward strand.
CTTGGTGTTGGAAGCCCACGTTTTTGGTTCAGAGATTCTTCACTTTGAACACAGTGCAATCAATGGCACTCCCTATTAATTTGTCGTTAAAAGTAGAGAAAAATCAGCATAGAGTTATAATATATAGAACGATTATTAACTTGCATGGTAATTAGTTCTTACTGTTATCGTAGTAACAAGATTAACACTTCATTTCATCTCTTTGAGACAAATAGTTGAACTACAGTAGTAGTTAGTTAAAATTAAACATGATTGTCTTCGTCTCCACTCGGTTGACAAGAGAGGCCGCAGACCAATTCAGGGCCTGCTCAATTTGTCATGTCAAGCCCAACCCATGCTGGTTAAAGATGATCCCAAACAGGATCTGAAAGCAATAAGACATAATGAAGATCTTCAAATTGTGATGTCCTGGCAGAATGCTAAGGATAATCTTTTACTGCTTAGACAACTGAGATGGAGTGTGTAATTCTCAGTATTTGCAACCATTCGATATTGAATTCTTTGGAATCACACAGGAACCTTGTGAGTAATTTCAAGTCCAAACCATTCATAGTAAGTCCTTTACAACCAGCAGAGAGGAATTATATTAACAAGGTTGAATGTTCACAATATTAAAATATAGTAAAAGTTTGTAATACAGACACTCAAAAAAGTATTCTATGGCGATAACATGGTACATTACATCAAACAAGGCTATATAGATCACAAGCAGACATGGTGCTCCACCAGATTGTAGTATTTTCTTGCGGCTTTTTGACGCTTGACAGCACTTCTTTCAGGTCCAGAAGGAGCGATTCTTGATCGCATACTTGCTTCCGCCCTCCAGACCTTCCCTGTATACAAGCGTCCATTTCTCGAAGGTGCAATTAACAAAGTCATAATATCCCCCGTGAAGAGACAGTGTCCCTTCACTCACTCTCTTCTCTATCCATGGATATGTCAGCAAGTTCAACAGTGAACCGTTAATCGATTCCTGCAAAAGAAATGGTCTCCACTGAATACAGAGTTGAACAATGCCAATCTCGTTGCACATATAGAACAGAATCTAACAAAAAGGCTATTTGTGTTGTAATCATAAAAACATCTAATTAAAGTTGATCATGGATAATTCACAGTAAATAATAATCGATACACGCAAATTTGCATAAAAAAAGAACTGGTGCTTTTTAAACTCCCACGCTTTTTATCTGTGTGTAACATTCTGACCAACACACACGTCTACCAGCAAGAGGAAAATAGAAGCATTATGTTGATTGCAAAGAGTTATTCTTCATTATCAATAGTAAAAGAAAAAATGATAAATCTAACAAGAAGATTTGGTTGCTGATATAGAGAATACCATAATAGTAAAGTAAGTTTGCTAATCAAAAATGTCAATTTGTTATATACAGGAAAAAAGAATATTCACCTTCTCACAGTGTGTACATTGCTTTTCAAAGCTCAAGTTCCCAGCAGCTGCTTTTGTGCTTAATCTTGCACTCTTTGCAATAGAGACCCAATCTCTGATGAAACTTCTAGCATAGATAAACCGAATAAATATGAGAAATTAAACCAAAAGACGGTACTAGAAAGGATAGCTGGAGATGCGAAGAGAATGTCCGGCAGAACCAGTTGACTCAAGCACAAACATCCATATATGACTACACTCTACAGCTAATTTTTTGCATCAGAGATAAACCAAGGAATATGATTCCCTTTGTAGTAAATTATAACTCTCATGTATGTCTAGACATTTTCTAGTTCTAGGGAAATTTAGGAGGATTACTTCTTGGTTGCAAGAGATTAAACAGCATGATCAAATGATATTGAGCTACTCGCCAACTGGCTATCAATTTTTACTGTGTGACCCTCTCTTTTTTATAATTTCCTTGAGCAGGAACCTCTCACCACTTAAGAGATGGACTCTAGTTGGCGTTAAACTTGGTCAATTCATTTGTGACCATTTCCGAATTTGAGGCCGGTTCCCACAGATGACCCCATTTTGATGGTAAACGACAAATGATATGATGGTGATGAATGAGTAAGGTATGTTTTACCTGGAATCGCCCTGATCTTCCATGCCCATAAGCGCCCTAATACCCCCACAGCGGCTATGGCCAACCACTAATACATTAGCAACCTAACAAAGAAAAACATACTTCTTTTTTAGAACACAAAATATTTTGTTGCCTGGAACATAATACCTAGAGAAGTTACATGATAGCAAAGCATAAATTGCAAACTCCATACCTCAAGAGAATTTACAGCAAATTCAAGTGCTGCACTAGTTTCTGAGGCCCCATGCTGCAAGTAGACAGGAACAGATACAAGAAGATTGTTAACTCAAAGGACTTGATCTCTTCAAGTATTTGATCAAAAATATGATCCGACAGAAAGGAACTAGTTTAAAATTAATACCTGGAACGGAGGAACCAAATTTGCTACATTCCGAACAGTAAAAGCTTCTCCTGGTTGAAGTCCTAGAACTCTGGAAGGGCAGACCCTAGAGTCTGCGCAAGCAATCACCATAAACTGCATGTAAACCGAAAGTTAAACAAAATCATTCGCTACTTCACAAGAAAATAAAACTGATGAGCATACATTTCCAATAAATGAGGAATGGTGAGTAGACACATAGGGAAGTAAGAGGGGGGGAGAGAAGAAATGAATGGCAAACAAAAACTAAGCTTGTTTTATCACCTTTGGTGCCTGAACTTCTGCAAGGCTTCTATAGTGAACCATGTTTTCCCTGCTCATGCCATAAACTCAATCAACTGAAGACCAATTTATGTATCATATAATGACAGGGATAAAATTGTTTATACTTACAAGCATTGTTTCTTTTTGAAACACAGAAACCTGTGTTTCAACTCCTTAAAAGGATCCTGATCGCATTCATTATCCTGATCGCATTCATTTTCATCTAATCTCTGATTTTCATGATCTTTAAGCTCTCGAATCATCTTGCAGGACTCATTCGATGCATCCCTTGAAAAAGAAAGTTTTCTCCTGAAAATAACATGGTTACACTATAATGTACTATTATCTAAAAAAATATTGCTCGAAGGCAAAGCTCAACAGAACATGCACCTCTTCTTTGTCTACTAAGAATGAAATCCACTAAATTGCACATTAATCAAACATTGAATTAGATTCACTTGTAATAAAGATGCATATTTTCTGCAATTGTACCGTGTGCACAAAGTATGGAATATGTTTAAAGGAATTTTCAGGTTGTTTTTGGTATTTGTAGAGTTGCGTGGACTTGGGTCACAATTGCCAGGTGCTATTATAGTGACCCCAGTCATTGTTAATTGCCCAGTTGCTGAAGGACATAGAAAACTTCATCAAATGGAACACACCATCTTATGACTACAGAAAGTGCCATAAGAAAATTGATCACATAGCATGCGCAACGAGACACAAGCAGAAACATCAGAATCATGTTAAGGCAGTGACTGAAATTACTGAAAAGTTGGGCAGTGTTACGTAAAGGATATTCCAGGTCATAGAAACAGTTTATTACAATAGTGAATAGACAATAGCATTGACTTTCATTAACCTTTTAGATAAGCCCAGTGGCTGATGAGGATATCACGCCAGTTGCTAGTGTTTTCTTATGCCTTAGCTTATTTTTAAGCAGTTGTCCTTTTACGTGGTGTTTAGTACCACATCAGTTATCTCTTAGAAGTTCTCTTTTGTAAAGCCTATATATAGGCATCAGATTTCTTTTATTGAGAGACAATGAATAAATTAAAACATTTTCTGTTAAATTCTCCTGAATGTGCTCTTGAGTGTTAGGGTGTGAAGCCTGTGGTGTAAGGGATGAAGCCCGCGCAAAAGTGCAAAGCCCAAATCTATCCCGCTCTTTCCTATAAACACTAATTTCTCTTTTCATTGTTCTTCTCAAAACCCTAATTTTCTCTTTACCAAGTTGAAGGGGACCGTATTACATCAGTGGCATCAGAGCTTCTGGTTCCAATCCTCTTCAATTTTCTCTCCTCTCCCTGAAACCCTATATCTAAATCAATTATAGATTTATTCAAAAAAAAAAAGAAATCATTGTCATTCCACCTGTTCATCTTCATCTCATTCAGCCAAAAAAAAGAATTTATTTGTAGCAAAATTCCCACAAAATCAGCTCAAAAATCCCCAAAATTTACAACCCTCTACTGTTCATCTTCCTTCTCCGGAAAAAAAAATTCAGTACTGTCTTCTTTTTCCTCTCCTTCCCCCTGACTTGAGAACCCTAAGTTCACCGCCGCCTCCATCATCACCATCATCCATCACCAATCCTCCACCATCATCACCATCATCCCCTGACACCCGGCAGCACCCATGCCACCCTCCTGCGCCACCTCCGTTACGCCGCTACAGCTCAGATCCAATGCCACCATAGGCTTCACGCCGCGTCACCACCCTCTCACGTCGCCGCTCCTCTTCCGCCACCGCAACCCCACTGCAAGAGTCACCGCGCTCCTATACCGCCAACGCCCTCGTCGAAGCATCTCAGAGCCATCGCCGCCTTCTCCTCCCTCTACCGACAAAGCCGACGCGTCTACCGCCACCTCCTTCCTCTGCCAACGTTGCCGCCACCATCGCAGCTGACCCCCGGCTGCATCATCACGCCGATCTCCACCTTCGACTGTAAATCTCCTCCCCCTCGTCTTAGTGCAAGATCCGCCTTCATCATCGTTGCCATCGTCGTCGGCGTCTTCGTCGCGGCACCCTCACCAGAGCGATCGGAGCAGATCAGATCGAATCTGATCAGATTCGATCGAAACTAACCCTTTAAATCAAATTGGGTTTGTCTGGATTGGGTTTAGGTTTAATCCAATAACACCACCCGCTTCGTCACAGCTCAGACCCGAGCCGGGTGTGAGTCGACGCTGACGTCAACAACACGTTGACATCATCAGCTCACCCGAGCCGCCGAAGCTGCCGCTCCGACAGGGCTCAGCCGAGCCGATCTTGAGCCGAACTGAGTCGACGGCTCAACCGAGTCGATTCTCAAGCTGAACACGCCGGTGCTCATAGCAGACGTCAGCGGCTCATAGCAGACGTCAGTAGCTTCCCTGAGCCACACTATTCACTGCAGCAGCACAGTGGCATTCCGGAGTCCGTTTCAAACCCGTTCGGAGTTCGATTTAAGTTCCGTCTGAAGTGTTGGGCTCGTGATTGAATCCGAAGCTACTGAAAAGAATTCACAATAGTTGGGTTGCAAATATGGCCTCCACAAACCTTTATCTGGAGCCTTACTGTTCATGCAGCAGAACGGTGATCCTTTCGGGTAGTTTCTGAGCTTATGCACTGAATTTTTTTTATGGGCTTTTACTTTTGTGGTAGATACATATGTACTGAAAGTGATGAAAAGGAGATTGAAAGGAACATGTATGCAGTTATCTCGTATTTTCAGGATTCTAATGATCAGCATGGGTATGAAGAGTGGAAAAAACTAACTTGAAAATTTCTTCAAATATTTCTCCTTGACACCTGCGCAGAAGTGCCACTATGCCCAAATGAAGATGGCTAGAAAAGCTTATTGGTTGTGGGAATATAGTCTTATTGACTGTCGAGATTGGCTTGCCTTACAAGAGCTTCTTCATACTTGGAATACTCCACACTCGAGGGACCACAATTGTGATCGCTGAATGCAAAGAGATTCTCACTGGCATAGTGAAAATGCCAGAAAGCATGGCGGTAGAGCTTGTTGAAGATCCAAAATTAGAGCCAGAAGTTAATGATAAGTCATGGCTAAGAACAAAAGTTGTTGCTGAGTTGGCGTCATTGCAATAAGAGATTTTTCTACGGCCCACGAAAATTGTAAAATTGCCTATTGAGACCCTTGTAGATCTTACAAGAGAGGCCACCTTGGAGCAACTGTCATCTTTAGCAGTTATGAGGCCTTCGCTTTTCTTGAGATCGCATGATGTGTATGACTCATTGCAGATCTTCCTATAGGAGACTGGTTCACAGGAGATTAGTGCCTTGGTATGTGGGTCAGTTTCAATGGAGCTGAGTTGACTTGTCACACTGCATGTATCTTACTCGAGCTCCCATCGACGGCCACCTGTTTGTCACAGAAGCCAATTCTACCTCCACCACCTTGGTCTTGATATGATGCACTAGTGTTGTCACGACCACCACATTGGCCAGATTGAGATGCTTCGTGAGGGGAGCTCTCGCTCGATAGAGTCGAGTTTCACCCACCTCGAGAGAAATGATGAGGACATCACGCCGGTTACTAGTATTTTCTTATGCCTTAGCTGTTAGTTGCTAGTGTTTTCTTATGCCTTAACTTATTTTTGAGCGGTTGTCTTTTTATGTGTGTGTTTAGTATCACATCGGTTATCTCCTAAAAATTCTCTTTTGTAAAAACCTACATATAGACATCAGACTTCTTTTATTGTGAGATAATGAATATATTAAAAAATTTCAGTTAAATTCTCTTGAGCGTGCTCTTGAGTATTGGGGTGTGAAACCCATGGTATATGGGGTGTGAAGTGTTAGATATATAGCAGTATTTTTAAATTTTAAATCTTAAATCATGCAACAAATTAAAATATAAATTTTAATCAAATTAATTACTTGTCCTAAGCATGCAACTAACATAAATAATTAAAAGAAAAGTTAAATTTGCTGGCCTGTGGTAACAAGTCGGGAAAAAACACTGTCCTAAAAGATAGATGACCGGCCCCTCGTTCGACCCTAGAATGACCTCATCTCCTAACGGTAAAAACTCCTGGTAGTTCACCAGCACCCAGCCCCGGACGAAGAGCTAACCCTCTGCTCATATGAAAATGCGTTGCCCGTAAGTAAAATAAAATCCTCAGAGAAATCACAAAAATCGAACCAGAATTTTATAAGAAAGAAATGTGGAGGAGGGAGACAGAGAATGTTGTAGTATTTTTTGCAGGTAACAGACTGAACCGCGAGAAGCTATTTAAAGATTCTTAAAGTTCATCTGCTGTAACAGTCCCGCTCCAAATCTGCACACGATCGTGCAGTTCGCGAGCAAATTCAGAGAGTGTGTCAAAGCCGAACAGAAAATCCTGAAAAATTAAAACGAATTTTATATCAAAATTAAAATAGAAAAACTGAAAAAAAAAGTTTCAGGTTCAAGAGTGCCTTGAATCGAACTGCATTCGTGTCCGCAGGTCGTGGGTGCGTGCCACTCGAACCCGAACCCGGCCCGGTTCGATTCGGTTTGGCGTGTGTACGCACGTGTGGGGATGTGATCCATGGCCCAACACTCATAACAATAGGCATGGGAGGAGTTGGTATATATACTACCCAGTCTCCCAACTCCTATCCAATGTGGGACTAAAACCAAAGCCAAATAAGAGAGAAACTCAAGTTTTTCCTCCAACTCAAAACACATCCAACAGTCCCCCAAAACTTGAGTTTCAGGGAAGATAAAACAAATCAACAATAAATAACAATCAAATCATCAGATCATAAAACACGAGTGAAATCAGGCAACATCATACTGTGAATTCGGGACAGGTGGACTACGCCGGAACCTTCCTTAGTGAATTCATCGCCATCTGAGAGACATAGTGGACTACGCCTGGAACTAGCCTCTTTTATCAGATATTGATAGAATACACACACAGAGCAAGTCTCCATCTATTGAACGAGCGAGTTGAGCGTTAAAAGTCATGCTCACAATAACCGACTCATGCGAGTTTCTAGGGTCAGCCCTGCCCCCCAACCGTGGCCATCACGGTTCCTCTCACGTCGGTAAGTCCTCCAAGGGTACTATAACTGGATAGTATACCCTCCACACTACATGTGTTGGACTTATTAAGAGTTAAACTCATCCTTATCTAGCTGTATCATAAGAGCATCTTCACCAGAGAGAAGGGGTAGTAGTTAGAATACTACATACATGATATAAATATATTCGGGTCGATGCTGCATACGAGATTACCAGTCTAGCTTGTTCCTACCACATTGAACCTCTTTCATGGAATCAACTCCCAATCAAGTAGGTTGGGTTCCCGACGTCAGTGAACTCTACTATGGGCTTAACCAATCTCCCTCGATGATTCTAGAACCATACTCTTAGAAAGACCCTTAGTCAATCGGTCAGTAATATTTTTCTTAGACTTTACAAAGTCTAGAAGCACAACTTTGTCCAATAGACGCTGAACAGACTTAAGTCTAATTTGAATATGTTTGTTCATTTTCTTATTGGCATTATCTTGCTTTAAAATCTCAATGGTGGATCTTGAATCAGTATGAACTGAGATTGGAAGTATGGATTTAGGCACGATAGAGAATTCAAACAAAAGATCGTTTAACCATTCAGCTTCAGAGCAAGTTATGTCCAGAGCAATGAGTTCGGACTTCATGGTGCTCATGACAATCACTGTTTGTTTACAGAATTTCCAGGACACAGCAGCACCACCGAACATGAATACATATCCGGTAGTAGACTTAATACTGTGGAATCAGTGACCCAGTTGGCATCACTATAACCTTCCATAACATTAGGATATCCAGTATAAGTCAGACAATAACCAATTGTGTCTTTAAGATATCTGAAAACTCTCTCTAGTGAAGTCCAGTGTTCTCCACTGGAGTTACTGGTGTATTTACTTAATCTGCCTACTGCATAAGAGATGTCAGGCCTAATCCTGTTGAAAATGTAGAGAAGTAAACCTATTAATTGAGAGTATTTCAGTTGAGACACAGGCTTACCCATATTCTTCTTCAAAGCAATTAAAGAATCATAGGGTGTAGAAATAAGTTTAGAGTTATAGAAATTAAATTTATGAAGCATTCTTTCAATGCTAGGAGCTAGACTCAACAAAATTCCATCAGAGATTTTGGATATTTTCATTCTCAATATCATATCAGCAGGACTTAGATCCTTCATATCAAAGTTTTGGGAAAGATAACCCTTTACTCTTTGAATTGCATCAAGAGAAATTTCAAGGATAAGAATATCATCTACATATAGACAAAGGATAATATACTCATTGACAAAGTTCTTAGAATATATGCACTTGTCATGTTCATGAACAGTGAATCCAAATTGTGCAATAACTTTGTTAAACTTTTGATGTCATTATTTAGGTGCTTGCTTAAGTCCATACAATGACTCACAGGTTTGCACACTTTGTTTTCTTGTCCTTTGACAATGAATCCTTCTGGTTGGTCCATATAAATCTCTTCTTCAAGATCGCCATTCAAGAAGCAGTCTTGACATCCATTTGGTGAATGAACATGTTATGAATTGATGCAAGTGCTAGAAGGATTCTGATAGAGGAGATTCTGATAACAGGAGAATATGTATCAAAGAAGTCAATACCCTTTTGTTGGGTGAAACCGCTGGCAACTAATCTGGCTTTGTTTTGTCGACAGTGCCATCAGGTTGGAGTTTCTTCTTGAAGATCCATTTACAACCTACAGGTTTGCATCCTGGAGGAAGGTCAGTGAGAATCTAAGTGTTATTCTCCATTATGAATTAATCTTATTGTCAATGCCTTCTTTCCAGAAAGGAGATTTAGAAGAGTTCGTTGCTTCCTTGAAAAAGTTAGGATCACCTTCCACAAGATAGGTAAAGAAATCTTCAGCAAAAGATGTAAGAATTCTTGTTCTTTTGCTCCTTCTAAGTTCAGAATCAATTACAGGAGCAGAACTAAAAGAAGGGATATCAGAGCTAGAAGGAGTGCAAGAAGGATCACTAGGGATTCTATACTTGAAAGGAAAGATATTTCAAAGTAAACAGCATCCTTAGCTTCAATGATGGTGTTATTGGATATTTCACTGATCTCAGAGTTAACCACTAGGAATCGGTTAACATTGCTATCTAGTGCATATCCAATGAAGATAGCATCAACAATCTTGAAGCCAATTTTCCTTTTCTTCGGTTCCGGTATTGAAACCTTAGCCAGACAATCCCAAAACTTTAAAAAATTGAATGTGTTCTTCCTTTCCAACGTTCAAATGGAGTAACGTCAGAATCTCTTTAGGGAACCCTATTGAGTATAAAACAGGAAGAAAAGAGAGCTTCACCCCAAAGGTTTTCAGGTGAGCTGAGTAACATGCAATTCATCATATCTATCAGTGTTCTATTCTTTCTTTCAGCTACACAGTTGGATTGAAATGTATAGCGAGCAGTTACCTCATGAATAATGTCGTGTTCTTGGCAGAATTCTGTCATATCATTTGAGGTATACTCCCCCACGATCAAATCTTAGAATTTTGATCTTCTTTTCACGTTAGTTCTCAGCTTCAGCTTTATACACCTTAAACCAATCAAGGACTTCATCCTTAAATTTAAGAAGATCGGTGTGACAGAATTTGGAGTAGTCATCAATGAATGTCACAAAGGATCTTCTACCGCCTCAGGTGAGAACTCTGTTCGAGTCACACACATCACTATGAAAAAGTTCAAGGGTTAAATGTCCTTGTGATGGAAGAAAAAGAATTTTGAGTATTCTTACCCTGAACACAGGTTTTACAATTAGAAAATATGTCAAAAGAAGATTTAGGAATGAGATTCAAGTTAATCATTTTCTTGATAGAATTGAAGTTGACATGTCCCAGTCTTCCATGTCAGATACCACAAGACTCAATGTTCAAAGCAATAGGAATAGAAATTTCATTATCAGAAGAATTTATTATATTGAGACGAAAAAGGCCACCACAACAAAGCCTTTTCCGATGAAGATATTAGATTTGCAGATTACAAACTTATTAGAATTCTTGACAATTCTATAGCCAGCTCTAAGAAGTGAAGACTCGCTGATCAAATTTCTCCAAAGTGTGGTACATGCAGGATGCTTTGATGAGTCAGAATTTTCCCTAAGGTCATTCTGAGATCAACACGTACAGTTCGCTTTATCTCTCTAGTGGAGTCATCTGCCTGGCTCACACTTCTTCCACGTTGTTCCTGATAGGATTTAAATCAGGAGCGATCGGTACAGATGTGAATGTTGGCTCCTGAGTCTAACCACCAGTCCGAGAAGAAGCTAATAGAGTTGACAATAGGAAGAGAAGAATCTAACCTACAAGAGTTGGAGGTCAGTTCCACCATGTTGACCTTGTGCCCGCCATTTCCTCTATTTCCTCTTGGTTGAGCTTTAACAGGTTCTTTCTTTCAGTTGAAACATTGAGGCACCATATGATTTGTTCTTCTGCAGACGTAGCAGAATCTTCCATCAATCTTCTGGCCAAATATTTTGGTTTAAACTAGGAAGATTGAGAAGGTTTGAAAGAAAAAGAGTTTGAATGGGGAGAAGAATGAAAATGATTGGGTTTTTGAACTTCTTACCCTTGGGATTTATAAATTTGTGCTTAGGCTTATCCTCCACCAAGTTCACTTTAGCTTTCATTTCTGACTTGGTTTTAGAATTTTGCCTATGCTGATCTTCTATGCGAATCACTTTTAGGGCTTGAACAAGGGTTAAGTCACCTTGCTTGTGACAGAGGTCTCCAGCAAAGGTTGACCATGAAGGAGAGAGTTTGTCAATAAGACAAGACACCTTGTAATCGTCAGAGAATTGATTTTATTTCGATTGAAGGTGTCAGATATAATCTTGAAATTCATGAAGTTGATCATTGATTGGTTTACTATCAGTCATCATGAATTTATTGAAGGAGGAGGCGGTGAATCTTTTGATTCCAGCGTCATCGAGGCTATATTCATCCTCGAGTATTGTCCACAACTCTTTAGCACTCTTATATTCATAATAAATGTCATATAGACTACCAGAGAGTGCACTAAAAAATTTATAGAGACAATGATAGTTAATTTCCTCAGGTTTCAAATAGATGTAGGAGGAAAAAGTTATAAGAGGAGTTTCAACAGGAAAAGATCCAATAGATGAGGGTTTAGGAGAAGGTGCAGGAATAGCATCATCTATGGCTGAAATAAGATCTAAAGTGGTCAACCAGTACTTCATCTGGTTTGCCCATCTCTTAAAGTATGTGCCGGAGAATTTCTCCAGTTTGACACCCTTGGAATGATCAGGATTGACCATAGTGACGGGATGTGCTACCTAAATTTTGTATTTCAAAATTATTTTGATAATGTCAGAATTTAATTTTTATTGGTAGTTTTTAGATTAGAGTTTACAGAATAAAATAATGTATAATCTTTCTTTAATTATGTGCCAAATACTTCAAACAAGATATAACAAGATATAGACTTGTCCCTTTTTTTAATTTTCCTAGTTCAAAATTATAACAATAATAATTTCTAAGAGGTTAGTCTAATTTTTAAACTAATTTACTTCTAAATTTCTATCAAGAAGTCCAATTAAATTTCAGAAGTAACATAGCAGGAATTAATTAATAAATTTAAAACAATTAAACAATACAATTATAAACTAGAAATGATTAGATAATTGCAAGGATTTAGATAATTCTATTTTAGTTAACTAATATAATAGAAATAAACAATTAATTAACTGAGAATTTATGTAAAATCTTGAAATATGAGTCTATAAATAAGACAAGATTTAAATAATTTAAATTATCTTATAAAAAAATTTCATAACACAATAAATAGAATGCTATTAATGAAAACAATGAATAAAGTTTTGTAATGAAAAGGATTTGGCCTTGTAATAATTAATACAAATAGATTTATAATGAATAAAGTTATTAAGGTTATTAAGATTTTCCTTCGATCTTGTAATAGAGTTTTACAATGAAAACGATTAGATTATGAAAAGATTTTTTCTTAGATCTGAAAGATTTGCTTCTCAAAATTTGTACAAAAATTTTACTATCCAAGAACTTGTAAGAGATAAATACTAAATTAGATTTGAAAGATTTTTGCAACAGATAAGATAAGATTTAAATAGTTTAGAAAGATCTTATAAATAATTATTGTAATAAAATGGTTTAATAAAATCTCTAAGAATAAATGAAAATTTGAAAACGAGAGACAAAAACTTTTAGTAGAGTTTAGATCTTGATAGCTTCATTTTGTGACAAATGGATTTCAATAAATTGCTTTGAAATTTTTGCAAGAAGAATTAAATAATTTCTATTGCAATAACAACTTTAATAGCATGAAATATTGCATGAACAAGTAATAAAAAATTTAATAAAAATGCATGAAATAATTTCTAAATTCAAATGCATGAAAATTATCGGATATCTATCTTTTAGATTGTTAGATATATATATATAGCAGTTCTTTTAAAATTTAAAGCTTAAATCATGCAACAAATTAAAACATAATTTTTAATCAAATAATTACTTGTCCTAAGCATGCAACTAACATAAAGCAATTAAAAGAAAAGTTAAATTGTTAGCCTGGGGTGACAGTCGTGCAAAAGTATTGCCCTACAGGATAAATGATCGGCCTCTCGTCCGGACCTTAGAATGACGTCCTCTCCCAGTGGTAAAAGCCCCGGTAGTTCACTAGCACCCAGCCCTGGACGAAGAGCTAGGCCTCTGCTCAGATGAAAATGCATTGCCCGTATGTAAAATAAAATCCTTAGAGAAATCACAAAAATCGAATCAGAATTTTGTAAGAAAGAAATATGGAGGAAGGAGACAGAGAATGTTGTAGTATTTTTTGCAGGTAACAGGCTGAACTGCGAGTAGCTATTTATAAATTTTCAGAGTTCAAATGTTGTAACAGTCCCGCTCCAAATTTGTACACGATCGTGCAGTTCGCGAGCAGATCCAGAGAGTGGGTCAAAGCCGAACAGAAAATCCCGAAAAAACAAAACAAAATTTTAAATAAAAATTAAAATAGAAAAACTGAAAAAAAAAAAAGTTTCAAGTTCAAGAGCCCCTGAATCGAACTGCATTCGTGTCCGCAGGTCGTGAGCGTGCGCCACCCGAACCAAGCCCAGCCGGTTCGGCGTGCGCGCACGCATATGGGGATGTGGCCCATGGCCCAACACTCATAACAATATGCATGGGAGGAGTTGGTATGTATACTACTCAACCTCCCATCTCCAATCCAACGTGGGACTAAAACCAAAGCCAAACAAGAGGGAAAGTCAAAGTTTTCCCTCCAACTCAAAACACATCCAACATAAAGCCCACACAAGGGGTGCGAAACTCAAATCTATCTGGTTCTTCCCATAAACCATAATTTTTCTTTTCATTGTTCTTGTCAAAACCCTAATTTCCTCTTTGCGAAGTTGAAGGTGATTGTGATCCTCCAGTATTACATCAGCGGCATCCCTTGATGGCTCAAGACACCAAATGACACATTAATCCATAGGTTAAGTGTGACTATACACTTTGTAGATAAAGTCTCACTTTTCAATCTGAATTTAACATTAATTTATAAGTGAAGACACCTGTGCATAGTTTTTTGATGATTTACAGTGCACAAATGATATTAGTCTCTTGACTTGCCTCTCTTATAGTCAAGCATTCTTCCAACATATTTGCACTGTGACGATTCATGAGAGAGGCTTATAGCAGTGGATTTGGTTTGTAAATATGGGATTTTTCTCTATCATGCATATCGGGCATAAATGTGTACAGATGGGATTTTAACATTTGCACAAAGCCAAATGACTTGGGGAAAAAAAATCTAACAATTGCACCCATTTTGTTTCTTGCATTGCCCAATTTCAAACTAATGTGTAAATCTCACGATTATACATCAAAGATCACTTAAAGATTCACATGCACAGGCACGAAGATCTCATCTTTCTATTCTCCAAACAAATCCAGAATCTCAAAAATGCTGAAAATTGAAGCAGAATCTTACCTGGGCAATCCAAACTTCAGAAATGCGCGGCAGCCCGTGCTGTGAAATTCAACTGGCAACCTCCGATCTGATACCAACGATAGGAAAAGATCAAATCAGTAACAGCAAATCATAATATCGATCCGAAGTAAAGAAAACAGGACAAAAACGAGACCTTGAGAGATCCAAGGGGCTGCTGCTGCTTGTTCCCAAATTTATCAAGAGAAAAGCCAGAAGATGCTGCCGCTGGGCTGAAAGTGTTCGGTGGCACAAGAGAAGCCATTGGATCGGATCTACAGTGGGATTGAGGTTAGAGCTAGGGTTAGGGTATGGAATTGGGATCGCAGTCATCTAGAAGACAAAGGAACAGGGCGACTTTTAAGAATGGGGAAGGGGTGGAGAGAGAGAGAGAGAGAGAGAGAGAGAGAGAGCGAGAGACGACGACGGGCGGTGGAGAAAAACTAAGACGAAGCAAACTATGTAGCCGGAATAAAATTCGACCCGGGAAAAGAACTCACGGGGCGAGTGGGGTCCCTGGGGCGGGGGTGCTCCCTTGGGGTCTCGTTCTGGGTCTAAATTTATGACGGATCTGACGAGGGACCGGCATGGGGCCCACAGAGGAAAGCCAGGGAGGGATATCGGCTCGCGCACCTGTCCCTACTGTTTAATTAATTATTTTAAGCGAGCGGTTCCTCCACAATTATGGAGTGCCACCGCATTTGTTGCTGTCTGCTGCTTCTTTGAAACCAAAGAAAAACTAGGGACAGCGTTCACAATGGGGCTGTTTGGTTGCAAGGAAGTGGACGGAAGTAAGGAAATAAGAAAGTATAATTGCTCATTTTCTTATCTATCTAAATACCGGAAAAGAAAAATAAGAAAACCCTTTTCCTTTTCTCTTTTCTCTTTTCTCTTTTACACAATCATTTCCTCACTTGCAGAGTGCTACAGTTAATTTTGTGGTCATGTAAATCTCATTTGTAATAAGTTGTAGCACAAAACAGTTAATTTTTTGATCATGTAAATTTCACTTGCATTCTAATTACAGTTCATTTTTTATTTTTGTTAATTAATTTTTATTTTAATATTATTTTACGGTCAACTTTGTGGTCAACTTTTCCACTTCCACTATCACATTACTATCCAAATACCTGAAAAGACAAAACATTTTCCAAATCACACTTCCCAACAACATCCAAACACCGAAAAACTTACTAACCAATTCCCAAGTTCCAAAGGGAAATATTACCACTTCCTCAATTCCTCACTTCCACCTTAACCAAACATGCCCAATATGAATCCGCCATTTGTTTCCATCCCTTTCTCAAACATGAAGAATTTTAAGTACGATCATGCACTACTACTCATTCCAATCCAATATTCTCACAACTAAGGGCTTGTTTGATTGTCTGCAAATACAAGTCCTTAGTGAGAAAATATTTTTCTTTAAATGGGTAGCTGTAAAATAGTTTTGCGCAATAAGTTTTCAAGTGTTTGATTGGCAATGTGCAAGTGTAATTAGAAAAATATATTATCAATTATAGTGTTTGACATAACTATGAAATACACCTAGAGGGGGGGTGAATAGGTGTAAATGCTAATTTAGAACTAAATGCAAAACTAAGTGCGCTAAATGCGGAAGCTAATGTAATTCTTGCAACACACTTAATACAATCAACAAGTGTAGCCGAATTCCCCGTGAAGGGCTCTGGACTAACTCCTCTTGATTCCCCTAGATATGGGTTGAGGTGCTATGTGAAGCTTGAAAAATACCTAGAGGGGGGGTGAATAGGTGTAGGTGCTAATGTAGAACTAAATGCAAAACTAAGTGCGCTAAATGCGGAAGCTAATGCAAATCTTGCAACACACTTAATATAACACACAAGTGTAGCCGAATTTCCGTGAAGGGCTCTGGACTAACTCCTCTTGATTCCCCTTGAATGGGTTGAGGTGCTATGTGAAGCTCTTGTTGATTAGGTACAAGTGAGGCGCACACACAATCAAGCCAAGCATATAAGGATGAGTAATATGAAAGATGCAAGGCAATACACAAGCAAATATGATATGTATGATATGAATGATGCTTTGCACAAATGTAAAGAGAGAGAGAGTTAGAGAGACAATGGATCAAACGCAAAGGCCAAGATGTGTTTCGAGGTTCGAGCACCTTGCTCTACATCCCCGCCTACAGCACCGTGTAGGATTTCCAATCCACTATCTCCCACCGAGGGAACCTCTACCGAAGAGGATTTGTTACAACAATAGGAGTACCAAACTCCTCTCTCAAACAACCACCTCACAACCGAGGGTAGGCCCGTAGCCAATACAACAACCAACACCTCTACCGAAGAGGGTTTACAACCAAACTCCACCTCTCACTAGAGGGAGCAAACCGATCACCCGATCACCTCTACCAAAGAGGGATACAACAAGAATAAGGGTGTACAACAAGTGGTTCCAAAAACCACAAACTCAATCTCTCTTTTCTTTTTCTCTTTTTCCACAAAACAAAGGATCCTAATAGATTAGGATAGATGTAGCTCAAGTGTGAAAAACTAAGTGTTTTGAACAAAGAAATTCTCTTGGGAAAACACCAAAATAGATATGGAAATTTAGATCAAAAACTATTTCCCAAAACCCTAATTTCTTTGAAAAAAAACAAAACACTTGAAAACAAAAGAATGAATCTTTTTGGCACTTAAACTCTTTTGAAAACTTCTTTTAAACACCAAGAATGCAGAGAAATTTTAGTTCTAAAAAACTTAGCCAAAAACCCAAAGAGATGGGGTTTTTATAGGCCCATCAGAAAACTAGCCGTTAGGCTGAGCTGGCAGCCTGACAGGCTGACGGTCGACCGGCCCGGTCGACCGCCAACGGTCAGAAATATGACCGTTGGACAACCACGGTCGACCGGCCCGGTCGACCCAAACAAACAGAGAGCACTGCTCTCAGACCGGTCGACCCGGACGGTCGACCGTCCCAGTGTCTCCAAACGTGCACAGATTTGTGCACGTCGGTCCCGGTCGACCGACTTCAGCCAAGTCGACTAGGTCAGTTGACTTAGTCGACTGATTGAAGCCTGGAACAGAAATCTGGGAAGAAAAACAGTTTAAAAAATATTTTGAAAAATCTTTTAAGTCTTCTAAAAATCCACAAAACTTGTTTTAACATTTTATATTAAAACACAAACTTGTGATAAAAATTTCAAGACAATATATCAACATATCAATTCATTTTTGTGTCTTGTAAATTTTATCAAAAACCAACACCGGTATTTTTATCAAACTTGATTTTTCAATACATGAATAGGATAGTCAAAATTAGTTTGTCTAGCAAGTTTAAAGCATGTATGTATGTCTAGACTATATCTAATATACATAGAAATAAAGTAAACTTGTTTTGATCTACTATTCATGAAAATCAAAATCCAAATCATGAAACGTGTGTGTATTATGTACTTGAGCATATCAACTATACTAAGCTTTACAAATGGATCTAAACACACTATCTAAACTATGGATACCTAAGTCTTCTTGATGATCTTCATCTTCAAGTTGACTTGCTCCAAAACTCCATCCATGGGCTAGGCAATGTGTGATCTTGAAGCTTTGGCCCTGGAATTATTATGAAAAGCTTCTAAACTCCTTGTTGAAGCTAATCACCAACTAATATCTTGGTTAATGATCTGAAACTTAAACAACACAAGATTATTAGTAAACATAACTATATGAGTTAATCATCATCAAAACTAGGGTGGAAGGCCATTGGGCCAACAAAGCTCTTGTTGATTAAGTATAAGTGAGGCACACACAAACAACCAAGCATACACAAGATATAGCAATATGAAATATGTAAGGTACAATGCAAGCAAATAGTTATGATATGGCAATATGAATTATGCTCAACACAAGCAAATATGATATGATGATATGAAGTATGATGCTTTGCACAAAATAAAGAGAGAGAGTTAGAGAGACAATGGATCAAACGCAAAGGCCAAGATGTGTTTCGAGGTTCGAGCACCTTGCTCTACATATCCGCCTATACCACCGTGTAGGATTTCCAATCCACTATCTCCCACCGAGGGAACCTCTACCGAAGAGGATTTGTTACAACTCTAGGAGTACCAAACTCCTCTCTCAAACAACCACCTCACAACCGAGGGGTAAGCCCGTAGCCAATACAACAACCAACACCTCTACCGAAGAGGGTTTACAACCAAACTCCACCTCTCACTAGAGGGAGCAAACCAATCACCCGATCACCTCTACCAAAGAGGGATACAACAAGAATAAGGGTGTACAACAAGTGGTTCCAAAAACCACAAACTCAATCTCTCTTTCTTTTTCTCTTTTCCACAAAACAAATGATCCTAATAGATTAGGATAGATGATAGCTCAAGTGTGGAAACTAGGTGTTTTTGGAAACAAGCAACAAAGAAAAACTAATTGGGAAATCTCTTGTAAAAGATAGAAAATGAAAGATCAAATCAAAATCCCAAAACCTAGTTTTCTTTGATTTTCCAAAAACCCAAAACAATAAAGATGAGAAGATTAAAGCCCAAAAACTCTTTTTAAAACTTGCTTTAAACTCAGGAAAACTGGAAATTTTTCTCTCTTAAAAAACCTTGGCCAAAAACCCAAAGAGATGGGGTTTTTATAGGCCCATCAGAAAACTAGCCGTTAGGCTGAGCTGGCAGCCTGACAGGCTACCGGTCGACCGCCAACGGTCAGAAATATGACCGTTGGGCAACCACGGTCGACCGGCCCGGTCGACCGAAACAAACAGAGAGCACTGCTCTCAATCCGGTCGACCGTCCGGGTCGACCGTCCCAAAGCTGCCAAACGTGCACAGATTTGTGCACGTCGGTCGACCGTCCCGATCGACCGACTTCACCCAAGTCGACTAGGTCAGTTGACTTAGTCGACTGATTGAAGCCTGGAACAGAAATCTGGGTCAGAAAAACTGAGAAAAAATTTTATAAAAATCTTTTATCTTTTCTGAAAATCTTATAAAACTTGTTTTAACATTTTGTATTGAAACACAAACAAGTGATAAAAATTTCAAGACATATATCAATTAAATCAATTCATTTTTGAGTCTTGCAAATTTTATCAAAAACAAAACTTGTATTTTTATCAAACTTGATTTTTCAACACATGAATAGGGATAGTCAAAATAAGTTTGTCTAGCAACTTTAAAGCATATATGTATATCTAGAACATATCTAATATACATAGAAATAAAGTAAACTTGTTTTGATCTACTATTCATGAAAACCAAAATCCAAATCATGAAACGTGTGTGTATTATGCACTTGAGCATATCAACTATACTAAGCTTTACAAATGGATCTAAACACACTATCTAAACTATGGATACCTAAGTCTTCTTGATGATCTTCATCTTCAAGTTGACTTGCTCCAAAACTCCATCCATGGGCTAGGCAATGTGTGATCTTGAAGCTTTGGCCCTGGAATTATTATGAAAAGCTTCTAAACTCCTTGTTGAAGCTAATCACCAACTAATATCTTGGTTAATGATCTGAAACTTAAACAACACAAGATTATTAGTAAACATAACTACATGAATTAATCATCATCAAAACTAGGGTGGAAGGCCATTGGGCCAACAATCTCCCCCTTTTTGATGATGACAAAACTCATGGAGTTATATATGCATGGATTAAAGTTAAGCTTCAAAGAAGCTCCCCCTTAACTCATGCATAAGAAATGAATAAATAAATATGCAATGAAAGCTTATGATTCTAAACAAGAGACATACATATTTATCATATCTTATTGTTTATTTGCTTATGCATGAACTCAATATATGCAAAAACATAAAGAAGCATATATAAACTCTAGATACCAATTAACATACATTAAACTATATTAAACTTAATATATGCAAAAACATAACTATGCATATATCAAACTCAACCAAATCTTTCTCCCCCTTTTTGTCAATCATTAACAAAGGGGTAAACATTCAAAACCATAGATAAAATGAGGGGTAAAAATCTTTCTCCCCCTTTATGTCAATCAAAACAATACAAACAATGTTCTCCCCCTTTTTGTCTAAAACAAAAACAAAGTCAATAAGGGGTGACTATCAATTTGGATATCAATTGAAAATATGTCAATGAAGCATCTTGATACCAAATGAAAATAAACAAAGATTAATAAATGTTATATGCTATATACATTCATGAAGAGGAAGACGCTAAGTTAGCTTCCCTACATATATGCATTACATGAAAGAGGGATGTTAAGCCCTAATTCACATAACACACATTATGTAATGAATAAGAGGAGATGTGAAGCTCCTCATACACACGTGTACCACATAAAGAAGAGATGTTAAGCTCTTCAATACACAATACACTCAACATGAATCTATATGAAGAGATGTTAAGCTCTCCTTGCATATAGTCAATATAAATCAAAACTTTTGTATTTTACTTTTCTTTAAACAAAATTTTAGATATCAATTTAAAACACAAGGCATCTTGATATTAAAAGATAGTATTTTTCTTTTTTAAGTCATATAAACAATTGAAATGACTATTTTCTATCATAAAGTAAGGGAGTGGAAATACAAATACCAATAGAAATATGAAAATCGAATTTTCTCCCCCTTTATGAAATACAAACAAAACATATGCATAGGCTTGAAATAAGATACCAATTGAAAACTAAATCAATTGAAATGAAGTTGAAGCTCAAGCTCTAGCATAAACAACTATTTGTGCTCTAAGATATAGGAATATAGTAGGTACAAATAAAACAAGTATATGTGTATGAAATAGAATGAGTACCAATCACCAATAGATGATACCAATTGAAAATATACATACACAATAAACATATGAGTATACAAAAGAATCAAATTGATACCAATTGAAAAGGTTCAATGATACCAATTGACATAACAATAAATAGCATGTGTATACCTCATAACACAACAAAGAAAACGAACTAGTTAAAATGAAAAATTTTGTTAACTAGTACGAAATCCTTCAAGCAAGGAATAAACTAAAATAATTTCATAAAATACATGTAAATCACATAGTACTTAAAAACACTCAATATTCAATAAAGTCCATACATGCTCATGAAAAACATACTCATGAGAAATATTTAAAAAAATGGTGAGTGTACAAGTAATGTGTGACATGGCATTATGAAATTTCCAATTAAGTTCAAATATTCCTTAAACATGAAAACATGAAAAATCATCTAAACTATTTAATCTTCAAGGCATATGTATGTCTAATACAAACTAAAGTATACATACATATCCAAAACATAAAGAGTCCACAATTTATATATGCATGAAGGCACGTGGCTCAAAAAGGATAATCATGTATATCTAATAGTTTGGACAAGATAGACATATACATGAAGTTAAACAATTAAACACAAAATCAAGAAAAGCTAAATCTTCACCAAAACACATTTCATTTCAAGGTATATGTATGAATTGTCAACACAATAAGTATACATACATATCCCTAAACACAATTGAGTCCATATATAGATTTGCATGAAAGGCAAATGACTCAAGGGGTATACATGTATATCTTAAAGTTTGGCAATACAAACATATACATGAAGTGAAAACTCATAAAACAAATTCAAAATGGAATACAAGTTTGAAATGTATGAATCATCAAAACTAGACTATACTAGCACATCTAATGGGTTCAAATAAGCAATCAAGCCCAAACATATATAGATTTATTTGTGGCCCACTATATGTACAAGTATAAGTCCTAGTCTTAATGAAAACTAACATCTAAACAAGTAATCTTAACATGAAGCATCAAAAACAAATATAAAAATCATCATGATAAAACTAAAACATGATTACTATGTAAATTCACATGTATTAGATTCATGATGTACGTTATAGCTTAAACAAAAGTGAGAACACTAAGTATGGATTCATATAAGCATGTGTGTCTCAAATACTATACATGTATGTCAAGGATCTAATAAACATGGTAATTATATACTAATCCATAGACAATGAAACATGCTATAAAACATCAAAACATGCTATAAATTTTAATTATGAAAGCATGTAAATAATAAATGGGAGTAAAGGATTGTTACCAAAACCGAAGAAGAAACTCTCCTTGTCTCCAAAACATGGTGGTCATCTCCACCAAATCTTCCCTTGAAAGTGATGCATCCATATGATTTCCTTTAAGCTTGGAACGCATCCACTCCAAGGTGCCGCTACTCTCACGTCATGTGAGAGCCCACACCTACATCATAAACAATAGGAGGGGTGGTCTTTGGTACCCACATCTTCTTGGGTCCATGGGGGTTAGTCCCTTCTCTAACCCAAACAAATTTAGTTGCTAAATTTGAAACATGTAATCTATCATAACAAAATTTAGCAAGGTGGCCCTTACGTCAACAATGTGTACAAGTGTACACATGAGCATACATATGGTGATGAGTGTGTCCGTGAGAAGCATGTGTATGCCGTGGAGGGTGTGCATACATAAAAGTTGGAACTTGTTTCTTTCGAACCAAGGATTCCAAGCGTGTGTGGTTCATAGCATATTGGCTCATAGTGGAGCCCAAACAATCTACTCTCTTCTTTAATAAACAAATATCATCATTGATTCTAGAAGAAGAGGTACATGCACTAGGTAGACTAGATGAAGAAGCTACACTAGCATGGCAAACATGTGCATCCATCTTATTTTGCAAAACAATGTTTTTCTTTAAACAAACATCTAAATCATTTGAAATAGAAATAATTTTGTTTTTCAAAGCAACATTTTCTTTTAAAACAAAATCAACTTTTGAAGACAGATTTTCATTTTTCTTCAAAAGAGTTTCACAATCATTTTAGATTTTAAAAATTCATTTTCTTTAAGTGCAAGTTCTAATTGAGATCTCAATGAATCCCTTTCATTATAGACCTCAACCTTCTCTTGCAAAACATTGTTAAGTCTAGAATGCAAACTCTTATTTTCTTTCAATTTCTAGACTTTTCTTTTTCAACAAATTATATTTTTCAATTAATTTTTCACAAACAATAGATAGTTCTTCATTCAAAGCATGAGGATCAACATAATCATTTGAAGAACTAGCACAATCATCATTATCTAAGTGGGGTTCCGAATGTACCTCAAGGGAGTCATTCCCTTGGACCATTAAGCATTGTGAGTCGGATTCTCCACTTGACTCCTCTTCTTGGATTTGTACTTGAAGCTCGGAGGTGGTGGTTGTTGTCAATTTGTTCCACACTATAAAAGCGGAATCAAAGTTAGAAACACACATAAGATAATCTTTAGGCAATGTGCTTCTAATGGCCTCAAGGGCTTGTGCATTGGCCCCTATATGATTGCGATCTCCAAGATAGCATTTCTTGGTGGCCGCAAGAAAGACATGCAAACCTAGGGTCTTTAGGTACATGGACATCCTATACTTCCAAACAACAATGTTGGAAGGGTCAAAGCTAGGTGGGGTCATGAAGTCCATGGCAAAACTATATGAGTGTGCAAACATGCAAATGCAAATAATAGATTAGCAATCAAATGGATCTCACTCTTAGGATGTTAAGCCTAATATCAGGAGCACTAGTTCTGATACCAATTGAAAAACACTTAGAGGGGGGTGAATAGGTGTAAATGCTAATCTAGAACTAAATGCAAAACTAAGTGCGCTAAATGCGGAAGCTAATGTAATTCTTGCAACACACTTAATACAATCAACAAGTGTAGCCGAATTCCCGTGAAGGGCTCTGGACTAACTCCTCTTGATTCCCCTAGATATGGGTTGAGGTGCTATGTGAAGCTCTTGTTGATTAAGTATAAGTGAGGCACACACAAACAACCAAGCATACACAAGATATAGCAATATGAAATATGCAAGGTACAATGCAAGCAAATAGATATGATATGGCAATATGAATTATGCTCAACACAAGCAAATATGATATGATGATATAAAGTATGATGCTTTGCACAAAATAAAGAGAGAGAGTTAGAGAGACAATGGATCAAACGCAAAGGCCAAGATGTGTTTCGAGGTTTGAGCACCTTACTCTACATCCCCGCCTACACCACCGTGTAGGATTTCCAATCCACTATCTCCCACCGAGGGAACCTCTACCGAAGAGGATTTGTTACAACTCTAGGAGTACCAAACTCCTCTCTCAAACAACCACCTCACAACCGAGGGGTAAGCCCGTAGCCAATACAACAACCAACACCTCTACCGAAGAGGGTTTACAACCAAACTCCACCTCTCACTAGAGGGAGCAAACCAATCACCCGATCACCTCTACCAAAGAGGGATACAACAAGAATAAGGGTGTACAACAAGTGGTTCCAAAAACCACAAACTCAATCTCTCTTTCTTTTTCTCTTTTCCACAAAACAAATGATCCTAATAGATTAGGATAGATGATAGCTCAAGTGTGGAAACTAGGTATTTTTGGAAACAAGCAACAAAGAAAAACTAATTGGGAAATCTCTTGTAAAAGATAGAAAATGAAAGATCAAATCAAAATCCCAAAACCTAGTTTTCTTTGATTTTCTAAAAACCCAAAATAATAAAGATGAGAAGATTAAAGCCCAAAAACTCTTTTTAAACTTGCTTTAAACTCAAGAAAACTGGAAATTTTTCTCTTAAAAACCTTGGCCAAAAACCCAAAGAGATGGGGTTTTTATAGGCCCATCAGAAAACTAGCCGTTAGGCTGAGCTGGCAGCCTGACAGGCTACCGGTCGACGGGCCCGGTCGACCGCCAACGGTCAGAAATATGACCGTTGGGCAACCACGGTCGACTGGCCCGGTCGACCGAAACAAACAGAGAGCACTGCTCTCAATCCGGTCGACCGTCCGGGTCGACCGTCCCAAAGCTGCCAAACGTGCACAGATTTGTGCACGTCGGACGACCGTCCCGGTCGACCGACTTCACCCAAGTCGACTAGGTCAGTTGACTTAGTCGACTGATTGAAGCCTGGAACAGAAATCTGGGTCAGAAAAACTGGGAAAAATATTTTATAAAAATCTTTTATCTTTTCTGAAAATCCCATAAAACTTGTTTTAACATTTTGTATTAAAACACAAACAAGTGATAAAAATTTCAAGACATATATCAATTAAATCAATTCATTTTTGAGTCTTGCAAATTTATCAAAAACAAAACTTGTATTTTTATCAAACTTGATTTTTCAACACATGAATAGGGATAGTCAAAAAAAGTTTGTCTAGCAACTTTAAAGCATGTATGTATTATCTAGAACATATCTAATATACATAGAAATAAAGTAAACTTGTTTTGATCTACTATTCATGAAAACCAAAATCCAAATCATGAAACGTGTGTGTATTGTGCACTTGAGCATATCAACTATACTAAGCTTTACAAATGGATCTAAACACACTATCTAAACTATGGATACCTAAGTCTTCTTGATGATCTTCATCTTCAAGTTGACTTGCTCCAAAACTCCATCCATGGGCTAGGCAATGTGTGATCTTGAAGCTTTGGCCCTGGAATTATTATGAAAAGCTTCTAAACTCTTGTTGAAGCTAATCACCAACTAATATCTTGGTTAATGATCTAAAACTTAAACAACACAAGATTATTAGTAAACATAACTACATGAGTTAATCATCATCAAAACTAGGGTGGAAGGCCATTGGGCCAACAAACTATAAACTAAAATGAGAAGTCAATTTTCGTTATTTGGTTGTTTATTTGATTTTTTATTGTTGGTAGTTTGCTTGCAAGATCTACTAAACATGAGATAACTAAATATTTCAAGTAATTAAATTTAAAACACAAGCACTACTTAATTGATATGTAAATTGAAAAACATTAATCTAGTACTAAGATTTAATTGACGCTAGCTAACAATGCAATTTTGTAAGAGTTATCAATATTAAACATATATTATCATTTCCCTCTTATTTCCCTATACGCTTTGCATAAACACTATCGACAAATTTTCTCTCGTTAATGTAAAGAGGATGTGGTGACATATACATCACAGACATTTTTCTAGACCTCACAGTGGGAAAAATCCATCAGGGATATTGATTGTATTGAAAATGAAAAAAGCTCGATGGCTACCGAGGGGGAAAGTTCACGATGATGGGGAACAAATTGAACAAACAAAGAGGTGGAGTACGAGGATAAAACTCATTGGCTGCCAGAGGAGGCAGATCGCGATGATGCCCCAGGCGCTGAAGCCGTAGAGAGAAAGAGAGAGGGGAAAGAGAGGGGGGAGAGAGAGATGGGGACGTAGGAGATTAATGAACAAGTCAACCAGCAAGCAAATAACTTAACCTGTCAAAAACACCCTTCTCTCTTATCGACATGCTTTTACAGAAAGGCGAGAGTTTATCAGTTTAATTGGACCTGTCAACAACACCCTTCTTCTCTGTCGACAGGCTTTTACAGAAAGGCGAGAGTTTATCAGTTTAACTGGACCTGTCGACAGCACCCTTCTAGCCTATCGACAGTAACCTTCTGGCCTGTCGACAGACTTTTATAGTAAGTCAGAAAATTACAGACCTGTTGACATCACTCTTTGGCTGTCGATGGGTCTGTTGCATATTAGGGTTTTCTAATTTATTTAGGAGTTATTTTTCTAGATCCGTTTTTCATTCCGATTTGTTTATTTCTGTTTTTTATTTTAGTCTCCTAATTAGAGAAGTACTCTTATTTTACTTGCCTATATAAAGGTCATTGTATCTTAGGTTTTTATTATTCAACTTTTAATCAATATATTTTGAGTTTTTCTCATATTTGCTCATGGATTCGAGTTGTTCTCTTTGGCATGTGAATTCGGGTCGTTCTTACTCGTGAATTTGAGTATTTACCCCTACCCGAAGTCTTCTTCAGGGTTCATCAATGCTAGACGAGATCTAACTCGCGTCGCTCGTCTTCTTCGCTTTCCCGTCTGCGTCAAGTGGTATCAGGGCTTCACGAACGCTGTGACGATGGCCAAAAATGACAACGAGCAGCCAAACTTGTCCTAAGGATGGATACTTTTGAAAGGAGGCTCAGTACTCTTGAATCAACTATAGACACTGTGGTCCAAGAACCCAAAAAAATCTCCCTTAAACTTGATGATCGAAACCTAGCCAATAGTATGCATCGAAGCGGGTTGGATCGTTCAACAAACAACCATCCGCCATCACCTCCACCTTCATCAGGTAATCCTCATCCATAACCTCTACCTCTCTCAAACAATCCTCACCCACAACCCCATCACTAACCTAACCACTGTTTGCTCTGGAAAAATTGAGAATGTGTATCGTAAAATTCTTGAATCTGTGAATCGTAAAATTTTCTTGAACCAATGAAAGATTACAACAATCTCAAACAATTCCGATTACAAGAGAGAGAATATATTCAGGCTCAAATCTTCTCTTTATTTAATGTTGGGTTCTTGATGTAGTGATGGAAAGTGAATCTTATTTTTGTTGACGGGTGAACGTCAGTGCCTTCTGAGAATCTTCTCTTCGGACTATAGACGGAGTAGCACAGCTCCTATCTAATGAAATCTCAAAGAGACTTGAGGCAAAAAACTTGTACTTAGCAAGTTGTTAGAAGAGTTAGACTCTTTTTTAGTATTCCTCAGCTGCAAATTCTGATCGACTCCAGGAAATTCCCCCTCCTCAATAGTGAACTGAGCTATTTATAGGGGTTTCAGGAATAAAACTGTTCCCTATAAACCCTTCATAATGGAGGTTAACTCCCCTCATTACGTGGGCAGTAATTGACCTGATATGAGGAAAGTTACAACTGAGACGCAGGGCTCTGCCATAGTTAAAATGCAGGTTTCAAGCCTCGCGTTTGGTGTTATAGTGTTGTTGGAGGCCAGCTTCGAACCTTACTAGACGCGGGCTTCGAGTTCTGCTAGACGCGGGCTTCGAGCCCTATATTTTACCATCGTAGTGAAGCTGAGACGCAGGCTTCGAACTTTACGTCTTGACTAATGCAGTGAAGCGGAGACGCGAATTTCGCTTCTTACGTCTTGGCACTATAGTGATGCTAGGATGCGGGTTTCGAGCTTCGCGTCTTGGTCATTGCAGTGAAGCTGGGACGCAGGCTTCGACCCTCGCGTCTTGATACTGTAGTGATGCTGAGGCAGGCATCAAGCTCTGTGTCTTGGCATTACACGAGTGGCTATGATTAGCCTCGCGTTTGGAGTATAGACTCTGCTCTCTGATGACTTGTCCTTAATGATTTTTAGACAGTCTACAAAACTTCCTCCAAAGTTTTTAAAACTTTGCAGTTGATTGGGACGGGTATCGCCATACTTTAGATTTTTTTCTAGCAGCAGTGCTCTCAAGACTGGACTAGTAATTTTTGAGATATCTTGTCTGGATTTTGGTCTCCGTGAGTGTACTGTTAAATTCTTTGAAACCACCAGAAATGATCGTTGTGAGTGCCCGGATACGCAGTCCGGATCTCCTTGGTGCTCTGAGCTGATTGTTGGTGTAATGTTGAACCGGGGAGATAGTCATCTGCTTGTGTTAGTGTACTGTTGAACTGATTGCAGAAGCAAAGACTGAACACAAGTCTTGTAGACGCAGAGGTCATGTTGCCTTGGAGACGCGGACCTCGTCTGAAATAGAAATGCGACTCTTATTTATTGGATAGACGCGAATATTGAAGTGGAGACGCAGCTCTCACTTTGTTGAAGTAACGCGGACTTCAAGGTAGAGACGCGAACTTCTCATTGTTGAAGAAACACGGCTCTGCTGTTTTGCCAAGAGGCGAACCAGAGAATGCTGGAAAGACGGGATCTTCACTTTGCTGAAGTAACACAGACTTTAAGGTGGAGATGCGGTCCTTCTTTAGAGGGACGCAGAGTGACATTGTCACGTGTCGGGCAGAGCTTGAAGAGACGTCGTTCTCTTAATACGCGAGGTTCACGTTTGAGGCGCATTGCCACGCGTCATGCGGAGCTCGAAGAGACGCCGTTCTCTTAATACGCGAGATTCGCGTTTGAGGCGCATTGCCACGCGTCACGTGGAGATTGGGCTCGAGATGTGTGCCACGTATCCTGGTGGATTAGTGTGTCTATTAAAGTCATCAGTTTTTCAAGAGTCATCATTAGACTCTTTTTCTTCTCTGTTGAGCCTCGCGTCGTGAACTTTCAGAACTTTTTAAGAAAAGCTCCGAGCTTCTTCTTCTTTCCTTCTTTACACAGAATTCACGGTTGAAATAGCTCCAAAAACAAAACCTGCGGCTCCGTCCTTGAGCGCTGTCGCTCCAGAGGTCTAAATGGGTGGTTCTTCCACGCATGAGGCCCCCATTTCAGGTAAAAAGACCATCTGAACTGGTTTTCACTATTAAGGGACTTTAAAGAGTTATCTTAACTCTTAAGTCTTTTCTGAACTGAACCGCCAATGTGAGGCTCGTGCCGTGTTTTTGACATTCAGACGCAGCTCTTGCACTGGTAGGCAAGACGCGGGTTTGACGACCTCCACGTCTTCACTTCTTCAGCTTGAGTTTGTATCTGCCTATTAAACACGGGCTTCGTTGAGCCTTACGTTTGATCCTGACACTTAAAGATTTTTTTTAAGTTGGGGAGTTCAGATGAAGAGTTCATGTGAACCTTACGTCTCTGAGGCTGCACGCGGGCTTGTTGACTTCAAAGTCTAAGTCTCAAGTTCTTTAGACGCGAGTGTGGTGAACTCCGCGTTCTGAGACTTGAAACACGAGTTTTGTATATGAAGCTCGTGTTTGGGGTTCTTGACTTAGAAAATTTTAAGTCTACTCTTTTGAGATCTCTAGATGCGAATGTGACAAACTCTGCCTCTCAGACGCGAGTGTGGTGACCTCTGCGTCTTGAAGTCACTTCAAACAGTTTTAAGACCCACATCTGCGTCTTTGATTTATGCCTCGCGTCTCACTTATCGGACGTGAGTCTAATATCAGACTGCATTTGGATCCATATTTTTTGTCCTTGCGTCCGTGAGATCCGTGTCTGGAATTCATGACTTCAGCCCCGCGTTTGTGCTTCTAGCTTCCTATTTTCTGTCTTTGCAGAATTTTTAGCCCTTGTCTTTTTTTTTGCAGGTCCTGGCCATATCAAAAGTGTTGGTTCCAGCGTCTTTGCCAGGTTCATGGGAGAATATTTGGATCAGCCAGCTTGTTCGATTGGCGAGTACTTGGAAAGTCAGAGCTTTTATCTAAAGGCGAGAAGATCTGCGCAGTTACCGATATACATCAAGGCCTTATTGGACATGATGCACTAGTAATGTCTCGGATCCTTCCTAGTCACAGTGAGTATGGCGCATTTGAAGGTCACGGGAACGAGGACGTCACCAGCAAGGTCTCGGATTCTCCCTTCACCAATCTTACTCAAAGAAGTGACAGCGATGAAAACCTATCCTCATTCGATGACTTTCTGGTGGTGGAGCTTTCTATTAAGCGAAGGATTACGGCCTTGTGAAGACCTTCGCACTAGTTGGGGTGGAATCCGAATGCTCCCTGCATTTCGACCTCGAGAAACACCATTGTTCTTAAGAGGAGAGGAAGTTGATCCACTGTTCCCGGTCACATCAAGAGGACGAGCTTTGTGCATCTTCAATATTTTGAGGAGTGAGTGCAATCTTTCGCTGAGCGAGAGGGACTTCTTTGTACTCCTTTGTTATAACACTCAATCTTATTGTATAAGAGAGTGTTTTGTATCACTTTCATATTTTTGAATATTAATAAAAGTGACACTTTTTCTTGTCTTCTTACATGTCTTGACTTCCCCTTTGTATTAAAAATCAGACAAACAGAAGTGATTACCTTTTATTTGCTAGAAATGTAACATTTTGACTTAGCAAGTCAAAGTTGAAAAAATTCCATTTAAAAAATTTAAGATTACTCTCAGAGATATGATATTAACTTGACAGGAGTGGAATAGTGGATTTGTGGACTTACCAATCTATGGATGAGAATGACAAGCAAAGTTTTCACCCGTGAAGGATTATGACTGAGTCTTCATTAGAGGTTTAGTATTAACATAATTAAGACTCAGGTAGGGATTTGATGGAAACACTGTTAAAGGTATGATATTAACCTAACAGTGATTTTAAGTGGATCTGTCATTCTATTGACGAGAATAATAAGTAAAACTAGACCCACTGAGGATCTAGGAAAGTTTTTACCATTAGAGGTGTGATATTAACTTAACGGGTTGAATTGAATCTTGTCAGAGGTGTGACATTAACTTGACAAGGATGTGAGTTAGAGGTGTGATGTTAACTTAGCTCCGCAGGAATTTCAGTTTCGTTTGGGAAAACTAATAATACTACTGTCATAGGTGTAATGTTAAACTTGGTAGTGGAGGTAATACTAAAGGTGTGATGTTAAACTTAGCATTGATCATCTCGACTTCTATACGGAAGTTCGAGGGAAAGTTATTATCATAGGTGTATTGTTGAACTTAACAATGAACTGGATGCTAGAGGTGTGATGTTAAACATAGCATCGCTCATCTCAGCTTCGATATGAAA
Organism: Agave tequilana; assembly: GCA_038442645.1. NCBI lineage: Eukaryota > Viridiplantae > Streptophyta > Magnoliopsida > Asparagales > Asparagaceae > Agave > Agave tequilana. The sequence continues at coordinate 62,150 of JAVJIF010001831.1, forward strand.
GTCTGAGGAAAAGTTATTGTCATAAGTGTATTGTTAAACTTAACAATGAACTGGATGTTAGAGGTGTGATGTTAAACTTAGCAACGCTCATCTCAGCTTCGATATGGAAGCCTGAGGAAAGTGACTGTCAGAGGTTAATATTGAACTTGGCAGCAACTTAATTACTATTAGAGATGTAACGTTAAACTTAACAGTAATTTGTCAGAGATGTGATGTTAACATGAAAGAGTTGATTTGCGATATGAGCAATTTTGAGGACTTTCCATTCTGTGGACGAGAATTGACAAGTGGAGATTGGAATGTCGGAGGTATAGTGTTAACTTGACAAGATTTGTTTTGTGTATGAGCAATTTTGAGGACTCGTGACTCCATGTAGGGGAGTGACAAGTGAAAGTTCGTACTCGCTGGGGAGTATTGAAACTTTTTTCACTGTTAGAGATATAGTGTTAACATAGCAGTGATTGAGCTTGTGAACCTACCTGTAATACCCCGTTCCGGAATACGTACTTAGTTGCGTATTCAGATTTTCCGATCGTATTTTTTCGATTTGTTTCCTGTATTTGTTTTGCTTTATGAATTCCTTATATGATTGTTTTGTCTTGGATTTGGATTCGTGGACTCGGAGTCAGTCCCAGTCCGAACCAAGAACTCGATTATAGTATATTATTCGATTTGGTCTTTCCGGTGATTAGATTTGACCGATTTTAGTTTTAAATATTATTTTCCATTATTATATATTTTCTATGATTTTCTAGATTTTTCTGGAATTAAAATGAATTTCTTCAAAACCGGTGTCGGCCAGTGCCGCTGACCGATTCCTGGATTTTTAATTCTCAAACAGTTAGGAATTTCATGATGGTCCTTTAGGCATTATTTCTTAGAATAATATTTCTTACCTACATTCTTTTTCTGAGGATTTTATGATTTTATGAAAATTCCACCGGAGTCGGTATCGGCCAGTATCGCTGGTTGATTCCGGGACGATTGGAATTGAATTTCTGAATTCCGCTTTCACTTTACTTCTTAAAAACCATATTTTATTCTTTAATGTATTTTCTGGGATTTTTCGGAATTTATCAAAATCCGGCCGACCCGGGGTAGACCGGTATCGGCGGTTGGCTTCTGGATTTTTAATTTGAAAACGGGATTTTATTTCTGAAAACCGATTTCATATTATTCCTCAGGATGACGTTTTCTACCTCCGGGTATTTTTGGGGATTTTTCGGAGACAGTCGATTTTTCAACCTTATTATTATATTATTATTTTTAAATCTTTCTTTCTTTCTTTTCCTTTCTTTTCCTTCCTTTTTCCCACCAACTCCACCCACTCCCCTCTACGTGGGGAGACACACTCCCCTCTCCCTCATTAATTCCTCTCCCATCACTCTCTCTCCTTTCTTTTTCCTTTTCTTTTCTTTTTCCTTTCTTTTTCCTTCATTCCCTTCTTCTTCTTCTCCTCCTCCAAGAGAGGACCGACCCTCACCAGCCCCAACTCCGGCCAGCCACCTCCGGCACCTCGCCGCCGGCGAGGGAGGCCCCAACTCCGGTGAGCCTCCCCCTCTTCCTCCTCTCTTTCTCTCTTCCTAATTTTCCTTCTTCCCCTCTTCACCCTCTCACTTCCTCACTGTTGGGGTGGCCGACGGCCACCCCTGTCCTGCGCCTGCGACCGAGGGCCGACGAGCCCCCGGTGATCTCCTCTGCCCTCTGGCCGCACTGATGCGGCCAGAGTTGGGCCCGGCCAGGGCAGCATGCCCTGGCCGTGGTTTGTTGGAGGGAGGGGGCTGCTACCCCCTCCCTGTCTCCCCTGGGGTGGCCCCGGCCACCCCAGCTCCTGCGCCCCGCCAGCGCTCCGCCGGCGGTAGCTGCCTCGCCCGGCCAGGGGGCTTCCAGCCCCCTGTGCATGTGAAGGGGGGGCTGCTGCCCCCCTGATTCTCTCTCACCCCTTGAACTCCCTCTCCCCCCTTTTCTTGTTGGCGCCGGCGGCGGCCAGGACCGCCGCCGGCTAGGCCCCTGGCCGGCAGAGGGCCGGCCAGGTCTTCCAGGGCCACGGCCCCGTGGGCCCTCCTCGCGTGGAGAGGGGCTGCGTAAGCAGCCCCTGTTTTCTCTCTCTCCCTTGGACAATCTCTCTCTCTCTTTCTCTCTCCTCTCTTTCTCACTCTAGCTCTCTCTCTCTCTCAACCGCACCCTCTCTCTCTCCTGATTCTCTCTCTCTCTCTCATCATCTCTTTCTCTCTCTAGAAATCCCCTTTCTCTCTCTAGATTTCTCTCTCTTTCTCTCTCTTCACTTTCTCTCTCCTCTTCACTTTCTCTCTCTATATATATTATTATTTTATGGCGCGTGCGCGAGTTCCATGGATTTCGGACTTTTCGGCTTTCCGGTGATTTAGGCGAGTAGTCTCGCCATTCTTTATTTGAGTTCCCCGTTTCGTCGGGACGATAAGTATTTCGCTTCATGTTTTCATATACTTTATTCCATATATCTTTTACTGCTTTCATACTATGCGTGGCAGACCCTTCGTGGTCGTTGTATTCTTGGTTTCTGATATGTTGTCACTTGCCCTGCTATTATTTCAGACCTGTCAGTTACATGCTACCTTTTAACACATGTATATCACCTGACCACCTTCTTCTTCATCAACAACTTCCAACACTACCTCCATCACTCCTTCACTTGTACTCCTATTTGGTAAGTAATTTCAATCACCTAGACTTGGTTAATTCTTAGCATGTTTAAGTATTCATATCTTGTACGAATTATGTCTTCGAACCATGATTATTTGACCATCAAACCAAACCCTAGAAAATCTGTTCTGGTTGCTGTTTCCAGTCGATTAGTCGACTAGACCAAACCATTAGTCGACTAATTTATCATATCCTGTGAAACCAGTTCTAGGAAACACAGTATTAGTCGACTTACCTTAGTTCCTAGTCGACTTGAGACCCTTAGCCGACTACATTTTTAACCTAGTCGACTAATCCCTTCCTGAACCAGAAACCCAACTTTCTGTTACACAGATTTAGTCGACTTAACATAACTGTTAGTCGACTTGTCATGTCTGTTAGTCGACTACTCAATTCATCCAGTCGACTAACTTTTCCTGAATCAGACATCCAACTCTCTGGACCACAGTATTAGTCGACTACCCATTTTCCTAGTCGACTAGCTCCACTATTAGTCGACTACTATTCCACCCTAGTCGACTAACTTTGGATATCTGTCTTAGTTGATTCCTTTCTTGAGCATGAACCTTACTCTCTAGACTTATATCATGTATAGGTATTACATCATCTTTCCTTCTCTCTATCTCTCTCCTCTTCACTCTACATTTTTATATCAGGTTTTGTGGCGCATCCCAAGCTTCCGTGGATTTCGGATATTTCGGTATATTGGTGACTCAGGCGAGTGTTCTCACTCGCTACCCTCTTACTTTACCATTCCATTGATTATGATAGTATTCTTGCTCTAGTCTTCATGTATTGTATTTCATGCTTTATATCTTTTATTGCTTTATGCTATGCGTGGCCGACCCTTCGTGGTCGTTGGACTTGTTGGACTTTGGACCATTGCTTTTACATTACCACTTGGCATTATTTTAGACCTGTCAGTATGTGCTACCATTTATCATATGTATATCACTTGGCAACTGTGTTATCATCTAACCACCTGCCATGCCACTATTTGGCAAGACCCTTTTATTATGTCATGACTTACCTGACTACTATCCATTCTTGATATGCTTGGTTGTTTACTAAATATCACCACTCTGTCATGCTATCACTTTACACCCAGCATGATATATTTGACTTGTGATTATCATTCTTACGGGAACTTGACTTATTATCCTGTATCATGATCAGTGACCTGTTTTCCTGCTTTACATGCAGTGACCTGACTATATAGTACTTATGTACTCCTTATTCCTGATCATGTCTATTTCCTATTTTTCCCGTAAAGTGATAATTAAACTAATGAATCCTAAAAAATGACCAACTTGTATTGGGTCGGGGGAAACATGCGGATATCGATATGTGTTCGTGTTTACAGTGGCATTAGGTTGTGCACTATATATCCGGTCTGACCTGTGGTACTCCAGGGGACCGAGGGGAGAGCTGGCTCCCTTATTCCTGATTGATAGGGCATACATAAGTCCCTCCTGATAGGCCTCGCGGCTGGTTCCGTCACCATGCAACGGAACACCCTGGACCGTGGTCCCGGGCATGCACGGGACCCACTGTAAACATAGTTTGTTGATACCCCCGCTGTTTCCAATAACAACCTCGACTTGCTTATATATGGATGTATGTGAGTTGGCCGTACACCGAGACACATACCGAGATATATGGGCAAGACGAGTAATAATAAAGTGTCATAATAACCGGCTCTTTAAGTTGTAAGTAGAGGTATGTGGAATGGGACGCATACCAAAGCCTACATCTTAAATAGCTATGAATTTGTGCTGTGCCTTACCGTATTTGCTTTTCCCGGACTTTATATCGGATTTCATGTTTTATGAGTATTATGATATGACTACCTTGTAGCTCGTCCTTGGTTTTATTCTGATTTTCTGTTTTATGATTATCATGCCATATCTATTCTTACCTGCTCTATCCTATCTGCCTCCTGAGTATTCCCACTTGATATATGCATTATTGTGCTCACCCTGCTTCACCACTTGGTTTTGCTTCTACACTCGCCTGGGGAGTATCATTTGACTCCCCTGGATTCTCACGTCCAGGTCTTGGAGCTAGGAGCATGTGTTCAGAGTAACGCAGCAGTAGCGTGGATCTCCAGCCGACCGTCCTGAGCCACATCCTTCTAGGCCCCCTGTGAGTCTCTCGAGTTTCTCTTTTTAAACTCGTAAGTAACTTTTATACTGTTTATACTGGTACCTTTCCTTGTATTCCCGCTGTTCATACATGTATACCTTTTGTACTCTGGCATTTGCGCATATCTGTGATGTATTATTATTGTAATATTCATCACCTCTGGTGATAACTCTGTAATTGTATGTATATATGTGTTGGAATGTATAATGCACCATTTGCTTCCGTACTCTGATTCTTGTCTGTACTGATGCTTAGCGTATATACGGGAGGGTAGTTCTGACCTACGTATATACGTTGCAGTGACGTCCCCGTATCCGTGGAATCGGGGCGTTACAGGTTGGTATCAGAGCTTAGGCTCTAACTTCCTCAGTACGTCCAGAGGGCAAATTAATGGTAATGAAATTTGCAATTGGAATACATGAGTCTTGGTTATACATTCCAACTACAAGTGCAGAGTTATCTATTTCTTGACTATCCTTCCTTTGATTCCTAAATCCTTTCCATATCCCTTCCCTGTTTTGGTTTTATGAAGCCTTATACTATCTTAAGATATGACTAGACTAGAGAGGTAGTGGCTGGTTCAGAATGAAGCTATTATGTGATCTCTTCGGCCAATTCTATGAAGCTTGGTATTCTCCAGATCGATCTTGATCTGGTTATCTTTCAGAAGACAGCATTCGGGATTCTTAATTATCGGTCTTCTTTATTATGCTCAGGATTCCCGGGGTTTTCTTTATTACACAGCCACGACATCATCAGTATTCATTTATTTCACAGCCACGACATCATCAGTATTATTCAGCATTATTCTAAAGATTTATTACACAGCCACGACATCTTCAGCCGGAAATGCAGAGTATGATTTTTATTCAGTTGACTTGAGAGCCCTACCTATAGTGCTTCATATCTTAATTGGTATAAATTCCAGCCTTTGTCCCCTTTGTATTCAATTTGCCCCTTAACGAAATTGCGAGGACGCAATTTTTTGTAAGGTGGGTGGATTGTAATACCCCGTTCCCGGAATACGTACTTAGTTGCGTATTCAGATTTTCCGATCGTATTTTTTCGATTTGTTTCCTGTATTTGTTTGGCTTTATGAATTCCTTATATGATTGTTTTGTCTTGGATTTGGATTCGTGGACTCGGAGTCAGTCCCAGTCCGAACCAGGAACTCGATTATAGTATATTATTCGATTTGGTCTTTCGGTGATTAGATTTGACCGATTTTAGTTTTAAATATTATTTTCCATTATTATATATTTTCTATGATTTTCTAGATTTTTTTGGAATTAAAATGAATTTCTTCAAAACCGGTGTCGGCCAGTGCCGCTGACCGATTCCTGGATTTTTAATTCTCAAACAGCTAGGAATTTCATGATGGTCCTTTAGGCATTATTTCTTAGAATAATATTTCTTACCTACATTCTTTTTCTGAGGATTTTATGATTTTATGAAAATTCCACCGGAGTCGGTATCGGCCAGTATCGCTGGTTGATTCCGGGACGATTGGAATTGAATATCTGAATTCCGCTTTCACTTTACTTCTTAAAAACCATATTTTATTCTTTAATGTATTTTCTGGGATTTTTCGGAATTTATCAAAATCCGGCCGACCCGGGGTAGACCGGTATCGGCGGTTGGCTTCTGGATTTTAATTTGAAAACGGGATTTTATTTCTGAAAACGATTTCATATTATTCCTCAGGATGACGTTTTCTACCTCCGGGTATTTTTGGGGATTTTTCGGAGACAGTTGATTTTTCAACCTTATTATTATATTATTATTTTTAAATCTTTCTTTCTTTCTTTTCCTTTCTTTTCCTTCCTTTTTCCCACCAACTCCACCCACTCCCCTCCACGTGGGGAGACACACTCCCCTCTCCCTCATTAATTCCTCTCCCATCACTCTCTCTCCTTTCTTTTTCCTTTTCTTTTCTTTTTCCTTTCTTTTCCTTCATTCCCTTCTTCTTCTTCTCCTCCTCCAAGAGAGGACCGACCCTCACCAGCCCCAACTCCGGCCAGCCACCTCCGGCACCTCGCCGCCGGCGAGGGAGGCCCCAACTCCGGTGAGCCTCCCCTCTTCCTCCTCTCTTTCTCTCTTCCTAATTTTCCTTCTTCCCCTCTTCACCCTCTCACTTCCTCACTGTTGGGGTGGCCGACGGCCACCCCTGTCCTGCGCCTGCGACCGAGGGCCGGCGAGCCCCCGGCGATCTCCTCTGCCCTCTGGCCGCACTGATGCGGCCAGAGTTGGGCCCGGCCAGGGCAGCATGCCCTGGCCGTGGTTTGTTGGAGCCGTGGTTTGTTGGAGGGAGGGGGCTGCTACCCCCTCCCTGTCTCTCCCCTGGGGTGGCCCCCGGCCACCCCAGCTCCTGCGCCCCGCCGGCGCTCCGCCGGCGGTAGCTGCCTCGCCCGGCCAGGGGGCTTCCAGCCCCTGTGCATGTGAAGGGGGGGGGGCTGCTGCCCCCCTGATTCTCTCTCACCCCTTGAACTCCCTCTCCCCCCTTTTCTTGTTGGCGCCGCCGGCGGCCAGGACCGCCGCCGGCTAGGCCCCTGGCCGGCAGAGGGCCGGCCAGGTCTTCCAGGGCCCACGGCCCCGTGGGCCCTCCTCGCGTGGAGAGGGGCTGCGTAAGCAGCCCCTGTTTTTCTCTCTCTCCCTTGGACAATCTCTCTCTCTCTTTCTCTCTCCTCTCTTTCTCACTCTAGCTCTCTCTCTCTCTCTCTCAACCGCACCCTCTCTCTCTCCTGATTCTCTCTCTCTCTCATCATCTCTTTCTCTCTCTTCACTTTCTCTCTCCTCTTCACTTTCTCTCTCTATATATATTATTATTTTATGGCGCGTGCGCGAGTTCCATGGATTTCGGACTTTTCGGCTTTCCGGTGATTTAGGCGAGTAGTCTCGCCATTCTTTATTTGAGTTCCCCGTTTCGTCGGGACGATAAGTATTTCGCTTCATGTTTTCATATACTTTATTCCATATATCTTTTACTGCTTTCATACTATGCGTGGCAGACCCTTCGTGGTCGTTGTATTCTTGGTTTCTGATATGTTGTCACTTGCCCTGCTATTATTTCAGACCTGTCAGTTACATGCTACCTTTTAACACATGTATATCACCTGACCACCTTCTTCTTCATCAACAACTTCCAACACTACCTCCATCACTCCTTCACTTGTACTCCTATTTGGTAAGTAATTTCAATCACCTAGACTTGGTTAATTCTTAGCATGTTTAAGTATTCATATCTTGTACGAATTATGTCTTCGAACCATGATTATTTGACCATCAAACCAAACCCTAGAAAATCTGTTCTGGTTGCTGTTTCCAGTCGATTAGTCGACTAGACCAAACCATTAGTCGACTAATTTATCATATCCTGTGAAACCAGTTCTAGGAAACACAGTATTAGTCGACTTACCTTAGTTCCTAGTCGACTTGAGACCCTTAGCCGACTACATTTTTAACCTAGTCGACTAATCCCTTCCTGAACCAGAAACCCAACTTTCTGTTACACAGATTTAGTCGACTTAACATAACTGTTAGTCGACTTGTCATGTCTGTTAGTCGACTACTCAATTCATCCAGTCGACTAACTTTTCCTGAATCAGACATCCAACTCTCTGGACCACAGTATTAGTCGACTACCCCATTTTCCTAGTCGACTAGCTCCACTATTAGTCGACTACTATTCCACCCTAGTCGACTAACTTTGGATATCTGTCTTAGTTGATTCCTTTCTTGAGCATGAACCTTACTCTCTAGACTTATATCATGTATAGGTATTACATCATCTTTCCTTCTCTCTATCTCTCTCCTCTTCACTCTACATTTTTATATCAGGTTTTGTGGCGCATCCCAAGCTTCCGTGGATTTCGGATATTTCGGTATATTGGTGACTCAGGCGAGTGTTCTCACTCGCTACCCTCTTGCTTTACCATTCCATTGATTATGATAGTATTCTTGCTCTAGTCTTCATGTATTGTATTTCATGCTTTATATCTTTTATTGCTTTATGCTATGCGTGGCCGACCCTTCGTGGTCGTTGGACTTGTTGGACTTTGGACCATTGCTTTTACATTACCACTTGGCATTATTTTAGACCTGTCAGTATGTGCTACCATTTATCATATGTATATCACTTGGCAACTGTGTTATCATCTAACCACCTGCCATGCCACTATTTGGCAAGACCCTTTTATTATGTCATGACTTACCTGACTACTATCCATTCTTGATATGCTTGGTTGTTTACTAAATATCACCACTCTGTCATGCTATCACTTTACACCCAGCATGATATATTTGACTTGTGATTATCATTCTTACGGGAACTTGACTTATTATCCTGTATCATGATCAGTGACCTGTTTTCCTGCTTTACATGCAGTGACCTGACTATATAGTACTTATGTACTCCTTATTCCTGATCATGTCTATTTCCTATTTTTTCCCGTAAAGTGATAATTAAACTAATGAATCCTAAAAAATGACCAACTTGTATTGGGTCGGGGGAAACATGCGGATATCGATATGTGTTCGTGTTTACAGTGGCATTAGGTTGTGCACTATATATCCGGTCTGACCTGTGGTACTCCAGGGGACCGAGGGGAGAGCTGGCTCCCTTATTCCTGATTGATAGGGCATACATAAGTCCCTCCTGATAGGCCTCGCGGCTGGTTCCGTCACCATGCAACGGAACACCCTGGACCGTGGTCCCGGGCATGCACGGGACCCACTGTAAACATAGTTCGTTGATACCCCCGCTGTTTCCAATAACAACCTCGACTTGCTTATATATGGATGTATGTGAGTTGGCCGTACACCGAGACACATACCGAGATATATGGGCAAGACGAGTAATAATAAAGTGTCATAATAACCGGCTCTTTAAGTTGTAAGTAGAGGTATGTGGAATGGGACGCATACCAAAGCCTACATCTTAAATAGCTATGAATTTGTGCTGTGCCTTACCATATTTGCTTTTCCCGGACTTTATATCGGATTTCATGTTTTATGAGTATTATGATATGACTACCTTGTAGCTCGTCCTGGTTTTATTCTGATTTCCTGTTTTATGATTATCATGCCATATCTATTCTTACCTGCTCTATCCTATCTGCCTCCTGAGTATTCCCACTTGATATATGCATTATTGTGCTCACCCTGCTTCACCACTTGGTTTTGCTTCTACACTCGCCTGGGGAGTATCATTTGACTCCCCTGGATTCTCACGTCCAGGTCTTGGAGCTAGGAGCATGTGTTCAGAGTAACGCAGCAGTAGCGTGGATCTCCAGCCGACCGTCCTGAGCCACATCCTTCTAGGCCCCCTGTGAGTCTCTCGAGTTTCTCTTTTTAAACTCGTAAGTAACTTTTATACTGTTTATATTGGTACCTTTCCTTGTATTCCCGCTGTTCATACATGTATACCTTTTGTACTCTCGTATTTGCGCATATCTGTGATGTATTATTATTGTAATATTCATCACCTCTGGTGATAACTCTGTAATTGTATGTATATATGTGTTGGAATGTATAATGCACCATTTGCTTCCGTACTCTGATTCTTGTCTGTACTGATGCTTAGCGTATATACGGGAGGGTAGTTCTGACCTACGTATATACGTTGCAGTGACGTCCCCGTATCCGTGGAATCGGGGCGTTACACTACCACTCCATGGGAGACAATTGGTAGAAGACTTTGGTGAAAAATAGAATGAATTGTCAGAGGTATAATATTTAACGTAACAAACATTGATCTTCTAGGGGCATGAGAGATTTGCTGTTAGAAGTGTAATATTAACATAACAGCGGAGAGATTTTGAGTGGGTTTTATTGTCAGAGGTTTAATATTAACTTGACTGACTCCATTGGAGATCAAGAAAAAATGGCTTGTCAGAGGTTTACTGTTAACGTGACAAGTCTCTATTCATTTCGTAAGGGAAATGAACATAGGCATTTTTGTGGTCCTACCATTCTGTAGACGAGAATTGGTAATAAATTTTGGAGGAGAGGACGGGATCAAGTCCCTTAGGATTTTTAGCAAATCCTCAGCTATCAACAGATTTAGTATGCCTTTACCAACTACCGTTTGAATTGGGTTGGCCAATGTATTCTCTCAGTACGATGAGTTATTGAGGACTGATGTTAGACTTAAAAACCAACATTTTCCTCTATCCTTAGCCGTCAGAGGCGTCGGATGTTCAAAGATAAACTAGAGAAGAATAGCAAGGTTAAAACTGAAGTTTCACACTTTGTTTCTTTTTCAATGTTTACATCATATATCATGATGTAACCAACGTTCGATCAGCTCGACACTGATCAACTAGAATGTGATCTGTTGAAGAAAGAAAGAAACTCTTTTTTGGCACTTTTCCGAACATCTTGGATCTGAAAGTTTTGATCAGAGGTGTAATGTTAACCTGATCATAGGGAGAATCCTGTCGAGTTCATAGGCGAACTAGAGAAGAGTAACAAGGCTAAAACTGAAGTTTCGCACTTTGTTTCTTCTTCGATGTTTACGTCATGTATCATGATGTAACCAGCGTTCGGTTGGTTCGACACTGATCGACTGTGATGTGATCTGTTGAAGAAAGAAAGAAGCTTTTCTTTGGCGCTCTTTCCAAACATCTTGGATCTGAAAGTTTTGATCAAAAGTGTAATGTTAACCTGATCATAAGAAGAATCCTATCAAGGATAGTACTTCTTCAAGAATCTGCCATTGATCGGCATCGTGAGCGTATTACCTTCTGAGGTCGTAAGGCGGTATGCTCCATTTGAGTAGACCGATTCCACTACAAATAGTCATTCCCATTTAGGCTGGAATTTTTCTTTAGTTTTATGCGTCATCACCATGGGTCTTCTGACAGCTAAAACAAGGTCACCTTTCTTGAAAGTTCGCTCCTTGACTTTCTTATTGAAGGCTCTGATAATTCGAGCTTGATAGAACTCGATTTGTTGTTGAGCTTGCAGGCGTTTATCGTCCAAAGCCTCCAGCTCCTGAAGTTGTAGTCAATGCTTCTCCTCATTTGTCATCTCTGTTGTCAAGACAATGTGTAGAGATGGGATCTGGATCTCTAGTGAAAGTACGACTTCACACCCTATACCAAAGAGAATGGTGTATCCTTCATCGGGGTTCTCACTGTCGTGCGATAAGTCCATAAGCATTCACCTAGCTTATCATCCCAATCGCGTTAGCTCTTCGAGATGAATTCTTGAGAAGTTTTTCAATGGTCTTGTTGAAAGCTTCCGCAAGGTCATTAGCAGTTAGATAGTATGTCATTGAAGACACACTCTGGATACTGAACTTGTCGCAGAATCTCTGAAAGGCTTGGCTGACGAACTGAGGCCCATTATCATGGACAAACTGTCGTGGCACGCCAAAGCGATAGACCACATGATATTTAATGAACTTGATCATGTCAGATGTCTTTACCTTCCTCAAGAGGATAACTTCAACCCATTTAGAGAAGTAATTGGTTATAATTAGGATAAACTGATGTTCCTTGGATGAAGGCGGGCTGATAGGACCAACTACATACATTCCCCACATTTCAAATGGTCAGGAAGAAGTTGTAGGGCGAAGATGTCCCCGTGCCTGGTGAATGAAGTCACCATGGATCTGACAAGCGTGACATCGCTTGGCATAAGTGATGGCGTCAGGGATCATCTTTGGCCAATAATATCCAAGTCTTCAGAGTCGATCTTCAAGTTTTGGACCAGGTTGGTGAGCTCCACACATACCGTCATGAGCCGCTTTGAGTATTTTATGTGCCTCTTTGTATGACAGGCAGCATAGGAGGATTCCATCACATGATTGACGGTACAGTGTTCTTGTGATCGCATTGTAATAGAATTTAAGGGCTTTCCTTCTAATGGCAGCCGCCTCTTAAGGGTCATCAGGAAAATGTCGTGCAATGCGCAGTCGATGTACGGGAATCGCCAATCCCTGAGCTCTAGACCTGTTGAAATCTCTAGAGCTTCTTTGACTTGAAGGTCTCTTGTTAGCTTTTGGTTGGCTTCAAAAGTGAATCTTGGACAATACAAGCCATGGCTGTAGACGAGTACTTTCTCTGGTGCTCTGGTTGGAAGAGCCAAGGAGGCAGCTAGAGAAGCCAGTGCATCTACATGCACATTTTATTGGCGAGGTACATGATCTATGTAGAAGTTTCTGAACTTCTCTGCCATGTAGATTGTTGTGTATGATAGAGTACCAAGTCTTCATGTCTGACTTCGTACTCCCTGCGAACCTGATTAACGATGAGTTTTGAGTCACCGTATGTTTTGAGATTTTTAACACCAATCTCATCGGTGATTTGGATCCCGATCAAGAGAGCATTGTATTCCGCTACATTATTGGTACACAACTCAGTTAAAGATAATGCGCGAGGGATTACGTAGTTCTGTGTTAAGTCCCTACACCATTGAGTGGATAAAGAAGGGTCCATGCTTAAAGGTAACGAATCTTTGTTAAGTCCCTATTTTAATTGACAAATTTTATTAAAATTCAGTTATCTCCGATGTTGTTGGCGATTGAGGTTTTACCTGCATACAAAATATAAAATTTCAGAAATACAAAATAAAAGTGGAAGTACTCAATACTACTGCTATAGCAAGTGGCTATGCGAGTCATGATCACAAGGAGGGACTAGCGATGGAATCTTTTTAGCAGTTCTCTTTTATGCTACAAAGTATGGTTAAAGATCTTCTTTTAGTTCTTTAAAAGAAAAGAGAAAATGGAGTTATAGTTAAGTTAGGAAGAAGGTGGTAGATTGAGAAGGTGGAGAAAATAGAAAATAGATATATACAAAGAAATCAAAAAGAGTGATAAAAGAGTTGGGTATTGATGGTTTTGGTAATCTAAACTAAAAAATTAAAATAAAGAAAACGAAAACCTAAAAACTTACTTACCTCTTCGGCGCCTGCTTACCTTTGACCCGTATCGACGATGTACCTTTGTTTGAAGGTGAGCGAAGTATGACAAATAGGATCTTTCCCATTCCCGATTTACACTATGAAATGAAGAGGCAACCTACACTATCATAGAAATGGATATCCATCACCATAAGTCATCAACGACACTTGCAAGGGTAAGACAACTTCGAGACTATCGAATTCATTTGGATCCATAAACACAGAAGAGGGAAGCAAACGAAAACAATAATAGAAAAGAAAAGAAAACTTCGATTTGATTCAAATAACAATGAAAGAAAAGATCACTTACACCGGTGTCACCCTCAGTACAAGCTTGTTCTCATTCCTCTATGAAAGTCTCTTCTCCTCTCAGTTACATAAAGAAAATAGAAATTACATAAAAGAAAAATAAAAACCTAAGTTATAAACTACAGTATAGCCTAAATTCTACTCTCTGCTTCATCGTCCTTTTTTGCCGTTGAGATTGCAAGTATTTATAGGGGAAATGCAAAGGGTAGAGGAGTATGAAGATTAAGGAAGCTGGCTATTTCTGAATTTGAATCCTCCCCTTATCTCCAAACTTAATTTGATGTGGATATTCAGTTCTAATCTGCAGCTTATTGGCGTATTGATTGCTAAATATAACTTATTAAATAATAGAATTAGAAATAATGATCACCTTAAGAGTTGTAACCCTTTAAGTCCTCTTTCTGGATCATCTTGAATCATCAGATTTGAGTTCAGGTACCGAAAGTTATGATTCAAATACTAAAATATATCCAGCCAGAATCTGAGTCAAAATTGCTTCATCTCATCCATTGATCCTCTCTATCCATTTATCCCTTTGCATTTGGACTCTGTGTTTAACGTTATCCTCGGATGATATTTAGTTTTAACCACTTGATTCACTAAAAGCTGAATTTAACCAACTGGATTTGGAATCCTCCTCCTCTAACCAAATAGATTTAATTAAATCTGAATTTAACTGATATTTATTTGATTTTATCCTCTTTCTCCCCATGATTATCTTCTGCAAAATAGACATTTAAGATAAGAAATTTAGCAGATTTATTATATAATAAATGTGGATATGTAATAAAGAATAATGCAATAAATGTGTGCAATCACACCCCCACACCTATCTTTTGCTCGTCCTCGAGCAAAACAACAAAACTAAACCAAAGATTATTAGACTACTTTCGCAGGTCACGCAATTGCACTGAGTTTGTAACAAGCCTTTAAACTTCTAAGTTACCCCTAGAGAATGAGTTTGTCTCGTGAGGATTTTCAGTGGATTGCACCCACAAAATTCATAAAGAAAGAGAAAAATGTTAATATTTTGAAAACACATTTTGAAAGAAAAATATATGAAATATTATTGTAAGATTTAAGTAATCTATAAGTTATAGGAAAATTGAATTTTTCATTCCTAAACTTAGTCTCTATTCAAAAATTTGTTATCAATCAAAATAAGGAGTCAAATTGTGCTTCTCATCTAGTCTATTACTTTACCCTAAGTCATATGCACCTTCGTGACCGTGAAGTTTTAACTAAGGGTTCTTTAACTCTAACTCTTATGCCTTATTTATATATATATATATATATATATATATATATATATATATATATATATATATATATATATATATATATTATTTTTGGTGATATTATTCCTTAGCTCTATTAGGCTTTCTAATCTGTCCATGTAACGAGCCTTTAATCGGTGACTCCCAAACCAAACGGTTTTAGAGCACCGGGTGAGAAACACCCCCAAGGACTTAAGCACTCGAGCAAATAAGGCTACAAAACTACAAATTTTATTATATGAACCGCTTTTAGGCGTGAATACTTATGCTTTATGAGGCACAAATACCTAGCTTAATTAGAGGATTTTTATAGATATATATATTTCTTTTTTATTTTTTTCAAACTTATCTAATTGCATAAATATCAAGGCTTGCTTAGGCCCAAGCACCTAACTAATCAATAATTAGATTTGTTTTTTTCATAGATATACATATATATATTTTTTATAAGGCATAAGAATCGTTGTTTTTGAACCCTAAGTGTGTAAGTGTATAAAGTGCGCATATTTCATCAAGGCAAAGATCAAGACTAAATTACTTTGACAAATTATCTTTCTAACCCTAAAAATCAAACAAATAATCTTATTTTGACCAAGTATAAGAAATCCTAATTATGATTATCCTATTCCTTAAAATTGACTTAATTTCTTACAAAATATGTCAAAATATTGTTTCTATTTTCAAAAAAATTTTAAAAGTAAAGAAAATGTTAAAAAAAATTTAATAAAAAGGAAAACCTAAGTTATGTTAGATCCTCCCCCACATCTATCTCATGAATTGTCCTCAATGTATAAATTAATGCATAGATGCATGAAAAAAAAGAAAGGGAAGGAAAATATTACCTTAAGGTGGTGGTTTTAGTGGTGGTCTGATTGGTTCATGATATGCGGCCCAATCGAATTTGCGTGGAGTTCGGAAGAACCCACTAGAAACCTCTCTAATATAACCCACTAAAATGATATACATATGAATGATTTTTATTAAGAATTTTACCCCATCTAATTTTTAAATTTCACAAATAATTTCAGAGTCAATTTTATCAACACCCTTGTACCAAAATGGAGTGTGAAAAGATGGAATGATTGACTTAGACTTAGGAAGTACAGGAACTAATACCGACTCAGGAAAGTGACTTAAGTCAAGTAAAGGTTCAGGAAGTGGGTCCAAATTAAGAAGTTGAAACTCGAGTCCACATTCATTTCCCAACAACGAAATGTGACTTAACAATGGTGATTCAAATTCAAGAATGACATGTGTGGGAATCGAAACTGACTCTAAAATATTACTCAAGCTGGGTAACAAAATAGGAGTCAACATTGATTCAGGAATTTGAACTGGATCACAAATTTGAGAATCTAAATCACATTTCTCATTGAGTTCAATTTCATAAAAATGAGAACTTGCCAATTTGTCAATGAAACTTTCAAAAGTATGAAATTGGTCAAGTTCAATATGATGATCATAAAAGATTGGCGATTCAATTTCATGATGAATTGCACATGATCCAATGTTGACTCGGGAAAAAATTGAAATCAGGTGAAGACACCGAAGTCATTATTGAATCAGAAAGTAGAATTGAATTACCAAGTTGAGGTTCAGGATCATATTCATTCTCAAATTCAATTTTAAGAAAGGGATAACTTGCCAAACTGTCAATGTTATTTTCAAAATTTGGAGTTTGGGCAAGTTCAAATGGGTGTGCTGAAATGAAATCTTGTTTTCCAAAACAACATAATTCTTCGGCTCTAACAGAATGGTTAGCGACATTAGAAATGGTCAAACGATGAGAATGGAGAGTTTGGACCATTAGATCTATGTCATGATTATGAGCGATTTGATCCTGAGTCATGGCTTCAAGCATCTTTTCATAGTCGATGGGTTCATCGTTTTGTTGCGAATGGACTTAAAAAGCTGAAGTGTTGTTTTGAAATTGTGCTAAAATTGTGAGTCCGTCAGATTTTGTGATTGTTGCTTGGACTCACGCATACTCATTTCTAAGATTGATAGTTTTCTATTTTGAACTGGTGGAACTGAGTATAAATCTTGAAAATATTGTGGACAAGGTGGATAAGGAGGACAAGTTGGTTGAAAATTGGACTCGGGGGAGGTGAATCCCCATTGACTCTGTGAAGAGTTGAAATTATTTTGAAAATTATGGTTATAAGATTGGGGACATGGGTTATATTGATTCGGATAAGACCAATCCGGTACGCTAGGTTGGTTAAAGTTATGATATACAGGGTTGGTAATATCCGAAAAAGAGGTCGCAGTGTAATATGGATTACCATTAAAATTGAAAATTATTGTTATAAGCCATATCACACAGGAAATGTCAAAAACAGACAAAGAAAAATAAACAAATAAAAAGAAAAAAAATCTAACATAAGTTAGGGTAAACCTTAGACCTAAACGACTCCTAACTGGTTAGACTGTCCACGAGGGGTATATTGCTGAATCTGACCATAAGTTAATCGGTCAGGTAGGGCAAGATTGGTGGGAGGTATCCGTGCTTAAAGTAACGCGCCTAATTATGCCAAACCACCAGCCTTCAGGGTTTCGCCCCTCAATCCCCAACCTTAGACACCGATTTGGCAAGAGTCAGATTCAAATCAACTTCCCCTTAGGTCAGTCTCCTATTTGAGTCCGAGATGTCCCAGGGCCAACGTCTATTCAGTTTTAGTTAGGCTTGGGTTAGTGAGTGAGGAGGTTGTTTGTGGGCTAAGAGAGGGTAATAATTTCCCCACCTTATCTTGTTTATAGGACAAGTCCTTAAATCAATTTAGTGCAGTGTACAAATATATAGAAAAAAGTAACACTCAAGAAATATTTCATATAAGAATGAACCTTATACTAAATGCTATGCACACATACTTTGGCTCCAGCACTCTTCAACAGTAAATAGAAAATGTAATAAAATAGACACGTGCCTAAATGCAAAGTCTAAATCATTTTTAGCATTTACAATCAACCTTTTACTGTTGTGTTAGTGAGTCAAATAAGAAAATAAATAGTTACGATATTAAACTTTACAATTCAGCCAACCTGCAGAAAATAGAGGTAAGTAATTCACTCAGATTACCACAGGAATGTAGCAAATCTGAGGGCTTCTGAGCTCTACTTTCTTGAGCAGAGTCCAGGGCTACTTTTCTGTCCACTGCAGCAAAAATTCTTTGTTGTTAAAACTGTACACCAAGAATAAAGAAGAAGGTTAACCAAAAGTGTAAACTCAAAAAAAGAATTACTTACCGTCCCTCCCCGATAATGGCGCCAAAATTTGATTGAGGTTTTACCTGCACACAAAATATAAAATTTCAGAAATACAAAATAGAAGTGCAAGTACTCAATACTACCGCTATAGCAAGTGGCTATGCGGGTTGTGATCCACAAGGAGGGACTAGCGATGAAATCTTTTAGTAAGTTCTCTTCTATGCCACAAAGTATGATTAAAGATCTTCTTTTAGTTCTTTAAAAGAAAAGAGAAAAATAGAGTTATAGTTAAGTTAGGAAGAAGGTGGTAGATTGAGAAGGTGGAGAAAATAGAAAATAGATATATACAAAGAAATCGAAAAAAGTGATAAAAGAGTTGGGTGTTGATGGTGTTGGTAATCTAAACTAAAAAATTAAAATAAAGAAACTAAAACCTAAAAACTTACTTACCTCTTCGGCGCCTGCTTACCTTTGACCCGTATCGACGATGTACCTTTGTTTGAAGGCGAGCGAAGTATGACAAATAGGATCTTCCCCTTTCCCAATTTACACTATGAAATGAAGGGGCAAGCTACACTACCATAGAAATGGATATCCATCATCATAAGTCATAACGGCACTTGTAAGGGTAAGGCAACTTCGAGACTATCGGATTCATTTGGATCCATAAACACAGAAGAGGGAAGCAAACGAAAACAAGACTAGAAAAGAAAAGAAAACTTCGATTCGATTCAAATAATAATGAAAGAAAAGATCACTTACACCGGTGTCACCCTCAGTACAAGCTTGTTCTCATTCCTCCATGAAAGTCTCCTCTCCTCTCAGTTACATAAAGAAAATAAAAATTACATAAAAGAAAAATAAAAATCTAAGTTACAAACTACAGTATAGCCTAAATTCTACTCTCTGCTTCGTCGTCCTTTTTTGCCTTTTAGATTGTAGGTATTTATAGGAGAAATACAAAGGGTAGAGGAGTAGAAAGATAAGGGAAGCTGGCTATTTCTAAATTTAAATCCTCCCCTTATCTAGAAACTTGATTTGATGTGGATATTCAGTTCTAATCTGCAGCTTATTGGCGTATTATTTGCTAAATATAACTTATCAAATGACAGAATTAGAAATAATGATCAACTTAAGAGTTGTAAAACTTTAAGGCCTCTTTCTGGATTATCTTGATTCATCAGATTTGAGTTCAGGTAGCGAAATTTATGATTCAAATACTAAAGTGTATCCAGCCAAATCTGAGTCAAAATTGCTTCATCTCATCCATTGATCTTCTCCCTATCCATTTATACCTTTGGATTTGGACTCTGTGTTTGACGTTATCCTCAGTTGATATTTAGCTTTAACCACTTGATTCACTAAAAACTGAATTTAACCAACTAGATCTGGGATCCTCCTCTTCTAACCAAATAGATCTAGTTAAATCTAAATTTAACTGATATTTATTTGATTTTATCCTCTTTCTCCCCATGATTATCTTCTGCAAAATAGACATTTAAGATAAGAAATTTAGCAGATTTATTACATAATAAATGTGGATATGTAATAAAGAATAATGCAATAAATGTGTGCAATCAGTTGGTATGGATGCTGTTGGCCCAGATGCCCTTCACCTTAGTTTTGATGATGACTAACTTATGAAGGTTAGTTTGCTAATGATCTTGTATTTAATAAGTTTCAGATATTGATCAAGATGAGATTCACAGTCAAAGTGTTGAAGAAAACAAGTATTGATTACAAGAGCTCATATCGCAACGATCGCATCTAGCTCCTTTGGATCAAGTTTGGATCGAGTCGTCTTGGAGATGAAGGTCGACGAGAAGACTTCGGTTTGTTTATCTCACTTCGGTTTTCAAGGAATCCTTTTCAATTTTAAGTACACTTAGAGGGAGGTGAATAGGTGTACAAGCTAATCTAAGACAAATGATGTGAAATTTAAAACTTCATTGCAAACACATTGCGTGTAACCAAGAGTGAGCCCGAATTCCCCATGAAGGGCTCTGGAACTACTCTAGATTTTTCTAGACTAAGAGTTGAGGTGCTTTAAAAGCTTTCTTGGTTTAACACAAGTGTGGGCACAAAAATAATATCTAGCATATGAACATGAATAATAAAAGAAATGCAAGATATAAAGAGAGTGAGTTGAGAGATAGTGGATCAAATGCAAATAACAAGATATGTTTTGAGATTTGAGCCACTGATCTAAGTCCCCACCTTCACACAGAAGGATTTTCACTATATCTACACAGGACCTTCCACAAAGGGACCTCCACTGAGGAATTACAATTCAACACCGGGAGTACATAACTCTACTCTCTCAACACAAATCTCTATACAAGAAGTGGCACAAAGCCAAAGAAAGAAATATACTTGATGATCACAAAGATTACAAACACTCTCTTAGTGATCTCAGAGGATCACAAATAATTTTCTCAAAAAACAAAGATCCTAAAGATAGGATTAGAATTGAATGGCTCAATTGTGAGAAAACAAAGTGTTTTGGAAAAGAAACAATAAAGAAAAACTCTTGGGAAAAATTTCTTGATAGATAAAGAAATGAAGAACAACTAGAATTCCCAAATATTGGTTTTCTTTGATTTTTTAAAAATTTTGAAACGAATAAAAGATAAAAGATTTGTGGCACGATAACTTCTTTAAAACTTGCTGTAATAACTTAAGAAGATAGAAAATTTTGCTCTTGAAAATCTTAGTGAAAACTGGTCTCAAAGATTCATTTTTATAGGGGTTTGAAAATATAGTCATTGGGGTTCAGAACAGGTCAAAATTAACCTATCGGTCAACTGCCCAATCGATCGGCCATCAATTAGATTTTTGACCGTTGGGGTTACCGGTCGATCGCTTGGTTGACCGCCCCGGGCAAACATGTCTATCGGTCGACCGCCCGATCGACCGAGGTCAGAACCAGAGAGCTAATACTCTAGTCGGTCGACCGACCAGCCCAAGGCCAAGGCAGTGTGCACGTATCTGTGCACATCCGTCGACTGACCGATTGACCGAGCTCTGGTCCGGTCGACCGCCAACAGGCTCAGGACAGGGATTATAGGGTTTGAAATGTTGGCTTTTAATTACTTATAAAATCCCATAAAATTACATAAATTTCACAAAAAATAAGTTCTTATGAATATTTGAAGTACAAATATGTGTGATAAAAATTCAACACATATTACAAACTATTTGAACTATTTTTTAGGCTTAAAAATTTAGCTTTAAACTAAAATCGTATTTTTCATATACCAAACTTAAAATGAAGAACCGATTTTTCTCAAACTTGTATAAATAAAAAAATATAATATTTAAACACATATGAAGCATATTGTGTATGGATAGAATTCAATATACATATAAACGATATATCAATATTTTTGACATTAAATTCAAAACTGAGTTTTGATAAGACAAAACTTAAAACACATGACTAGTTATACATCAAAATAAGTTTTTTAAGACAATATGAAACATAAATGTATATGGATGAATCTACTATACATATAAACCATGTAAAACTTGTTTTGATTCTATCTATTCATGAAAATCATATATGTATTCTTGAAATTCAAAAACGGTTAAACCGAATCAAAACTATTGAACTTGTTTGTGTGTACTTGAGCATATCAAGAATAATCTATTCTTACACAAGAGATTTCAAGTGAAAGAAATTCTTTAAAATTTCAACTTGACCTTGTTTTAACTGAAAATAATCTTTGTGTATGTAGTTTACCCTAATGATCAATTATTGTTTAGCTATTGTGTATATCCTAGTGATAATAATATTTGCATTTACTCTAATGATCATTTGTTTATATTTTTGTACTTTTTGATTATATGTTTAGATATAGTTTTTATTAAAACTTGTGTTTATACTTATACAATTAGTTAGTCAAAATTGATTATTATGTGGTTGTACATTATTACTCATTTGTACTCATTAGATGTACTTGTATAACCTTATTTTAATCATTCTTGCATCTTTACTTGTTTTTTCTATTTTGTACATATTTTTATGTTTAGCTTCATGTATATGTTAATTTTGTCTAAAATTATAGCTATACAAGTCCATTCTAGAGCCACTTGCCTTTATGCAATATTTTTTGTGGACTCATTTATGTTTGGATATCTGTGTATACTTTAGTTTTGACAAAAAATACATATACCTTGAAGTTGTTTAGTTTTGATGAAAATCAAAAAATTTTGATTTTCATGTTTATGAAAAAAAGATTTTTGATTTATTGAGCTTAATTGTCTTCTCAATGATTTTGTTGATTACATAATTCTTACACTCTATATTTATTGTTTACTCATGATTTTACTTTCATGAGCTCTTATGTACTTTATTGACCATTGAGTGTAATTTATTGTGTATTTAGCATATTATCAAGAGATATATTTATATTTTATTTCTTTGTTTGAAGAATTTCATATTAGTTTTTAAAATTATCATAAAACTAGTTTCATTATTCTACAATTTGGTAGTGATTTTTAAACTATGCTAAAATAATTTTCAAATCATATTTTTGAAAACTCCTACCTTCTAGGGGTAGTTGAATGGGTGACCATGCCTTCTATACCCTTATTGAATATCTTTTCAAACATGTGCATGATAGGATGATAGTTATGAGTTATACACTTGATTTTAATGAAAATTTATTTTTATATACTCATATTTATTTTTTATATGTATGTATCTTAATTTCCATTGATATTATGTTGCCCTGATCATGCACACATATAAATATTTTCTATACTTATTTTATAATGTTCATACATTCTTTAGCACAAATTGATTTTATGCTAAGGTTTATGTTCTTAATGATAATTGCTATCTTTACAAGCTTATGCATTATTATTATTGGTATTTCATAAAGGGAGAGTTCTTATTTTATCTTTCAATTGATTTTATTTTCAATTGATATCTTACTCCCACTCTTTATGATGAAAAATATTTTATTTTGGTATATACTAATATTTTCAATATTGGTTTCAATAATCTTAAATTGGTATTATTCTCAATTTGGTATCTATATTGTAAATGATTTTAGTGTTTCCTAAAAAATTTGGTATTTACCTTCAGTTGGTACCATGTCTTTCTATTGGTATCAATTGGTAAAAAGATTATTTTATTTTCAATTGATAAAAGACGATTTCACTTTCAATTGGTTTCTTTTGATTGATTGTTTTTATTAGTATCGAAATTTTGTTTCAAAATATGTTTAATGGTAATGTTTGGTTTTTCCTTCACCTCTTTGTTGATGAGTGACAAAAAGTGGGAGAAAGATTTGTGTTTATATATGCATGTTTTTATAATTGTTTTTATATATATATATATATATATATATATATATATATATATATATATATATATATATATAGACTTGTATCCTTTCAAAAGGATTTGATCCCGGATCCTTCCCACTCAAATTCAACCCTCTAACATTCGAATACAAGATCCACTCCGTTGAAGTTGATCTATACTATTTCAAGTATCTATAAACCAAAAATCAAGTGTTTTAAATACTTTTTGCCCATCCATCAAGTAGGGAAAAAACGGACGGCCTAAATAGTGAGTTGGTTAGTTTAACGGTGTAGAACATTTTAAATCTAACAAAAATTAGTTTATAGGGGTTTTTAAATGTTTAGATCATAATGAAATGGCCGGATCGAGAATTTGTATGTCTAAAGACATAGATCTAACCAACTCACTACTTTCGGCCGTCCATTTTGCGTCGCTTGATGGATGGACAAAAAGTATTTAAAACACTTGATTTTTGGTTTATAGATACTTGAAATAGTATAGATCAACTTCAACGGAGTGGATCTTGTATTCGAATGTTGGAGGGTTGATTTTGAGTGGGAAGGATCCGGGATCAAATCCTTTTGAAAGGATACAAGTCTATCTCTCTCTCTATATATATATATATATAGAGAGAGAGAGAGAGACTTGTATCCTTTCAAAAGGATTTGATCCCGGATCCTTCCCACTCAAACTCAACCCTCCAACATTCGAATACAAGATCCACTCCGTTGAAGTTGATCTATACTATTTCAAGTATCTATAAACCAAAAATCAAGTGTTTTAAATACTTTTTGCCCATCCATCAAGTAGGGGAAAAACGGACGGCCTAAATAGTGAGTTGGTTAGTTTAACGGTGTAGAACATTTGAAATCTAACAAAAATTAGTTTATAGGGGTTTTTAAATGTTTAGATCATAATGAAATGGCCGGATCGAGAATTTGTATGTCTAAAGACATAGATCTAACCAACTCACTACTTTCGGCCGTCCATTTTGCGTCGCTTGATGGATGGGCAAAAGTATTTAAAACACTTGATTTTTGGTTTATAGATACTTGAAATAGTATAGATCAACTTCAACGGAGTGGATCTTGTATTCGAATGTTGGAGGGTTGATTTTGAGTGGGAAGGATCCGGGATCAAATCCTTTTGAAAGGATACAAGTCTATCTCTATATATATACATATATATATATATATATGCTTTTATTGATATCTTGAGCTTACATTGCATATCTTTATTATTTTATTCTATGCACGAGTTAAGAGGGAGCTTTTATGAAGCCTATTATTAATTAGTGCATATATAACCTCATAAGTT
Organism: Agave tequilana; assembly: GCA_038442645.1. Taxonomy (NCBI): domain Eukaryota; kingdom Viridiplantae; phylum Streptophyta; class Magnoliopsida; order Asparagales; family Asparagaceae; genus Agave; species Agave tequilana. The sequence continues at coordinate 87,308 of JAVJIF010001831.1, forward strand.
TTGTTATCATCAAAAGGGGGATGTTGTTGGCCCAGAGGCCCTTTATTTTTTATGATGACTAACTTATGAAGGTTAGTTTTCTAATGATCTTGTGTTTAATAAGTTTCAGATATTGATCAAAATATTAATAGAGATTTGACTTCAGCAAGAGATTCACAGTCAAAGTGTTGAAGTAAACAAGTATTGATTCAAGAGCTCACATCGCAACGATCGCATCTACCTTGTTTGAATCAAGTTTGGATCGAGTTGTCTGTAGATGAAGATCAACGAGAAGACGTCAATTTTTTTAGTTTAGTTTTTTTTTAAGATCTTGTGTAAGAATAGATTAACCTTGATATGCTCAAGTATACACACGCAAGCTCAATAGTTTTGATTTCGATTTAACCATTTTTGAATTTCAAGAATACATATATGGGTTTCATGAATAGATAGAATCAAAACAAGTTTTATATGGTTTATATGTATAGTGGATTCATCCATATGCATTGATGTTTCATATTGTCTAAAAAAAACTTATTTTGATGTATATTTAGTCATGTGTTTTAAGTTTTGTCTTATGAAAACTCAGTTTTGAATTTAATGTTAAAAACATAGATATATCTTTTATATGTGTATTGGATTCTATCAATACACAATATACTTAATATGTGTTTAAATATCATGTTTTTGTATTTATACAAGTTTGAGAAAAATCGATTTTTCATTTCAAAGTTTGGTTTATGAAAAATACGGTTTTTGGTTTAAAACTAAATTTTTAAGCCTCAAAAATAGTTCAAATAGTGTGTAATATGTGTTGAATTTTGATCACACTATTTGTACTTTAAATGTTCATAAGAACTTATTTTTGTAAAGTTTATGTGATTTTATGGAATTTTATAGGTAATTAAAAGCCAACATTTCAAACCCTATAATCCATGTCCTGAGCGGGTTGGCAATTGACCAACCGGTCGAGCGACCGATGTGCACAGATATGTGCACACTGCTTGGCCTTGGGCTAGTCGACCGCACAGGTCGACCGATCTAGAGAGTTTGCTCTCTGGATCTGGCCCAGGTCGACCGGTCAGTCGACCGACCAGAGAGTTGGCTATCTGGTTCTGGCCTCGGTCGACCGGACAGTCGACCGATAGGCATATTTGCCTGGGGCGGTCGACCGGTAATTCCAACGGTCAGAAATCTGACCGTTGGCCGGTCGATCGGGCGGTCGACCAACATGTCAATTTTGACCTGTTCTGGACCTCAACGGCTATATTTTCAGACCCCTATAAAAATGAGTCTTTGAGGCCAGTTTTCACTAAGATTTTCAAGAGCAAATTTTTTCATCTTCTTAAGTGTTTTCAGTAAGTTTTAAAAGAAGTTTTTGTGCTACAAATCTCTTATCTTTTATTGTTTCAAAGTTTTGAAAAATCAAAGAAAACCAATATCTGGGAATTCTAGTTTTGTTCTTCATTTCTTTATCTATCAAGAAGTTTTTCTCAAGAGTTTTCTTTGTTATTTATTTTTAAAACACTTTGTTATCTCACACTTGAGCCAATCAATTCTAATCCTATCTTTAGAATCTTTGTTTTGTTAGAAAATCGTTTGTGATCTTTTGAGATTACCAAGAGAGTGCTTGTGATATTTGTGATCACCAAGTGTATTTCTTTCTTTGGCTTTGTGTCACCTCTTGTGTAGAGTTTTGTATTGAGAGAGTGGAGTTGTGTACTCCCAGTGTTGAGTTACAATTCCTCAGTGGAGGTCCCTTTGTGGAAGGTCTTGTGTAGACATAGTGAAAATGCTTCTGTGTGAAGGAGGGGATGTAGAACATGGCTCGAACCTTGAAACATATCTTGGTGTTTGCGTTTGATCCACTATCTCTCAACTCTCTCTCTCTATATATCTTGCATTACTTTTATTGTTCATATTCATAAGCTAGATATTGTTTGTGTGCTCACACTTGTGTTCAACTAAGAGAGCTTTCAAAGCACCTAAACTCTTAGTAGTTTCAAAGCCCTTCACGGGAAATTCGGGCTCACTCCTGATTACACATAGTGTGTTTGCAATTAAGTTTCACATTATTTGTCCTAGATTAGCTTGTATACCTATTCACTTCCCTCTAGGTGTACTTACAAATTCATGTCACATACTATTGGGATGACCATGACAACATGATGTCGATGCTACCCATCGAGATAAGAGGAACATATACATGTTCACTTGGGACGGGAAGAGGATTGCCATGAAGCCAATACCTCCACCACTAAAGCTGACTAAAGGAGAAGAGCCAAAGTCCATAGCCATATGCAACTGGGCGAGCTCTTGGTGGAGTCCAAAGAGACAAAGCAACGATTTGCTTTAGTAGTCAAAGAAGAAGTTGGCCCAGCAATTGATGTTCTTGAGAAAATGAAGCCAATGCTGGAAGAATTCCAAAGAATAGTTCATGATAAGCTCTGGGATGAACTACCACCCATGAGGGATATCCATCACTACATTGATATGATCCCCGGAGAGAGTCTACCCAACCTCGCATACTACCAGATGAATCCAAAGGAGAGTGAAGTTCTAAGAGAGAAGGTCAAAGAGCTGATTCAGAAGGGACACATTAGAGAGAGCATGAGTCCATGCGCAGTACCGGCTCTCTTAACACCAAAGAAGAATGGAAGTTGCCGCATGTGCGTGGATCGATTAGGAGGTTCTTTCATATTTTCGAAGATTGATTTGAGGAGCAGCTACCATCAAAATCGCTTAGGCCGGGAGATAAATGAAAGACGACGTTCAAGACTCCGGAAGGTCTGTTTGAATAGATGGTCATGCCTTTTGGACTATCCAATGCACCAAGTACTTTCACGAGGGTAATGAACCAAGTGCTTAAGCATTTCTTGGGTAATTTTATGGTTGTCTATTTTGATGACATCTTTATTTACACTCCTAGTGAGGCCGAACATCACAACATCTACGAGAAGAGTTCACGATTCTCCAAGATAATGAGTTGTATATCAACCTGAAGAAGTGCAGCTTCATGATTACGAGCTGATATTCTTTGGGTTCGTCGTTAGTTCACAAGGGATCCATGTAGACGAGAAGAAAGTGAAGGCCATCCGAGATTGACTCGCACCAAAGAGTACTACTGCAGTAAAAAACTTCCATGGTTTAGCTACTTTCTACTGGTGATTCATTCGCAATTTTAGTACCTTGGTAGTGTCTATGATAGACTGTTTGAAGAAGAAAGGTCTTTTATTTGGATTGACGAAGCTGAGAGAGCTTTTGCACTCATGAAGGAGAAGCTCACTAATGCCCCCGTCTTAACTATTTAAAATATTGAGAAGGTGTCCGAGTTAGAATGTGATGTTTGCGGAGTAGGCATTGGAGCAGCACTCTCGAAAAAAAAAGAGAGATAAATTGCCTTTCTCAGTGAAAAGTTGAACGAGACACGGGAAAAATGGTCTACATATGAACAAGATTATATGCAGTGTACTGTTCATTGAAGTCATGGGAGAGCTATCTTATACCTAGTGACTTCTTGTTATTTTCAAATCATCAATCACTCCAACACTTGAAGAATCAAAAGCATATAAATAAGATGCATGCAGAGTGGGCATCCTACTTTGAGAAATTCAATTTTGTGATCTGTCACAAAGCTAGAGTAGATAACAAAATTTCTGATGCATTGAGTCAAAGAGTTTCGCTGTTTGTCTCATTACAAAGTGAAATTATTGGGTTCGAATATTTGAAGGAGATATATAAAGATGATGAAGACTTTGCTGAAATCTGGGAGAAGAGTTCGTCACAACAACCAGCACAAGATTTTCATATCTTAGATTCTTGTCAAAAGAAGCCGGTTATGTGTACTAAGGACTTCATTGAGGAAAAAACTTATTAGAGACTTGCATGGAGGCGGACTTGCAGAAATATTTTGGGAGAGGTAAGACGATGGCATGTCTTGAAGAAAGATACTACTGGCCCCAATTGGGAAAGGATATGACTACAATTATAAAGAGCTGCTTATTTTGTCAAGTTGTTAAAGGCTAACCTCAAAATACAGGTTTGTATACACCTTTACCTGTTCCAAATGATATCTGGGAAGATTTGACTATGGATTTCATGTTGGGACTTCCTCGCACACAAAAAGAGTGGATTTCATCTTCGTGGTAATTGATCGATGCTCAAAGACGACACACTTTATTCTTTGTCGGAAAACATCTGATGCACCACATGTAGCCAAATTATTTTTTTCAAGAGATCGTGAGACTGCACGGCGTGCCAAGTTCCATTCAGATCGAGACAACAAATTCTTGGTGATGTTGTAGACTACTCAACGGGAAAATTTGACACATCTCTAAAGTACAGTAGCACGACACACCCGCAAACCGATGGCCAAACAGAAGTTACTAATCGCATCCTAGGTAACTTATTGAGGAGTATAAGTGAAGACAGACCAAGAGTATAGGATCAAGATTTACCTCAAACAGAGTTTACCTACAACGGCACCATCCACAATTCAACGGATATATCACCCTTTTTTATTGTCTATCAGAAGGTACCTCATCATCTCCTATACTTAGCCAAATTGACCATTGGTAATAAGTTTAGTAGTGCAACTAGTTCCATGGCTGAACAAACAATAGATGTTCAAAAGAAAGTTCGAGCGAGGTTAGAGAAATCTAATGCAAGGTATAAAGTCGTCGCTAACAAAAAGATGAGAGAAAAGGTCTTCAAAGAAAGAGACATGATAATGATATACTTGAGAAAAGAAATAATTTCTGCAGGAACGTACAACAAGTTGAAACCAAAGAAGTATGACCCGCTCAAAATCGTGAAGAAGATCAATGAGAACACCTATATTGTAGATCTTCGAAGCGATATGTAGATGTCAAAGACATTTAATGTGGCAGATTTTTATGATTATCACCCACCCGAGCACTTGTATTCAGATAATAACTCGAGGATGAGTTCTTTTGAAGAGGGAAGGACTGAAGTTAGAGATTAGAAACAAGTTAACCAGTAATCAAATAACTTAACCTGTGGATAGCACCCTTCTGCTATGTCGACAAGCTTTTACAGAAAGGCGAGAGTTTGTCAGCTTAATTGAACCTATCGACAACACCCTTCTCGCATGTCAACAGACTTTTATAGTAATTCAGGGAATTACAGAAATGTCAACAACACTCTTCAACTGTTGACAGGTTTGCTACGTATCAGGACTTTCAGTTTATTTAGGAGTTATTTTTTTGGGTCCGTTTTGAATTCTAATTTGTTTATTTTTGTTTCTTTATTTTAGCCTCCTAGTTAAAGAAGTACTCTTATTTTTCTTGCTTATATAAAGACCATCTTATCCTAAATTTTTATTATTCAACTTTTAATCAATATATTTTGAGTTTTTCTCATATTTGCACGTAAATTCGAGTTGTTCTCTTTGGCTCGTGGATTCAAATTACTCTTACTCGTGGAGTCGAGTATTTACCCCTACCTAAAGGCTTCTTCAGGGTTCATTAGCGTTAGAACGAGATTTAACTGCGTCGCTCGTCTTCTTCGCTTTCCCTTCTATATCAGATGGGGAGAGAGAGAGTGTGTGTGCGCGCGCGCAGTTGGTGAAAATAAACAGGGGTTGTAGAGTTTTTCCCCATTTCCCGCTTGCAGATCTCATCTCTTTGGTAATTTTGGGTTGAGTTGGGCTGCAGTGTGGCTCACACATATGCAATTGGGTTACCAAAATACATTTGCACTTCAAATTGAATCAAACACTAAAAATCCAATTTTTTCTGCAAGTGGGCTTACAATCCGGCCCACTTGCAGCGTACCAAACAACCCCTAAGTCACTGATTTCGCGTCAGCAGTCAGTAAAGTATGGTAAAACGAAATATTGGTTTAGAGTTATGGAAAATTCTGAATTCAGGAGCTATCACCGAATCACACGAGAATGACTTTTTCTCCTCGAAAGTGTGCAACTGGTATGCTTTACGATTTTCCTTTTGTCCTCCATTTTTAATAGTGAGTTTGTAAGTTTAAAATGGAGGGAAATAGTCCGTGAGAGAGAGAGAGTGAGAGAGAGAGCGCGCAAAGCAGCCGTGACAGTCGACAAAACATTCTGACAAAAACCTAGAAAGATTTATAGAGTGGGGAAAATTACCACACATGAAAACATACACTACTTGTGAGTAGCAACAGAACAGTGAGCAATTCTCACTCTCTCCAGTATTCGGAGTGGTGGAGGCATTGTTCAACAACCACCTTATATTTAGTATAAAAATGTATGTTTACTAAACTCAGTCGTGATTTTATTAGCTCGACAAATGAAATGTTAGGCACTGCTTCCACCCACCCACCAACTTGAAATACACAGATAGCAGCCGGAGGATATTTCTAGCCTTTACCACTTTGGATAGGAAGAAACCCACAGAGAACACGATACCATTAATTTAAATCTCTATAATATTGACCACATAATCCTTAATAGTTTGAAATAGAGAGAGGATAATTCCTCAATGCAGATGCTTAAAACACAGCAAAACACAAAAAGAACATCAACACAAAAGCCAGCACACAACAAGTGGTGACATATGAAAATTCTTTGCTTCAGAACTTCCTCAGATTTGAGCAATGCGACCAGTGTTCCATCGTGAACTGCCACAAGATTATTCTTGGTTTCCACGAGAAAAATTCAGTAAAAGACTCGGGATGATCACAGACAGTTGTCCGATTTCAAACAATGAAAAAGGAAATTTTTAGTTTGTTCTAGAGTACATGGATAGAGGCCCCTCCAAATTCTTGACAGGATAATATAAGGAAAAAGCCACAACCATATTTCATTCGTACAAATAACAGGGACACAGCACCGAACTAAGAAACTAGATAGAGAGGAAAACAACCTCATCAATCCTCCCCAACCAACCGGATTATTGCGGCTGGCTAGCCCATTGCGTACTTCTGGGTCCAGCTCCTTGCAGTAGTCTCATACTTGTTCCTATCCGTCTTGTACATGTGTGCAATCTCTGGAACCAACGGATCATCTGGGTTGGGATCCGTCAAAAGAGAACAGATGGAGAGCAAAACCTGAACAAAAAGCAGGTACGTTTTGATTTTGATTAACATTACAAGGGGATATCTGTAGAAGCTTGCATTATTAAAGTGATATCTGTCAAAACTGGTGGGGGTAACAAAAGATTGAAAACTGGGAGAAACTGACGCAGAGAGTAGCATTGAATTTGATCAAATGGAGAGAGATGGTTAACCTTGGAAATGGTCAATGCAGGACTCCATTGTTCCTTTAAAATGTCAAGGCAAATGCTGCCGTTGCTATTGATGTTTGGATGGAAAACCTTTGTCCTGAAAGCTACCTACAAAATTCCAACAACAATATATACATGAGTTGAAGAAATTACAAGTACCAATTTGTTGTATTGCAACAGCTTTAAAGTCATTCTCAGCCACACTCAATCATATCCTTTTATTCTGATACCCTATTTGAAACTCCATCATAATATGTTTCCATCAAGAAAACTTATATTAGAAAATGTATGATACCACCTTTCCAACTTCACAGGTCAAACCCAGGCCAAGGTCTAAGCAGGTTAATCAAACCATGGACTTATTGGTCATGTTGATATCGTGTATACGCATAATGTCACATGCCACCACTAGATATAAAGCCTTTTCTTGTGTGAAATTTCTTGAAGATCCCTAGTCAAAAACTATTGCAAAGATGGAAACTTCGCTCCTGTGTCCATGCAGCACTACCAAAATCTGCTCCAGAACATCTAAAGATCCCCCTTCCCTCTCCCAATGCTTGGTCTGGTATTGGTTAAATAAACCAGAATCATCACTTCAAAATTCAAACCAAAAAAAGCCCAATGAACTATTTCCCTATTAGTTTTATTTTCTGAGGTAAAATTTTAATAATTGATTCAAGCAATCAAGAAGCACTGACATGGATATGACTCAGACATGGCCACGGTGAGATTTCTTTAGAAGGCATGGAGATGCCGTGAATGAAATAGAATGCGGATAAATAATAAAAAGTACATTCATACATACATATACACATGCATGCATAGACTTGCAGATGCATCCAGAAGACAAGACACATTCTAATAATATAATATCAAAATTTGCTTAAGTTTCTAAAAACTTAATTTTTCATACATTTTTATGACTTTACAAAGGGAAAAGTCTTTGGCTTTGTCATTCGATAGGATAGCTCAATCCATCTCATTTTTTAATAAATCACATCTAAGTTGCGCATAGTTTTATACAACTCACCGCTCTCGATGGTCTTTTTCCACTTGTATTTGATAAATAAATCAAAATAATAAATATATCAAACACATAATCTGAATAAAGTAGAGCGAGAAATGTAGAATATGTGTATAAAAGTGGCCTAAATTAATATATTTACATATTAATATTATATTGAAGACACACGTGAGAACTGTTGAACATGTGTAAAAGGGAATAAATATGAAATGTTTGTGTCCAATACGGGTTTGTTTTCATGATAGAAGTGCCCATGTCAGATAGATAGCAATAAGGACCACTGAACTTCAAAAGAGGTTTTAAAACGGGCAAAGTTGTGGAACAGTGATGTGTTAAAGAATCCACCAACGTTTCAAATATTGTCATATTATGATAATATATCAGCAATGTCTGTCAGGTTTAGAGGGAGCTGAAGCGATATTAACACTATAAATTTGATATTGCCGATATTAGCTGTTGATGTTAAGAACACAGGTACTATAAACCATTGGTCGATGCAAGATTTTTTTAAAACCTAAATTATAATAACTTACCCTCATGATTTGCATTCCTTGTGGAAAAAGGGTGGGTGAGTCTAAGTTTATGCCCAATAACTATTTATATCAGCCCTTTTAAATCCAAATTAATCATAGAATGGTAATTACTCAAATACTTGTGACAAACAAAATATAACATCGAGATTCCCTTACAGTCACATTCTTAAATGAGAATAGATTAAAATGTCTTTTAGTAATCCAAGCAAATACAGAATAAATAACTCATATAAATTTTTTTAATTGTTAGAAAATCCCCATAGAAAGTTGAGATTGTAGACCATGAATTAATCCCAACTTGGAAATGCATATCAATGTGGAGACTGCAAAGGTGCTTCTTAAATAAAAGACAATGCATAGCAATCAGAATATATTCATGGTTCCATGTGATGTTAAGTGGCTTATATTCATTAACAACCTGACTAGTTTATACACTATTCTAAACAAGATGAGATTTGTGAAACTTAAACATGCGAACATATTACACCAATGTGACAATCAGTCCCGAAATTTAAACTTACTCATGTCAACCAATAACAGATCACAAACATAACTTGCTGTAAACACTTCCAACAAATCACAATTTCATATAGGATGAACATCAAACAATCTGAATATTTTATAACAATCAAGCCCTATTTGTTTCCCAAATAATAAACAATGATGTTACATTGTTTAACTGATCAGTCTAGAAGTAACATAATTGTTGGTTATAGTACCTAACCTTAAAGCATTCTTTTTTCTTTATTCTGATATATTTAGCTCCAAAAATCAAATTAACCACTGGTAACTAAATATAGACAAAAATCAGGAGCAACCACAACATGGGAGGAGAAAAAACAACTTATATGAAGGAAATCAGTAAGTGAAAATACCTTAGGTGGTTTAAATGGATAATCTGGAGGAAAGTGGATGGTAACCAGAAAAACTCCTCCTGCATAAGGACTATCTGGGGGACCCATTATAGTTGCTTGCCAATGAAACATGTCTTCAGCCACAGGACCTAGAGAGAGACAAGTAATACATATTATAATAAAGAAGACCCTAAATTAAAAAAAATTAAACTGGATTTCACCAGTCAAAAAAAATACTTTTTTCATATTTCAGTAAGTTAATTATGAAACAATAGAGAAGTCATCAACAAATTAGTCTAGTTTGCATATTTTTAAATTACTTCCACTGTTCGATAAATTTTTAACATAACACACAAAAATAAAACAAGTACTGTCAGGATGTTGAATGAACATGCTACTAAAGGTAAGCTTCACATATTATGCGAGGAAAATCACTAATGATGCTTGAGGCTTGCAATGTTGAAGGTCAGGTTAAGTCCAAGTTGGAACATATAAAACTGAAAAAGAACTGACACTACATTTACGCAGGGAAAATCACCATTCATGTTAATGATGATTGAGGCTTGCAAATAATTTTACATAACTCAAGCTATCTACTACTACCATTGGTAAAGCTGAAATCATAGAACTTAGTAGGGTTCTATTATTTTGATAGAATATTAAAGAAAGATGCAGTCAAGTTTTGAAGCAGAAAGCTTCATAAAGTCATTGTGTGGGTTAAAAAACTTTCATGCATTCAATCCAGATTTCTTATTCATTAATATACAAGAGGGGAAAACCAATATAATACATACAAAGTATGAATGACTAATAGGCAAACAATTGAAGTGCATAAGATAGCAGTTGATATACTACATAGCATTCTGAATCTCAAAGAATTGACTCAAAACGATCCAAAAGGAAATCAGATTTCTTTTCTATTAACATACAAAAATCTAGAAGGGAAGAGGATTTATATAAAGGTACAATTAACCTAGAAAGTTACAATAGCAGTTGCCATATCAAGATTACATACCATTCACAGTCAAAAAGCTGAAAGAAAAAAAAACGAGGTGAAAAGGGAAATATAATAAAGGCAACATCCATGAATCATTTAGATCAAGGTACTAAATATCGGATATCGGGATCGTATCGGATAGGGGGTTTTCATATCGGATATTGGGAGAGACATCGGGGATACGGGCGCATATCAGGCGTTCATATTGGACACCATATATAATGAAATATTGATAACTAAATGTTAATTTAGTGTCATAGATATCGTCTACCAAATAAAAATAATGTAATATGCATGCAAAGACAGTAAAAAAAAAAGTACATTAGCATGCAGTCGTGCAATAAATAAGTTATTTCATACCGGGCGATATCTCGAGTGATTTATTGCCTGTTATCAGATGATTTATCGGCTGATATTTCAAATATCGGCCATTTTTTGCAACAAACGATATGGGCGAACGATTTCCCCATATCGTATCGGCGGCAAGTAAAAACGAGAAATCAATCGATATCTCGACCGACTCGGCCGATATTTAAAACAGGGATTTAGATATACTTTCCTTTATGTTCTTATTGTTTAGTAGAGAAAACTTTTTATTGAGATAAAGTTTAATAACAAAAAGAAAATATATCTTCATTTTAACAACAAATGTTGCACTTGAAGGCTTATAAGAATTTTCGTAAGGCTGAAATCTACAGAAAGGGTTGTAATATTATTTAAAACAACTATAAAAATTACATATTTTAGATGAAGTAAGAGTATTTTATGTTACAATACCTCACAATCACAAGGTCAATTGGCTTTTACCATCTCCACACATTTTCCTCCAACACTTTAATTAGTTATAAAATACACCTTTTTCTATAAAACATTTAATTGAAATCCACATCAAAATTTTTTTGCATAACACCGCTCAAATTTTCACCTGTACATACAAAATCATTTACATTCCGAGTGTAAAAAGACCATTAAGGAAAATCTTTCCAGACAAAAAGAGGCCAGTCCCTAGTTTTTATTGTAGAGGCTGCTAGTATATTTGGTTAAATGAGTCAGGGCCAAAAGCATTACCTCACAGCTATGATGCACAGACACGGGACACAAACACGACACGGATACCGAACACAACAAAATCCAAAAAATTAGGATATAGGGACACGACAAACAATATTTTATAATTATTATTATATAGATAAATTTATAAAATATCAATCAATAAGCTAAAATTTCAATCAACAAGTGAACAAGATATAAAATATCATAAGTTTATAAAAAATTATAACTGAAGATCAAAAGTTCACAAGTTATCAACCAAGTTAACTAACAAATTATTATCATAAGTTCAAAATAAAATTACAACCGAGGTCATACCTCAAGCATCAAGATGAAGTTGAAGCCAGTCCATTGACTTCTTCATTATCTCCTTCTCCATCATCCGCAAACAATATCACCTCCATCGTGGGTCCATCAAGAGAGAGAGAGAGAGAGTAACAAAATCTAGAATACTGGCATTGAAATGAGTCAAAGCCATCTCCGCCAATATACCACACCCTTGTTTCCTCTTCATTATATTTGTCTGAACTTCGAGAAAGCAAACGGAGGTTGTTATGCATATACACTAGATCTTCCGCTCGTGCCAGGGTTAATCTTTAAGAAGTGAATAAAGAATATGTACTCCAATTCCTTTCCAACATGAGGAGGAACATGGTTGGCCTAGAAGCTTTAAAACCAACTCTTGTAAATTTGGAGTTGAGAAACCATAAAGACCCTCCTTTTCTTCTATTTACTTGGACCACTTGCACTTCCACCGACCGCACTTTACATTGAAGATAAAAGCAAACTTCTGTTCCTAGGCATAAAAGCCTTCAATCTCATTTCTGCTTGCTCCATCTCCTTTGTCATGTCCCTTATGTTGAGGTTTAACAATTGCATACATCTTTATTCATTGTCCGCTTATCTGCATGAGATAAGCCTTGACTCTTGAGTATGATCCATTGAATATATCAAGGCAATAACTACACTTTCATCGCCAATTTCTTCCTCCCCTTCTAATTTTTTTTCATTTTAGTTATATACTTCCAAAAAGATGTGTGATCATCCACTATTTCACTTGAAGACCTTCCATTGAAGTCATATTGCTCTAAACACAAGTACACAATAACACAATAATATAACTACACATCAATTAAACACAACTACACACTCTAAACACAACACAACAATAAGAACACAACAATATAACTGCTATGGATTTCTCTCTGTGCTATCTCCTTGTGCTCTCTGCTCTACGTGTGTGCTCTCTCTCCGCTCTCTCTATCGAGATCGTAGAGAGATTGAGAGAGCAAAAAGTGGTCGAGAGAAAGCACACAGAGAGCAAAGAAAGCAGAAAGAAGAGAGATCCAAAGAAGGCAGATCGAGGAAGGGAGCAGATCTGTAGGAGGGGGTAATTACCTCAGATCCACCACCAGCGATGACCAGCGACGACGACAAAATCCACCACCACCAACGACGACCACAACATCTACCCACAACTAGCGACGACCACGAGATCCACCTCCAACGACGACGAGATCGACCACCAGCGACGACGACGAGATCCACCACGAAGAGGTTCGTCACCTTCGTCTTCGTAGAATAGAGAGAATGATCGGTTGTTATGGGCGATGGATTGGGGATTTAGGGTTTTATTCGTTATTAGGTTGGGTCGGGTAAACAGAAGATTTTAACCAAGATCCGCGCCAGAGCCGCGTCCGATCCATGTCTGACCGGTCTTTTGACTGTCGGGCGAGTAAACCTGGTTGACCCGAGTCAAACACGGCAAACCGTGTCCGGCATGTGCCCGTGTTGGGCACGTGCTCAACACGGACACGACTCTCATTTGAGAGCATCCGTGCTTCATAGCCTCACGATCAACTAAAATGTCATTGTTAAAAGTACGATGGGAGAACTCACTCCCCAAGACTAGTATAAACTGGCTACAAAAAACCACATCAATTCTCAAATTGTTAATTACAGATAAATTGTTTCAAACATCAATGTTCTACTTTGTAAATCAACTAAAAATATCATATGCTACTATTTTAGCCAGCTTCAACAAATTCAAGACAATAGTGTATTTTCCTCACATGACTAACCAACATTTCATTTTAGGGCGTGTTTGGTAATAGGGAAGTGGGAAAACTTATTTCCCACTTCCCTTGTTTGTTTTGAATCGGAAATGGGAAAAGGGAACTGGGAAACCCGTTTTCCCCTTTTACACCTCTTTTACACTACAGTTAATTTTGTGGTTATGTAAATCTCACTTGTAACAAGTTGTAGCTCAAAAGAGTTAATTTTGATGTCATGTAAATCTCATGTGCAGTCCAATTATAGTCCTAAAATATCACTGCATAATTAATTTTTAATTTAATATTATTTTATGATCAACTTTGTGATCAACTTTTCCACTTCTACTTCCACATTACTACCAAACACTGAAAAACACAATATATTCTTTCACTTAAATTTCACATTACAACCAAATACTGAAAATGGAAATTGCACAAATTCCAATTTTCCATCCTCATTTCCCACTTGCAACTTTTCATACCACCTTTTCTTCCCACTTCCATCAAACCAAACATGCCCTTAATGACTCAAACATAGACATGCTAAAATATTTCCATGATTAAATGTTCATTGGTCTCAAACATTTTTTTTCCTTATCTATTCACAAGAGTATAAGCATGACCTATACCTGCAAAAAGGTTATATCTACTGAACTGCAAATGTCAACGGGCCAGTAGCTATCAGCTCTCATGAATCCTTCAATGCCTTATTTTCATCCTGTACACTCATTCATTAAAGGTAGTTAAAATTGGCCTTGCAAGTGATGTTGATATCATCCTTGATCAATAGAAAAGTATTATTAGCTAACACAATGTTTTAAGCATTTCCTACAGCGATGAACCACTGGTTCATGAGACTTCAATACATACACAACATGCTTAACCTTCCAGGTTAGTAGTGATTGTCTGAGCGATAAATGGGAAGCCAGTACCCATTTAGCATTTTTATGGGTCAAGTTAGGCTGTTATAAGGTTATTGTATTGGATCAGAATCACCATCCCTACCAAAAAGTCCCTCCATTAAATATTTCTTGGAAATATTCATTTCTGCCTAGCTATCTCTGGATCTGGATTCTTTCTGTCCTGATTTAAACTTATATTAAGCATTTAACCACAAGTAAAAGCTTAATTAGCCCCTCTGGTATAGAATGACATCGGAAAACACAAAGCTTTACCTTAAAATTAGCCAGGAGTACAATATGGATGCCATATATTGACTTGTTAACTGCAACACCTTGATAGATAACAAGCGCCACATATACTATGAATGTGTATAAATTGTTAAATAAATGAAGAAAAAAGTAAAAATGGCCATCACAATTTTTAATTGTGGGTGTTTATTACTTTGTAAAAGTTAAACCTACACATAATTACCTAGACTATATATAATTTGGAAAGAAACAAATACAATATACATCTGCTTCTCTTTTCTATAGAGGAAGAAACAAAAGTTTAAGGCACCATACCTCCCACGGGAGGTATCAAGCACTTCCCAACATTTACTAGTGAGGACAATACTGTAACCTTCAAGCATGGACCATGACGCAAATGCAAAAAGCATAACCTCACCTAGTTGCATGTATATAGGCTAGAATATGATTTCAAATAAGATAATTATCCAATGCTAAATGCAATCTGCTTTCACATGCTAATTAAAACGTGACTACTTTGGCAATAAACGTCTCCTAGAAAACATGAGAAAACACAAGTATGTGTATCTACATATAACATTTTTCTTAAGGACAGGAAAAGTGATTGCAATCACCTTCAAATCAATAGAAGAGGAAATTAGGGGTTTGAGAAAGAAATGGAAATGGGAATTCGGATTTGAGTACAAAGAGACAAAATTTGATAAAATTGGACTTCACACCCCCTGCACCACGGGCTTCACACCCCAATCTCAAAAACTCAAAGCTCAAGAAATTTAACTAAAAATTTTTAATTCATCCATTGACTAATAACAAAAGAAGTTTGGGGCCTATTGATAAGCTTTACAAAAGTTCAGTTTCAAAATTTAACCGATGTTATACTAAAACAAATAAAAATAAAATAACTAATATAATATAAAATAAAGCAAAATAAACTAGACTAAATGGATGGATGCAGCACGTGATGTCCTCAGCATTTCCCCGGGGAGGGGAAAACTCGACTTGTCGAGCGTGGGCTCCCCATACAAAGCATCTCATCGGGCCATGGTGGAGGTTGAGAAATTATCAGTCGTGCAACAAGTCCAAGCCACGACAGTGAAGGTGAAACTGACCTCCGTGACGGATCAACTGCAATCGATAGTAGATCTAAAAACGTGCATGCAACAGAAAGAGTCGAATCCGTCCACTGAAACCGAATCGATACCAGGATCCCATAGGATATCCAGCTCGTAGGTAATGGAGACAATCCTCTTTAGAATCTTTTTGAAATCTGCACGCCAAGCATGCAACTTTCTCACGATCTCAGATTGATTCGTAAGAATCACCTTATTATCAACTGTGAACTCCTGCAAAAAATTATATGAGTATGCGATAAATTTGCAATTGTCATTGTAAATTGCTATATGTCTAGTGAGATTATCATCATGTGCCACATGTAAATGCAATGCAATACACTCTAGGTATAACTCTTAAAAATGGGAAAAATTATATATACGAGATGCGCAGGACGCATATCTAACCCCTCTAAAGGTGATATATTGGACTTAGACACAAACTCTAAGCAACCAATAAAAAAAAATCATCTGCTAGATCATGGCAAGGAACTTAGATAATTCACTAGAATATAACTTAGTAGGAACGATCATAAACCCATAATCAACACGAGAGAACTCGAATGACTTCCTGGGCTCTACGAGTATGTTAAACTCGACTATCTCATCCACATCATCACCGGTAACTATTAGAAGACACTTGGACCTCATCAATAATCAGTGTAATAGAATCAACTAGTGTATCCTCAACAATGGTAGTAATTTCAAGAAGAATGTTGACATCCTCAACAACTTTCGAATCAACATTACCACTAGGCATAATTTTAACACGTCGACTCTCCTAGGGGCAATGATAATCATAATGGCATATCCCTCACACTGAGAACACTGCTCTCAGGCTTTGACAATGAGTAATTATTTGAAAGTCAGGTCTACTTTTAAAGTGAAATCAAAAGTCTCTTCAGGGGTGTCCACGTCATAGGAGTTCGTAACAATAGCACGCATTATTTTGGACCTTAAGCCTGAAGCAAATCTAGTTATAATATGGGAATGGTGCTCTCTCAAGTCACAAAGACAGGTTAAATCCTCAAATATGGCTATGTAATTCTGGAAAAACATATGACCCTGACAGAGGTTGTGTAATTGGTCTAAAAGGTGGTTCCAATAATATTCGTAAAGACGCTCCTCTGTAAGTTTTTGTTTCATTTCTTCCCAAGACTCTAGGACAACCGTACGTCTCTTGCAATCTCTCTACCGAATCCCAGTAACTTCTAGTCGACCCTACGAGTTTCCTCCTAGCAAATAGGAGGCTATCGACATCAAAAAATCTATACCAATTAAGGTAGCACTTAATATCGGTTAACCAGTCACAAAAAACACTAGAATCACAGTAACCATCAAATTTTAAATATTCCAGCTTAACTTTAAATGCTATTTTCTCTTTTCTAGCACGCCAATCACGAATGCAGTTATTCTCACGATCACCTCTAGTACATGCCTAATATTGATTAGTCATGATGACTACAAATGCAAAATCAAGTAAATAAGCATATGTAATGCAAATTTCTAACTCAAATTAGATTATGTGTGCGCTAAAATGAGGCAAATAAAATTTTCTAAAAGTTTCAAGTCCTAAATGCGATAAATGCAACCCTATAAATGATGAGAATAATAGACAATGATGTAACCACTAGATAGAAGCAAGTACAACTCAGCTACAAATTACTGCAGTTCACTAGGTATTGCAAGTAATATGTAGTTGATAATTCAGTTCAAGTTAGATTTCACCTAAGGGGATAAGTCGTTCATGCCGAACACAAAATTCCTCCAGGATTCCTCAAAGAAATGCCCACAATTGAGCACTGAAAATCACGCAAAAGGTCCTGAAATAGCAATAGTATGAGCTGAAAGAAAATTGTCTCAAAAATGGTGTGAATCAGGCTCGAACTAGGGCTGAAACAAGCTTAAAACAACTTCTGAACCAACTCAGCCGAGTCAAGACTCAGTCAACACCGATTCAGTACTGAGTCGACTCGGGTTCTACTCATTGAGTCAACTCTAGTCTGAGCCGTCTGCAAGCATGTCGGATTAGAACTTAATGTCGAGTCGAGTTGTGAATCTGAAGCGGGTTCTGGAGATGACTTCGGATCCGAGTCGGAACGCTCACGGGTCAGGTCTGCGACTGATAGGGTTTGGGTTTGTGGAACCCAAATCAAACCCAAAGTGATTGATCTGCTGGCGGCTGCAATCTAGACTTGATGGTTCGACGAGACAGTGAAGTTAGAGACGAAGATCTTTGGTTCTCGGCGAAGGCGGGGTTAATCTCTGACAGAGAACGCAGTGGGGAGGCAAGTTCGACGAGATCTTGAGTAGGGAGGTGACGAAGTAGTCGCAGATGACGGCGGGCAACACTACGGTGGTGGTTGTTGAGAAGAGGGAAAGGGAAGAGGAGTTGGTGGCGAGATCTTTTGGCGTTGCCCTGGTTGCAGATTGGCGGTGGGTGGTGAGAAGAGGAGATGGTGGCGAGAAGGGGGCGAAGGTGCCGGTGGAGGGGAAGTGATGTCGGCAAGATTGCTGAGATCACTAAGATTGCTCAGCTCAGCTTGTGGTGAGCTGAGATCATGGCGGGTGCTAAAATCGTGGCAGGCTCTAAGATCAATGTCGGATGCCACCGAACGATGGCAAAAATGAGAAAGAGTTGGTGGCAAGATCTTTTGGCGCTGTCATGGCTACAGATTGGCGGTGGGTGGTGAGAAGAGATGGTGGCAAAGGTGGCGAAGGTGGCAGTGGAGGGGAAGTGATGTCAGCAATGCTGAGATCACTGATTTCCTTAAGCTGAGCTCGTGGTGAGCTGAGATCGTGGCGGGTGTTGAAATCGTGATGGGCTCTAAGATCAAAGTCGGATGCCGCCGAACAATGGCGAAGATGAGAGGTGGCGATGGATCTTGAGATTGGTGGCGACGAGCCGAGGTGTGTGGGTGTTGTCAATGTATATGAGAGTTAGGAGGAAGAGGTGATCGTGGTGGTTGAGCCGCGGGAGTAGGGAGGAGCAGAGAAGGGTGATTAGAGAGGTGGCGCCAAGGTATTGATTGCGTGGCGGGGGAGGAAAGGGAGGGTGGCGGCGGTGTGAACTTGAAGAACTAGGGTTAGATTTTTTTTTTTTTTTAATTAGAACAGATCTAGGGTTTGAGGGAGAGGCAAGGGTTTTAAGAGAGGGAGAAGAAAATTTTGAAGGGAATTGAAACCAAGAGTTCTAATACCAAAATTGATGTGAAACAAATATGAATTGCAATCACCTTCAGATCAAAAAGATATTAGGGTTTTGAAAGAAGAAATAAAAAAGGGAATTAGGGTTTAAGAAATAAGAAAAAGAAAATTTGGCGAGCTTCACACCCCTTGCACCATGGGTTTCAGACCCCAATCGCAAGAACTCAAGGCAAAATTTTAACTGAAAATTTTTCATTCATTCATTGTCTACCAATAAGAGAAGTTATGAGGCCCATATATAGACTTTACAAAAATCTAGTTTCTAGATATAACCAATGTGGTACTAATATCATAATAAAAGAAAACAACCAAAATAAAAATAAATTAAGACATAATAATAACAAGCAACTGGTGTGATGTCCTCATCAACCATGGTATACATGAAAAATATATTCACAAGCACCACCAGTTTGTACTTGATGTCAACTAACCAATTCTATCATATTTTGGCTGCTCAATTTAGCAAAAGAAGAACGAAAAAAAGTCCAGTAAATAATCTTACAAACAAGAATATCATGTCAAATTCTAGAAATGTGTTAATGATCATAAAGCTAAATTTCATCCCAATAGCGAGCATATATTATCCAATCGTATCCTAACGCTCATTATTGAGCACAACAGTCACAACTAAATGATTGTTTGCCTCCAACAAAACATCTGATTTACACAATCTGAAACAAATTCACAAAAACATACCAATCATAATAATATCAGCATGCAATCAGATCAAAACATAAAGATCTAGATCAGAACAAGTGCAAAGATGACCATCCGTACAAGATCAATCATTTATAAACTCTAAGGGCTCAAGTACTCTCAAATAACCCCCCTTATCTATCCAAAATCAAAATAATTGCCCCATTCGCAGCGCTGAATTTAAAAAAAAAAAAAATGAGAACAAAGGTGCTAGAGTCAGGCGGATCCAGATCTAATCAAAAGGCACAGCACATGGAAAAAGATCCGATACCAGCGCTGCAAGAGGTTGGAGGATCCTTCTGCAGATCCTTCAGCTCCTTCAAGATGCGCTTCGAAGCCATGGCCGAAGACCCTAAAGAATGAGAAATGAAGAAACCCTAGATCGATCAGAAAGAGAGATAGAGAAACGAGAAAGGAGGCGACGAAAGAAGGTGGAGGAGAAGCGAGAGAAAGAAAGGATTTTTAATACCTGCTGGAAATCCTTTGGATCCTCCTCTCTTAACGCGGTTAGGCGAGAAAACGGAGAAAAAGGAGAAAAGGGGAACGGGGACTTTTATAATGGGTGGTGGTCTCTATATCATTTATTCATTGCATTTTTATTTATTTATTTATTTTTCAATGCGGCGTTAGTTGATTAATTAATTAATTAATAATTATTGGAAAAAGGGAAAATGGCCAGTGAAAGAAGAGTTATTAATAATGAATGAGAAAATAGGAGGAGAAGGTTCGCATTCGGATGAGCCAGTGGGTAATAATGGCGATCCAGATAATGATGATGATTATGAGCATATTGTTTATTTTAAGGAACAGTGATATTTCCACTTTCATTTTATTTAACCTCCACACCTCATATTTCATTAGTCAAGTGCTGTAGTGATCAACGAAGGTTGCGTGCAGACCTGTTTGACTCCAAATTCGGGTTCAAAACCATGTGCGCCGGCTGAGTCTCGGGTTTTGACCGAGGGCTGCCGGTGGCAATTTTGAACTCCAGTTCTTCGGAGTTTCGGTTCATACGCGTGTTTGTGTGTCACATATATGTACATTAAGAAGGTTAATCTCATATTAACACGTATATTGATTCTCTTATCATATGTGTGTGGGTCATACAATTGAATCCAATCCGTTCTTCGACAAGTCTGGATGATAGTTTTTTTCGAAAATTTTAGGAATTGAGAGAGATCCCTTCATCTCTATCGAAAAATGAAACCTTAAACATAAGCTCACGGATCGGTGACTGGTATGTTTTATTTTGGTTTAATTTCTCTTCGTTTATGTTCTCAGTTAAATTTGAGTGGTAACTCATCGAATTTCATTATCTGAAGTGCATTACCCTTGGTGAGATTTGATTCACAACGGAATATATTATTTTCATGGTTTTTTTTTTTTTGCTAATTAATTGTACTAAAATAGCTCTCATTCCACTCATGATGCAGCTTGTGATCTGTCCTTTGTGCACGGATTCAATGTATTTTAATGACCAACAGATTTCATTAATTCCGTTTGACATGCACTTGTTTGGTTAAAGGTGGAGGTGAGGAAGTGAAGAAGTGAGGAAGTGGTAATAATTTTCTTTAGAACTTGAGAATTAGTTAGTAAGTTTTTCAGTATTTGGATGTTATTAGGAAGTGTGGTTTGAAAAATATTATGTCTTTTTCGGTGTTTGGATGGTAATGTGGAAGTGGAAGTGGAAAAGTTGACCACAAAGTTGACCACAAAATAATATTAAAATAAAAATTAATTGAGAAAAATAAAAAATGGACTGTAATTAGAATGTAAGTGAGATTTACATGAGCATAAAATTAATTGTTTTGTGCTACAACTTATTACAAATTAGATTTACATGATCACAAAATTAATTGTAGAACTCTGAAAATGAGAAAATAGTTGTGTTAAAGAGAAAAGAGAAAAGGAAAAGAACTTTTTTCATTTTCTTTTTTCAGTGTTTAGATAAACAGCGAAAATAGGAAAAGACACTTCTCACTTCCTCACTTCCACCCAATTCCTTGAATCCAAACATCCCTTAAATGAGTTCAGTTTCATGTTATTTTCTGTGTAGAGATGCCCAATTATTTTCTGTCCTTCTGAGTGCCTCACCAGCATCCCTGTGTGGTTTGTGAGCAGAGAGATGAGGATGGACTCCTTCCAGTTGCAAAGCGCATGGGTATGTGATTGTGGGCTGCTAAAACAAGGGATTCGATAGAGTACTCATGGGATTCCGCTTTCAATATTGGAATGTCGAAAGAATATGATGCATTTGTTTTTCTTTCCTATAACTAGTGCTAAATCTTGTAATTTTAGGTTTAAATGTTTGGAGACGTCGCTGAATTACACTTGAATGGAAGAAGTGGGGTGGCAGTTCTAGGTATATTTGTAGTTTGTTTGTGTGTTCTTCTTCTTCATTTTTAAGACCACACAGTGGCCGTAAAGCCCCTTGCATTCCAATTAAAAAGATTTTAATGAAACCCAGAAGATTACACAAGCTATAAACATAATAAAAGGATAAAAGAAAAAAAAAATCACTCACCACTTACCCAAAAAATACGTCTCTTATAATTGCAAAAAAGCGAGAATGGACAATATTGAGCACAAGAGTGTATATGTAGTGGCTATCTCCAATGTCTAGTGTAGGATATGTTGCAACAGTTGGTGCTCTGATACCACTGTTGCAAGAAATCAGTATGCTATAATATAATTGTTACTCTCGGGATCGACATTGTGAAGCTTGGCAATATGATAATTTTTACAAAAAGAAAACTGTTGTAAAGCAAACTAGCATACCTGACAAAAGATAATAGCAAACAACACGAGAACTTAACTTAGTTCGGCTCAAACTTGGCATACGTCCACGATGAGAGAACTTGAGAGAGCTTTCTTAATAAAGTTAATACAAAGAGATATAATATTTCTCTTGATCCCATAAGAGTATTCACAATTTTCTTGTATCTATACTAGATTACAAGAGTATATCTTCTCTATGTGCACCTTCACTTTGCTTCTCCCTTTCTTGGCTTTCTTTGATCTTTTTCAAAATCAAAATCTCTTTGGTATTCTTCACACAACAACCTAATGGGTTACAACTTTTATTTATAGGATTTTACAACGCAACTCTTATTTGGACTGTGAGGTGATCTTGGCCGTCGGATTCTTGAAAAATCTTGATCAATCCTATGAGGAGTTGACCTCCTTGATCTAAAAGAATTCTAGACCCTTAAAACTTAGAAACAAACCTTCATATAATAGAATTTGAATCTTATTTGAACTCCACTAGAAGAGAAAACTCGCGTGTACTCGAAAAAGAAAACTGCTCACGCTTCAGAAACGCCTTGATTAGTCGACTTGTCAAGGAGATTAGTCAATTCATCCTTTATGTTAGTCCACTTATGAAACTTATTAGTCGACTACTGTATTATGCCTCCTCTATGTATCTTATCTAGTTGATTGTATAGTCGACTAGTTTGAGTATTAGTCGACTATATAGTCGACTAATCTGCTCCACTTTGATCTGTTTCTTCTGTTTCAACCCAATGTCTTCTCCAATCGGGTTGGATCTTCTTGAAGCATTATCTACTCTTGAAAATAAGGCAAAATCCTAACAATTTTCACATTGACTTACTTTTCAAGCCTTAACAAAACACCTTGTGATTTTGAATTACTACCTTGATTCTTTCCTTGGTTATAACCGTACCGTGAAGCCTTTAACTTTTCTCCCTCTCCACGGGGCCTTTAGTTGATTTACCACTATGACTTGAGTCATTTCTGGCCTCGCCCGAATATATCCTTTCTCCTTCATGCAACACTTTGACCTAGTTCACTTCCCATCAGAGTCTTCCTTGAAGCTCTACCTCGCGATGATCTCCCTTCCAAGTTTATCCATAAAACTCCACCTCAAACTGAGTTTTCTTCCTTCAGCCTGTATAACCCTTCACACTTCTCTCCTTTCAAGATTACCGTGTCTCCTTGGCTAACTGTAATGACGCTTTATTTCACTTGGAGCCAGCATCCTTCTTCGTTAAGCACCCCTATGGATATAAGATTGTATCGTGCCTCCGGGACATACCGGACTGCCTCCAGAGCACGCATTGTCCCATCTCTTTTTGTAACCTTGATTGTCCCAGTGTCGATGACCTCACAAGCCGAGTCATCCACCATCTTGAAAGTCCCTTCCTTTACAACTAAAAATTTAAACAGCTCCTTCTAAGAACATACATGAATTGTACTACTAGAATCAAATATCTATCATTTACCTTGAAAAGTGTTATCTTTAAAGTAGGAAGCCATTAATACTTTCGTGTCAAAATCACTTACTACGCCTGCCGTTGCAGCTTGTCCCTTCTTCTTTAACCACTCTTGTCCATACTTGCAGTCATTTTTTCAATGACCTTCCCTGTCCTTTTCCTCTTCCTTTCCTTCCCATGATCATCAAAGCCAATCCTTCATGCTTCTCTTATATAAGAGAATTCTAGTTGATCTCTTTGATGTAGAAGAATTCTAGATTCTTAAACTTTAGAAACAAGCCTTCATAGAATAGAATCTGAATCCTGTTCGAACTCTACTAGAAAAGAAATCTCGCACTAGCCTAAAAAAGGAATCTGCTCACGCTTTATAAACACCTTGATTAGTCAACCTATCAAGCAGATTAGTCGACTAATCCCTCCTATTAGTCGACTTATAAAACTTATTAGTCGATTACTATATAATGCCTCCTCTCTGTATCATGTCTAGTTGACTGTACAGTCAATTAGTCTGAGCATTAGTCAACTATACAGTCGACTAATCTGCTCTACTTTGACCTTTTATTCTATTCAAGCCAATGTCTTCTCCAATTGAGTTGGATCTTCTTGGAGCATCATCTCCTCTTGAAAATAAGGCAAAATTCTAACAATTTCCACATTGACTTTCTTTTCAAGCCTTTAGCAAAGCACTTTGAGATTTTAGATTACTACCTCGATTCTTTCCCTGGGTGTAAACATACCGTGAAGCCTTTAACTCTTGCTCTCTCTCCCTGGCGCCTTTGGCTAATTTACCACCATGGCTTGGGCCATTTTCGGGTCTCGCTCGAATGCATTCTTTCTCCTTATTGCAATACTTTTACTCGATTCACGTCCCGTCGAGGTCTTCTTTGAAGCTCCACCTCGCGATGAGCTCCTTTTCAAACTTATTCCTTAAAACTCCACCTCAAATTGAGTTTCCTTCCTTTAGCTTGTATAATCCTTCACACTTTTCTTTTTCAGAATTACCCTGTCTCCGTAGCTAACTGTGAGGACGTCTTGTTTTACTTGGATTCGACATCTTTCTTCTCGAGCACCCCTATGGATATAAGATTGTATCGTGCCTCTGGGACACACCGGACTGCCTCCAGAACATGCATCGTCATATCTCTTTATATAACCTTGATTGTTCCAATGCCAATGACCTCGCAAGTCAAGCTATCTACCATCTTGACAGTCCATTCCTCCTTTGCAAGTAAGAAGTTGAATAGCCCCTTCTAGGAACATTCATGAATTATACTATCAGAATCAAATATCCATCATTTACTTTGAGAAGTGTTGTCTTCAATGTAAAAAGTCATTAATACTTGGTATCAACACAGCTTGCTACATCTGCCTCTACAGTTTGCCCCTTCTTTTTCAACCACTCTTGTCGATACTTGCAATCATTCTTCCAATAACCTTCCCTGTGATAAAAGTGACATACCTTCGATGAGCCAAGACTTTTGTTTTCTTCTCCTCTTCCTTTCCTTCCCATGACCATCAAACTCGATCCTTCATGCTCCTCTTAATTTGGATTTTTCCTGATCTCATTAGATAAGAGAGTAGACGTGACATCTTCCAAGATGAGAGTTTCCTGACTGTAGCCATTAGAAAGATTTTATAGCATTCGAACAATAGATTTGACCTCCATAAGCCCCTATTTGGTGCCAGTACTGTTCCAGTTTGCAGACCAATATTGTAGTTCGGCTTGTTTCAGGCAAGGCAGCCACCTTTCAGACCCTATTACTGTTATTAAGAATTTTTGTTGGTGATCTCAGCTCACAAATATGGGTATTTCTCTGAGGATTCTTAGAGAAATTTTTGTGTTAGGACGTGAACGACTCACCCCTCAGGTACACTCTAACTCAATCTAAATTGTCGATTGCCTGTTACTTGCAATACTAGTTGACTACAATAATTTGCTAGTGGTATTTGTGATTTGTTTCTATCTAGTGATTGCATCATTATTTGTTATTCTCATCACTTGTAGGATTAAATTTGTGTGCATGCATATGATTTTTATTGAGTCTAAGAGTCTTCAGTGCATCTACTTGTTTGTGTGATCTTGCATTTATGTTTAGAATCTAGATTAGTGCATATTTCAACATGAGTTATCAGTATAGAGCTTGCACTAGAGGTGACTATAAGAGTAGTGTTCATGATTGGCATGATAGGAAAAAGGAAATAGCACGTAGATTTAAGTTAGAGGATCTTAAATGTGATGGTTACTCTGATCATAGTTTTTTTAGTAATTAGCTAGCCAATATGAAATATTACTTTGATTGGTATGGGTTTCCCAAAACTATCAGAGTCCTATTTACTAGAGGAAACTCGTAGGGTCAGTTAGAATCAGATTTGATAGCGAGAGATTGTGTGAGACATAAGGTTCTCATGAAGCCTTGAGAAAAAATGAAAGAAAAGTTTAAGAAAAAGTACCTTTCTGAATATTATAGAAACTATCTCTTACACTAGTTACACAACAATCGTCAGGGTGATATGTTAATTCAAGATTACGTAGTCAGGTTTGAGGATTTAACCCTTGGTTATGATCTGAGAGAGCACCATTTCCAGACGAAAAATATATTTGTTTCAGATTTCATATCCAAAAAAAGCACGTTACGATTACTGGCTCCTATGATTTGGACACCGTTGAAGAGACTTTTGATTTTCCCTTAAAAATAGGCTTGACTTTCAAAATGTTAGTCAATGCCAATCTCTAGTGTTTTAAGTGTGAGAAATATGGGCATATGATTATCAGTACCCCTCGAAGAGTCAACATATTAGTATTGTATCTAGTGATAATGTTGATAAATTAGAAGTTGTTGAGGATGTCCATGATCTTTCTAAAGACTACTAGTATAATTGAAGATATATTAGTTAGTTCTAACACATTGATTCTTGATGAGGGTCATACTTTCTACGAGGGTACTAGTGAAGTAGTGAATGCGATAGTTGATTCGCCTTTAACTATTGATGCCCATGTTCAATGGTACTAGTGATTCTGCGTTTAAGTTAGTGGAGTCTAGTATTTCTATTCAGATTTCTAGGTATTCATTTGTCACACCTTTGATAGAGGATAAAACAGTTGATTCTAGTATCGTTACATCTAGTAGGCTATCTGAGTTTCCTCATGTTGATTATTTATGGTTATTCCTACCGAGTAATCTTCTAGAGAGTCATCAAATTTTCTTGCTATGATCCAACACGTATTTTCTACTGCTTCTTTTGCGAGTTGTTTAGAATTTATCCCTTAGTCCAGTTTACTTTTAGCAGAGTTCGATGTTTGTCATGCTAAGCATCCCATATTTTTTTCTTATCACTGGGAGTTATGTCTAAAATGTCTACTGCATTGCATATACCTGTTGCACATGATGATATATCACTAGACAGTAGGGGTGTCAATTGGGTCGTACTGGGCCAAACCCGGCCCGGGCACGGTGGGCTAGGAGCCGAGCCGTGCCGAGCCCATCCTGCCCGACCAACAATCTGGCAGTCAGGCTCGGCCTGGGTCCAGGTTCCATTTGTGAAACCCGGGCATAGCCCAAGGCCCGGGTGCCCCAGCTCCGGGCCAGACCCGGGCTGGCCCGTACCGCCCGCAGATTAAAAAAATAAAAAAACCTGAAAAATTCTTTAAAAATTCAAAAATTCCTGAAATTTTTTTAAAAAATTCTAAAAAAATTACTTATTCAAGTTATGTTAAAATTAGCAAAGAAAATTATAAGGCGTGAAATGAAAATATATTTTTTATTAATGATCCAATAAAATAGATAATGAATACAAATACAATTGAAGAATAAATTAAATTTTTTTCAAATTTATCATTAATATATAAAAAAGTACAAGTCTTCAATCTTCATATATTTTATCAATCATAAATAAAAAAAATCAAGTCTTTATTCATCTTCTGGGGAGTCTTCTGGAGAATCTTCGATGAGATCGTCAATTATTTTATTCTGACTTCTCTTTTCCGAATCCAGCCAATTTTTCTCGCATATGGTCATCTCGATCACATCCGATGCCAGACAGTTGCTCGTATCAGTCAGTACTTGACCACCTGTACTAAAAGCAGACTCTGAAACTACGGTAGATGTCAGAGGAGTTAGAAAATCACGTGCCATAATGAAAATCACAGTATAAGTTGATGCCTATGATTTTCACCATGCCAAAATATCAAAATTTTCAAATCTCCAGTCTTGATCGATCTCAAGAGTCACAACACATTGAATATAATAATGAAGTTCATTTAAAAGTCAAAAGTTCTAAATTTTTTGGAAGCTGATAAAAGACCAGAAAATAATGAACTTCTACTACTAGAGGCTGAAGAAATTTGAGATGAAGAAGATTGTTTATTTCTGCAAGTAGTTTCATAAAAATCATATAACTTATTTATAGAAGAATCAATATCTGCCTACATTAGGGTAGAACTATCCTCATAATTCATCCTTTCATAAAAAATTTCAAGTAAAAATTTACATCCATTAAATTTAATCTTAGGATTCATGATAGCAGCAAAATAAAAGATAAAAGAAAATTTTTAAAATATTTATTAAATTTTTTCTCCATCGGAGTAATAATATCTCGAATAAAGTCAATATTTTTGTATATTTAGAAAATATTTCAGTTAACTCATAAAATACTATACTTGTCGTTGGATAATAAATACCAGAAAATAATTTTATTATTCTTTCAAATCTTTTTAGAAATTCACAAATTCATTCACAAATTTGCCATTCCTCATCGAAAATAAAACAGTTAGGTAATTCTACAGAAATAAACCTATTTATTGCCTCCTTATAAGGAATTGCTTTACTCAATTTATTATATGTTGAGTTTCAACAAGTTCTTACATCTTGAGGTAATTTTTTAGCAGGTAACCCTAAGCCCGAAAAATTTGTCTGAACGTTTTCCTTCTTAGGCCGCTATTTTAATAAATATATTAGTATCTCTTAATTTTTACATATAATCATTAATTATTTTCAAGCCATCTTGTACTCACAAGTCAATAATATGACAAACGCATCGAATATGAAAAAAATTCCATTCAAAATGAGTTTTAAATAATTTTTCAAAATCACAATTGCTGCAGTATTTTCGCTAGCATTATCAAATGAAACAGTAAAAATTTTAGAATCAATTTTGTATTATTTAGCAACGTGCATTATAATCTTAAAGCTTTGTGAGGATGAGAAAACTTTTTAAAACCGATAATTCTTTTATTTATCAATCAGAATCAATAAAATGCACAATAATAATAATATAATGGTAGCCGTTAAGGGCTTCCCAACAATCAGAAGTGAGCGCAATTTTATGGAGAAAAGATGATAAAACTGCAACTAACATTTATTTTTTTTCTTCAAATACTTTAAACATTTCTGATCTTATAGTATTCCTACTGACCGCTCATAATCAAATTATGAGTGATTCTAATATAATCTGTAAGGCTGTTCAGACTGAATAAAATATTTCGCTAAATTTATTTTATCTGTCACACAATTATCACTAAAAGTGCCTAAAGTGCCACCCAAAGTGCTAATTTGGATTTATCGTGGTTGGTGTTCGGGGTGTTTGCTCTTAATATATCGGGCTAATGTTAGTATTGGCAACCTCTTCGGAGAACTTTCAGTATATATGGTTTCAGCGAGCCAACTGGAAGACAGAGGTGAAGAAATGATCCAGTCTGATACAGATCCTTGGATCAAACACCTAAATACTCTGGGATACACGCTTTGAACAACGCGAGCCACCCACGGAGGATAAAATTGCCCAGATTAATCTGAGAGATGAGGCTAATCCTAAACCCATCTTTATAAGCGAAAGCCTATCATCCTCCGAGAAAGAAGATTTAATATCTCTTGTGCGAGAGTATATAGATGTTTTTGCTTGGAACTACGAGGACATGCCTGGGCTTGATCCTCGAGTGGCTATGCATCGCCTTAACATTAATTCAGATGTGAAGCCAGTCAAACAGCAGCAGCGACGGTTCCGTCCAGAAATAATAGAAGAATCCAGTCAGAAGTCAAAAAACTCATAGTCTCTGGCTTCATTAGGGAAGAGCAACATTCTGATTGGGTAGCCAATATCGTCCTCGTTGTTAAAAAGAACGGAAAGATTCAGATTTGTATTGATTTTCATGATTTAAATGAGGCCTGCCCCAAAGACGGATTCCCTCTCCCAATCACAGATGTCATGATTGACAACACATGCGGGTTTGAGCGAATGTCCTTCATGGATGGATTCTCAGGATATAATTAAATCAAAATGTATCCTGATGATGAAAAATATATTTCTTTCAGGACACCACTGGGGGTATACTGCTATACTGTCATGTCCTTTGGACTGAAGAATGCGGGAGCCACATATCAGAGAGCTATGAATGCAATTTTTCACGAGCACATACATAAAACAGTGGAATGCTATGTTGACGACATTGTAGTGAAAAGCCGCACCAAAGGTGATCACATAACCGATCTGAAGACAATCTTTGAAATCATGCGGGCACACCAGTTGAAGATGAACCCCACCAAATCCTTCCTGGGGGTGGCCAGCGGTAAATTCCTAGGGTTTGTGGTAACTTTCACAGGAATTCATTTAGACCCGGAAAAAGTTCGCGCTATCTAGGAGATGCAACCTCTAAGGAACCTCAGGGAGCTTAGAGGATTGCAAGGATGACTGACATACATCCGAAGGTTTATCTCAAACCTCTCTGAAAGATACCAACCCTTTACCAAATTAATGAAAAAGGGTATCTCATTCATTTGGGATGATGCTTGCCAACAATGGATCATTCCCTAGGAGCTTACTAGCCCAGAATAATGATCAAGGATACGAATAAGAATCTATTATCTGAGTAGGACTATGATCAGGGCTGAATATCGATACAACCCGATCGAAAAGGAATGTTTGGCATTGGTGTTCGCAGTCCAAAAAATGCGATACTACTTGGTGGGCCAGACTATAAACATCATATCAAGGGTTAACCCTTTGAGGTTACCATGACAAAGCCATCGTCATTAAACGGCCGATTGGTAAAATGGGCCATACGGCTATCCCAATTGAAATGCTTTTTTTACCATAAAAAGCCATGAAGGGACAAGCGGTGGTGGATTTCCTGGCTGAGCATCCAGATCCGAGGGCAACCGAACTTTACGAGGATCTCCCAGACGAGGTCGCTGAAGTTTGTCTGACCCAGACATCTTTTGAAAGACAAGTGTGGCAACTCTTCTTTGACGGTGCATCAAGAACAGGTCCGCGAGGGCATGTCATAGCCGGAGTAGGGATAATACTCGTCTCCCTACAGAACTATGTGATTACTCGAGCCTTCTCATTAACCGAGCCCTGCTCCAACAACGTAGCGGAATACAATGCCCTCTTGATTGGAATGCAAATCGCCGATGAGATTGGCGTTAAAAATCTCGAGGCATACGGTGATTCTAAACTCATCGTTAATCAAGTTCGTGGGGAGTACGAAGTCAGACATGAAGACTTAATACCCTATAACAACGCAACTATCTCTATGGCCGAAAAGTTCAGAAACTTTTACATCGACCATGTACCACGCCAGCGAAATGCCATGCAGATGCGCTGGCATCTCTCGCTGCTTCTTTAGCCCTTCCAGCTGGAGTAGTAGAGAAAATACTTATTTACAGCCACGACTTGTATTGCCCAAGATTTGCTTTTGAAGATCACCAAAAGGCGACAGGAGATTATCAAGTCAAAGAAGCTCTTGAGTCATCGGCCGGTCCAAACCCTATGGATTGGCGAATCTCTTACATTGACTATGCCTTGTACGACATTCTCCCTGATGATCCCAAAGAAGCGGCTGCCACTAGAAGGAAAGCCCCCAAATTCTATTATAATGCGGTCACGCGAACACTGTATCGTCGATCGCATGACAGGATCTTTCTCCGCTGTCTATCAGGAAAAGAGGCGCAGGAGGTACTTCAAGAAGCACATGATGGTATGTATGGAGCTCATCAACCTGGTTCAAAGCTTGGGGATCGACTCCGAAGATTAGGGTATTATTGGCCCAGTATGATCCTGGACGCCATCACTTATGCCAAACGATGTCACGCCTGCCAAGTTCATGGCGATTTCATCCATCAAGCGCCAGGGTATCTTCGCTCTACAACTTCTACCTGGCCATTTGAGATGTGGGGGGATGGACGTATTTGGCCCTATAAGCCCACCATCATCCAAAGGGCAGCGGTTCATCTTAGCCATAACCGATTACTTCTCTAAATGGGCCAAAGCTATCCCTTTGAGGGAGGTAAAGACATCTGATGTGATCAAATTCGTTAAACATCACGTCATCTACCGTTTTGGTATGCCCCGGTGAATTGTCCATGACAATGGACCCCAGTTCGTCAGTCAGGCTTTTCAGAGATTCTGCAACAAGTTAAGGATCCAGAGTGTGTCCTCAACAGTATACTACCCAGCCGCTAACGGCCTTGCAGAAGCTTTCAACAAGACAATTGGCAAGCTTCTTAAGAAATTTGTTTCAAAAAGCCAACGTGATTGGGACGACAAATTAGGTGAATGCTTGTGGGCCTATCGCACGATAGTTCGAACCCCAACGAAAGCTACACCATTCTCTTTAGTATATGGGTGTGAAGCCGTACTTCCATTAGAAATCTAAATTTCATCTCTACGTGTCACCCTGACAGCAGAGATGACAAATGAGGAGAAGCATTGACTGCGACTCCAAGAACTGGAGGCTCTAGACGATAAACGTTGCAAGCCCAGTAGCAAATTGAGCTTTACCAAGCTCGAATTACCAGAGCCTTCAACAAGAAAGTTAAGGAGCGAACTTTCAAGAAAAGTGATCCTGTCTTAGCTGTCAGAAAACCCTGGTAATGACACATAAGACAAAAGGAAAATTTCAACCCAAATGGGAAGGACCATTTGTAGTGGAGTCAGTCTACTCAAATGTAGCATATCGCCTCATAACCTCAAATGGTGATACACTCATGATGCCTATCAACAGCAGATTCTTGAAGAAATACTACCCTTGATAGCAGTCTTCCTCCGATCAAGTTAATATACACCTCTGATCAAAACTCCAGATCTAAGAAGAGATTCTTTCTTTTACTAGATCACATCACAATAGATCAGTGTCAAACTAATTGAGCACTGGCTGCATCATGATGCATGATGTAAATATTGAGAAAGAAACAAAATGCGAAACTTGGGTTTTAGTATTAGCTACTATCTTGATTAACATTCGAAGCCTCCAACGGCTAAGGATAAAGGAAAATGTTGGCATTTAAGCCCAATATAAGTCTTCGACAACTCATCATGTCGAAGGGAATAACATGGCTAGCCCAACTCAAACGGTAGTTGGTAAAGCCACACCAAATCCGTTGATAGCTAGGGTTTGCTAAAAATCCTAGTGGACTTGATTCCACTCTCTCCTCCAAAATCTCTTACCAATTCTCATACGCAGAATGGTAGGTCCACAAAATACAATCATTACTACATTAACACTATACCTCTGGCAATGAAAAATTTCAATACTCCCTAGCGAGTACAAACCTTACTTGTCTCAACTTTATATGGAGTAGCAAGCCTTCAAATTTGTCAAGTTAACACCAAACCTCTGACACTTCAAACTTCACTTGTCAATTCTCATCAATAAAATGATAAGTCTTCAAAATTGCTCATATCGCAAATCAACCACTGTCAAGTTAACATTAAACCTCTGACGTTCCAAACTTCACCTGTCAATTCTCATCAATAGAATGACAAGTCCTCAAAATTGCTCATATTGCAAATCAACCACTGTTAAGTTTGTTGGCCCAAAGGCCTTCCACTCTAGTTTTGATGATGATTAACTCATGTAGTTATGTGTACTAATAATCTTGCAATGTTTAAGTTTCAGATCATTAGCCAAGATATTAGTTGGTGATAGCTTCAACAAGATGGTTTGGAAGCTTTCACAAGGTGATTCAAGAGCCTAAGCATCAAAGATGACATCTAGCACTCATTAGAGTCAAGCTTGGTGAATCACGGTTTGGGACGAGTCAACTTGGAGACGGCGCTCTACAAGAAGACTTAGGTATCCCAAGTTTAGTTTGTGTTTAGAGCCTAATTGTAAAGATTAGATTAGTATGATATGCTCAAGTTCACAACACACACGTTTTATGGTTTGACATTGGTTTTCGGTTTTAGGTTTAACCGATCTTGGTTTTCATGAATAGATTTTATATCAAAACAAGTTTACATGGTTTAGTGTATATATGATTTGTTCTATATACATGCATGCTTCTATTGCTTAAACAAACTTAGTTTGATAGTCTACTTTATGAGTTTTATGTTTTGGTAATTCTAACAAAACATATTTTGGAATCAAATACAGAAACATGATATTTAATCATGATAAACATGATATTTAATCATGATACTTAAACTTAATATTCCAATATGATATTCATGTGTTTCATACTTTTTCTATTTGGATGAGTTTTGGACAAAATGTATTTTCTATTCAAGAATTCAAGTTTTGAAAAATACCGGTTTTGATTTTTGGCAAAATTTCTATGACACAAAAGTAGTCAAATATGTTTAAAATTTGTGTTGAGATTTTTAACACAAATTTGTATTTCAATGTAAAATGACAAAACTATTTTTGTGGGATTTATTATAATATATTTTTATCCCAGTTTTTTTTTTGTTCTAGGCTTCAACCAAGTCGACTAGTCAACTGACAAGTCGACTAGGCATGAAGTCGGTCGACCGGACCGGTCGACCGACGTGCACAGAACTGTGCACGTCTGGCAGTTTTGGTGCCGGTCGACCGGGCGGTCGACCGACTGTTAACAGAGTTGCTCTCTGTTTGTTTCGGTCGACCGGGCGGTCGACCGGTAGCTGACAACGGTCAAAAATTAACCGTTGGGCGGTCGACCGGGCGGTCGACTGCAGGGTAATTCTGGCAGTTCTGCTGCTAACGGCTATTTTCTGGATTAGCCTATAAATACCCCATTTGCAAGAGTTTTTCTCTAAGAATTTTTGGGCTAAAATTTTCATTCTCTCAGGTGTTTTTGCTGCAATCAAAATAGGTTTTTGGATTCAAATCGAACAATCTTTTTGGTGTTTTCATTAGGGTTTGAAAAATCAAAGAAAAGGGTTTTGGGAAAAGCTTTTGAATTGAACTTCTCTATCTTGGTTTCATTTATTTCCCAAAGATTTTCTTTGAGTTGCTGGTTTCAAATCCCTTGGTTTTCTCCACACTTGAGCTAAAATCTACTATCTTTTCTATAGGATTTTGTGTGGGAAAAAGAGATTGTTTTGTGGTTGTTATTTGAAACCACTAAGTTGTAAACCCTATCTTTAGCTTGGCTTTGTGCCTTTCCCTCATTGTGTTGAGGAAGTTTGGCTATTGGGTTGTATCCCTCAAGGTTGTGAGGTGATCCTTGTATTAGTTTTGAGTTTGAAAATCCCTCAAGTTGTGAGGAGATTGTTGGCTTGGAGTTGTGCCTCAAGGAGGAGGTTGTGATTGTAAAGAGAGGAGTTGGGTACTCCTTGTGAGAGTTCTTGGTGAACTAGCTAGTGGATTAGAAATCCTTCGTGTGTCGAAGGCGGAGATGTAGAGCTGGGTGCTCGAACCTCGATAACATATCTCTGTGTTTGCGTTTGATCCATTGACTCTCTCTCTATCTCTCTCTTTACTTTGTGTATTGTGCAAATTGCTATATCTTATACTTGCTTGTGTGTGCATCATTGTTGTAATTGCAATTAGTTTTTAAATTCCGCATTAAGTTCACTAGATTAGCATCGTCACCTATTCACCCTCCCTCTAGGTGACTATTCAATTGGTATCAGAGCTAGCGCTCCTGATATTTAGGTTTAACCACCTAGGAGTGAGATCTTGGTTTGCTAATCTTCATTTGCATTATCATTTGCACACATATTGTTGCACTTATGGCTAGCCCTCCTATGTTTGACCATTTTAGACTTGATACATGGAAGGTTAATATGAGTAAACATTTAAAAGACCTAGGACATCTTGTTTATCAAGCCATTACCATAGAATCCCTCCCAAATAGTAGCAAGCATAAGAAGGCCAATGCATTAGCACTTAGAGCACTTAGAGCATCTCTTAATGAATCTCTTTTACCCGTTTTTGATCATTATGATTCGGCTTTTGCAGTTTGGAGCATCTTGACTTCTCCCGAGCTTCCAAGGATTATCAACAAGATGAGGAGATCTAAGAGAGAAAAGTCCGAAGAGCAATGCCTCATGGTCCAAGGGAAGAACTCCCTTGAGGTACAATCGGACTCTCAAATAGATGATAGCTCTAATTCTTATTGCTATGGATGTGGTGAGGTTCAATCCTTAAATGTTGAACTTGTCTCTAAGCTTGAAAAACTTTTAGAAAAACATGAACTTTTGAAAAAGAAACACCTTGATGTAAAAGAAGAATTGAAAGATTTATGCTCTACTTTTGAAACTATTTTGCAAGAGAAGGGAGAGATTGCTAGTGAACGTGACTCACTAAGATCTCAACTAGACCTTACCCTAAATGAAATTGAAGTTTTAGAAGGCAAAAATGATTGTGATGATGTTATGAAAAATAATAAGGTTTTATCTTCTAAATTGGATCTTGTTTTAAAAGATAACCTTGTTTTGAAAAATGAAATTTATTTCATAACAAAATAATTGGATTTGGTTTTGAATAAAAATAAATCTTTACAAAATGATATTGATATTCATGTTTGCCATGCTAGCATAGCTTCTACTTCTAGCACTTCCATTGCATGCTCCACTTTATCTTCTAGCATTGAAAATGATATAAATAATTTGAAGAAAAGTGTTGATTGTTTGGGCTCCACTTTGAGCCAATGTGCTTTAAATCACACTCGTTTGGAATCCTTAGTTCGCAAGAAACAAGCTCCAACTATGCATGCACACCCATCACGGCATACACATGCTCATCACGGACACAATCATAACATGTATGCTCATGTGTACACTTGTACACATTGTGATCGAAAAGGCCACCTTACTAGATTTTGCTATGATAGATTACATATTGAAAATTTAGCAACTAATCTTGTTTGGGTTAGGGGAGATACTAACCCCCGTGGACCCACAAGAAAATGGGTACCAAGATCCACCTCTTTGATGTTTGATGTAGGTGGAGGCTCTCGCATCACGTGAGAGTTTTGGGTGCCTTGAGGTGGATGCGTTCTAAGCCTAAAAGAGAACCATTTGGATGCTTCACTCTCAAGGAGATTAGGTGGGAGGACCACCGGGTGTTTTGGAGACATGGAGAGTTGCCCCTTCGGTTTTGGTAACAATCCCTTACTCCATTTAGTGTTTACATGCTTTTTAAGTTCATCTTTTTTTTTGGCATGTTGTGCTTGTGCCATGTTCATTAGATTAAGGTTGTACATGTTTAGCTACTTGAGCACCCATGCTTCATATGGATCTATATTTAGTGTCTCACCTTGTTTAGACTAACATGTATGCTCTAGATCTAATGCACATGCATTTGCATAATGATCATATGATGTTCTATAACTTTCGTTTTAATGCTTCATGTTTTGACTAGTATGTTTATTGCTATACATGTATTGCAATTTGATAACTCCATTGTTTAGATGAATCCATAATTTGTGTTTTCACAATTGTTTTGATATTATGATTCTTATAGCATGTGGATTTACATAATGATCATTTTTAGAATATTGTTGATTTATGACTCGTTTTATGATTTGATTACTTGTTTAGATGTTAGTTTTCATTAAGACTAGAATTTATACTTGCACATGTAGTGGGACACAAATAAATCTTTATATATGTTTGTACTTGGATGCTTATTTGTACCCATTAAAATGTGTTAGTATAGCCTAATTTTGATGATTCATGCATTCAAACATGTATTCCTATTTTTGATGTGTTTTCTATGATTAAGTGTTTTCACTTCATGTATATGTCTATTTTGCCAAACTTTAAGATATACATGTATGCCCCTTGAATCATTTGCTTTTCATGCAAATCTATATTTTGGACTCAATTGTGTTTAGGGATATGTATGTATACTTTTGTTTTGTCAAAACATACATATGCCTTGGAGTTTAATTTGTTATGATGATTTTCGTGTCATTGAGGAAATTTCCTTTAGTAATGAAGATTTAATTTTTCATGTGTTCATATTTTAAAGGAATTTCAATCGAGCTTGATTGTCTATTTTCATGATGATATGTTTCACACAACACTTGTACACTCACCCTATTTGATGTTTTCTCATGATTTGATTTTCATGAGTACTATTGGTGCCATATAGATTTTGAGTGTTTGGTGATCATGTGATTCTCATGTTTCATGAAAAATCTTTGTGTTTTATCTTGAAGGATTTCGTACTAGTTGATTCATATGACTAGTTGTGATATTCTTCATGAGGTAAAGTTTTTCAAACATACTATATTTCTAAATCTATTTTTGAAAACCCTACCATTTATGGGCGGTTGGATGGGAGATCATGCTCATGAATGTTTTATAATGAAAATCATTTTAAACTTGAACATGAAATGGGTGGTAGTTGATATGAGTCATACACTTGATCTTATTGTTGTTTCAATTGGTATCATTGAATTCTTTCAATTGGTATCAATCTTGACATCCTTTTGTATACTCATATATATTTTGTTTTATATATGTATGCTTACACTTCATATAGTATCAATTTCAATTGGTATCTATTTCTTACATACATATATAGATGATTTATTTGTGCTTATTATATCCCTATATCTTGAAGCACAAATTTTGGTTATGTTAAGCTTGAGTTTTTCAATTGGTATCCATATACAAGCTTTATCATAATTTTAAGATTGCTAAGCTTGAATTTTTAATGAATATCATGTTTCAATTGATTTAATTTTCAATTGGTATCTTATTTCAAGCCTATGCATATTTTCTTTTGGTATTTCATAAAGGGGGAGAAAACTCGTATTTTATATTTCAATTGGTATTTGGTTTACCATTATTTTTGTTTCCCACTCCCTAACTTTATGATATTAAAGTAATTGGTATCATATGCTTATAATGAAAATATCTTCTTTTGGTATCAAGATGCTATTTGTTTCCTTAAATTTGGTATCAATTTTTTATTATCTATTGGTATCAAGTTTACATTACATGTTTTCATTTTGATATAAAAAATGTTATTTTGTTTCAATGCCTTGTTTTATTTCAAATAGGATTTGGCATTTCTCAAAGTTTGTTATTTTCAATTGATATCATATTGACTTTGGTTTTACCCCTTGGAATAATTTATTGCTTCTTTGTTTTGAAGATTTAGGGGGAGAAGTATTTGTTTCCATTATGTTTATTTTTACCCCTTTGTTGATGATTGACAAAAAGGGGGAGAAGAATTTGTAGTTTATATGCATGATTGATTTATGCATATGTTTTAGTTGGTTTTCATTAGTAATAATATGTTGGTTTCAATATTATTGGTTTATTGGTATCAAGAGCATGTTTCATTGTTTATGTTTTATTTTAATTGGTATCCAGAACATGTTTATATGTGTTTAAGAACATTCATTGCATATCTTATATGTTTTATTGTTATGCATGAGTTAAGGGGGAGCTTCTTTGAAGCTTTACTTTAATCCATGCATATATAACTCCATGAGTTTTGTCATCATCAAAAAGGGGGAGATTGTTGGCCCAAAGGCCTTCCACTCTAGTTTTGATGATGATTAACTCATGTAGTTATGTGTACTAATAATCTTGCAATGTTTAAGTTTCAGATCATTAGCCAAGATATTAGTTGGTGATAGCTTCAACAAGATGGTTTGGAAGCTTTCACAAGGTGATTCAAGAGCCTAAGCATCAAAGATGACATCTAGCACTCATTGGAGTCAAACTTGGTGAATCACGGTTTGGGACGAGTCAACTTAGAGACGGCGCTCTACAAGAAGACTTAGGTATCCCTAATTTAGTTTGTGTTTAGAGCCTAATTGTAAAGATTAGATTAGTATGATATGCTCAAGTTCACAACACACACGTTTTATGGTTTGACATTGGTTTTTGGTTTTAGGTTTAACCGATCTTGGTTTTCATGAATAGATTTTATATCAAAACAAGTTTACATGGTTTAGTGTATATATGATTTGTTCTATATACATGCATGCTTCTATTGCTTAAACAAACTTAGTTTGATAGTCTACTTCATGAGTTTTATGTTTTGGTAATTCTAACAAAACATATTTTGAATCAAATACAAAAACATGATATTTAATCATGATAAACATGATATTTAATCATGATACTTAAACTTAATATTCCAATATGATATTCATGTGTTTCATACTTTTTCTATTTGGATGAGTTTTGGACAAAGTGTATTTTCTATTCAAGAATTCAAGTTTTAGAAAATACCGGTTTTGGTTTTTGGCAAAATTTCTATGACACAAAAATAGTCAAATATGTTTAAAATTTGTGTTGAGATTTTTAACACAAATTTGTATTTCAATGTAAAATGACAAAACTATTTTTGTGGGATTTATTATAATATATTTTTATCCCAGTTTTTTTTGTTCTAGGCTTCAACCAAGTCGACTAGTCAACTGACAAGTCGACTAGGCATGAAGTCGGTCGACCGGACCGGTCGACCGACGTGCACAGAACTGTGCACGTCTGGCAGTTTTGGTGCCGGTCGACCGGGCGGTCGACCGACTGTTAACAGAGTTGCTCTCTGTTTGTTTCGGTCGACGGGCGGTCGACCGGTAGCTGACAACGGTCAAAAATTGACCGTTGGGCGGTCGACCGGGCTGTCGACCGGCAGGGTAATTCTGGCAGTTCTGCTGCCAACGGCTATTTTCTGGATTAGCCTATAAATACCCCATTTGCAAGAGTTTTTCTCTAAGAATTTTGGGCTAAAATTTTCATTCTCTCAGGTGTTTTTGCTGCAATCAAAATAGGTTTTTGGATTCAAATCGAACAATCATTTTGGTGTTTTCATTAGGGTTTGAAAAATCAAAGAAAAGGATTTTGGGAAAAGCTTTTGAATTGAACTTCTCTATCTTGATTTTATTTATTTCCCAAAGATTTTCTTTGAGTTGTTGGTTTCAAATCCCTTGGTTTTCTCCACACTTGAGCTAAAATCTACTATCTTTTCTATAGGATTTTGTGTGGGAAAAAGAGATTGTTTTGTGGTTGTTGTTTGAAACCACTAAGTTGTAAACCCTATCTTTAGCTTGGCTTTGTGCCTTTCCCTCATTGTGTTGAGAAAGTTTGGCTATTGGGTTGTATCCCTCAAGGTTGTGAGGTGATCCTTGTATTGGTTTTGAGTTTAGAAATCCCTCAAGTTGTGAGGAGATTGTTGGCTTGGAGTTGTGCCTCAAGGAGGAGGTTGTGATTGTAAAGAGAGGAGTTGGGTACTCCTTGTGAGAGTTCTTGGTGAACTAGCTAGTGGATTAGAAATCCTTCGTGTGTCGAAGGCGGGGATGCAGAGCTGGGTGCTCGAACCTCGATAACATATCTCTGTGTTTGCGTTTGATCCATTGACTCTCTCTCTATCTCTCTCTTTACTTTGTGTATTGTGCAAATTGCTATATCTTATACTTGTTTGTGTGTGCATCATTGTTGTAATTGCAATTAGTTTTTAAATTCCGCATTAAGTTCACTAGATTAGCATCGTCACCTATTCACCCCCCCTCTAGGTGACTATTCAAAGTTAACATTAAACCTTTGACATTCCAAACTTCACTTGTCAATTCTCATCAATAGAATGACAAGTCCTCAACTACTGTTAAGTTTAACACTACACTTCTAACAGTGATTAAGTTGCTGCCAAGTTGAAAATTAAATCTCTGACAGTTACTTTTCCTCAGGCTTCCATATCGAAGCTGAGATGAGTGATGCTAAGTTTAACATCACACCTTTAGCGTCCAGTTTATTGCTAAGTTCAACAATACACCTATGGCCATGACTTTCCCTCGGACTTCCTTATCGAAGTCGAGATGACCAATGCCAGGTTCAAAATTACACCTCTAGCATTACCCTCACTGTCAAGTTAAACATTACACCTATGACAGTGACACTTTTAGTTTTCCTAAATGAAGCTGAAACACTCTTGAGGTAAGTTAATATCACACCTCTGACTCACACCCTTGTCAAGTTAACATCACACTTCTGACAAGATTTAATTCAACACGTTAAGTTAATATCACACCTCTAACGGTAAAGGTTTCCTAGATTCCCCGCGAGTCTAGTCTCACTTGTTATTCTTGTCAACAGAATAATAAGTCCACTTAAAAACATTGTTAGGTTAACATTATACCGTTAACAGTGTTTTCATTAAATCCCCAGCTGGGTCTTAGTCAAGTTAATACCAAACCTTTGATGAAAACTTATCCTCCGTGGGGTACAAATTCCACTTGTCATTCTCATTTATAGATTGGCAGGTCCACAAGAACCATCTTACTCCTGTCAAGTTAATATCACACCTCTGACGACATTCTTAAATTCCTAAAACAAGATTTTTCTTAAACTTTGACTCGTTAAGATTATCACATATTTTTAGCAAGTCAAAGATCCTTTACTTCTATTTATCTGATTTTCAATGTGAAAAAGGAATTCAAGATAATAGAAGAAGATAAGAAAAATTGTCACTTTTATTTATATTCAAACATATGAAAGTGATACAAGACGCTCTATTATATAAGAAGATTGAGTGTTACAATAAAGGAGTACAAAGAAGTCCATCTCTCTCAGTAAAAGGTTGCACTCACTCCTTGAGGCATTTCCACCACTCCAAATACAAGATGTTTGGAAGAGCGCCGAAGAAAGGCTGAGCAATGTTGAGATGATCGGATGCTGATTACATCATGATGCATGATGTAAACATCGAGGGAGCCCATCGCTGACCAAGAACAATGGTGTTTCTTGAGGTCGAAATGCAGCAAAACCTTTTGATTCCACCCGACCAACTGGTGTGGGCCATGATCCTTCGTTGATGAACATCTCCACCACCAGAAAGTCATCTAATGAGCATGGATTTTTCGTCGATGTCACTTCTGGTGTTAAGATTGGTAAAGGGAGGATTCGAG
The DNA here is from genome assembly GCA_038442645.1 of Agave tequilana. Taxonomy (NCBI): domain Eukaryota; kingdom Viridiplantae; phylum Streptophyta; class Magnoliopsida; order Asparagales; family Asparagaceae; genus Agave; species Agave tequilana. The sequence continues at coordinate 130,493 of JAVJIF010001831.1, forward strand.
ACCTTACAGGTGACGTTCTCTTTCCCATGACCTGTAAGAGGACCATACCACCACCATATCCACCACCATACCCACTGTGACCATGACAAACCCAGGACACTGCCAGTGCATCATGCCCAATAAAACCTTGGCGGATGTCATCAATCGCGCAAATCCTCCTCGCCCATGAACAAGAGCCTTGATCTCTCTAGTGCTCGCCCATCGAATAAGCTCGCTGGTCGAAATATTCTCCTATGAGCTCAGTAAAGATGCGGAAGACTGACTGAAGCTGCCAGAACGTGCAAGGAGTAAAAACCTGAAAGTTAAAGTTCTGCTAAATCAAGACTGTAAGAGCAGACGCGGTTGAATTTGTGGATTTCAGACACGCACGGATCTGAACGCGGTCTGGCTTTAGACCCGCGTCCAAAATACGAGACGCAAAGTGGACCAGACGCAGAAGTTGCCACATCCAAGTCCGGAGGCCTCGAAAAGAATTAAAATCTTTAAAGTCAAAAACCTCAAACGCGAGCTTTATATGTAAAGCTTGCGTCTCAAAGTCCAAATACAGAGTTCATCACACTTGCATTCAAAGGATTTTGAGTTAGAATTCAAGATCAATCAACTCGCGCTTCATCAAGAAGTCTAAAAGACGCGACTTTCAAATAATAGGCGCACCAGGCAGACTTCAAGAGAAGGTCAAGAGAGTGAATCTCTTCAAGGAACAAGAAAACAGAAACTCAGCGGGACTAAGTATTTCATGGCGACAAGTGGTCCCTACCCTCGGAAGAACCCTCTAGAGGTTGAACTTTATGCATCAAGGCGCGAATATAAAAGTACTCAGAAGGATGCTTTTTGATCTTGAAATCACTTAACAGTGATAATCTCCAGGAAAGATTAAAGGAAAGCATGAAAATTGTGAGTTCAGAAAGCATTGAAGCTTCGAGTTCTTGCTGTTCATTGGAACACATCCCTTTGAAGGGAAGAAGGACAAGCCAAGATGAAGACCCTCAGAGCGCATGCTCTTAAAGAAGAACAGTCTAAATAACTGACTGTTAAGAAGATGAGGCATATTTATAGGCAAGCCATAAGGCCTGTAATTAATGGCATAAAAATCAAAGCCATCAGCGTTAATTCCTGCACGAACGTCAAAACCCAATAAAGAGCTGACGCGTGGATTACCACTTCGGGAAACATCGGAGGACACAAGTCCCCAATCGTCAATGCCCACTTGACATTTAAAGATCTAACAAGATCTTTAAGACGGGCTGCATGTGACATTTAGGAGGCTGCGTCAAGCGCAGACTCAAAGGTCGCGTCCTGAAACTCGCGTCCTTTCATGAACCCGAAGGCTGCGTTCTTTTCATCCCTACTGAAGGATCCACAACCCGTCTTCTGTAGTGATTCAGAGCTGCACCTCCTCAGCGAATTGAATCCACCTTCCACGACTATTCAGGGATTGTGTCTTGAGTTCACGCCAACTCACAAGACTTAAAAGCCTGCGCCATGAAGTCTGCGTCCTCAACAACCAATGGCGACCTGCGCGTCATTCTCGAGGAGCCAGAGTTGCGCCTCCATAGTAAGATGAACGTCGCAACTCCATCATAAACTCAGCACAGCCCGAGCCTGCGTCCTATCAAGGGACCAGAGCTGCGTCTCTATTGAGCCAGTGCCGTATCCCCATCAACTAGCTGAGATCTATGCGTCAGTCTTAAGGAGCCTAAGACCGCGCCTCCACTACATCCTGAATGCTGCATCCTGACAGAATCAAGGACCGCGTCCTTCCATAAAGCCGCGTCTTTATCAAAAAGAAAGGTTCGCGCGTCTTCCTTGATGTGCTTGAACAACATCTCTGTTAATGAGTCAGAGTCGCGTCTCCCAGAATCGCGCCTCCCAGAATCGCATCTCCACTACAAATAAGAGCCACGTCTCACTCAAGAACTCAGTTCAGCCTGAGTTTATTATACATGAAAATGACTAAAGACTGCGTTTTCACAAATAGCCAAGGATTACGGTTATGAAACCGAGTTCATCTACAGCCAACAAGGATAAAGATGAAACAAAACTTTGAAGACTTTTATTATTTGATTCAAAAATGATAAAAGTAATACAGACACTCTTATTTGACAAATGGAGTGTCAAAAAAAAACTATACAAAAAGGAGAAGAAGGCTAATAATCCTGCTTCGCCAAAGAAAGGATTTGTTTCCGGAGGTGATGCATCTCGTGCTGACGTGCCCTTTCAGCCTCCATTAGAGCTTGGACCTGCAACTCCTCTTCAGAAAAAAATCTCTTCGTAGCCAGTGGCGCCTGAAGAGACTCCAACTTGGAGGAATAAGCAGAGAGGTTTTCTTGAACCTGTGCCCTGATAGTTTCTAGCTCCTCCAGCCTTTTTCTAGCAGTAACAAGTTTCTACTCATTGACCTCAATCAAGGCTTGCGCCCTATCAATGGTAATTCGAACAGTGGCAATAACCTGCTCTGCACTCTGGATGATGATTTCAGATTCCCTTGAATCACCAATCAGTCGTTGGTGGTCAGCTTGGAAATGCTCGAGATGGCGGGCCTCTTCAGCTATTTGTTCTTCCATCTCCTTTCGCTCATGTTCTTGAGCGGCAAGGAGCTTATTTGGTGTCATCCGACCCTCATCTATTGAGCTAGCATTCTCCAGAGTCTTGAGCCCCTTCAGGTGGTTCCCCAGCTGCTCAACCAAAATCAGGCATGCCTAGCCTGCGAAGGACTCCCAGTATGACCAATATTCTCGATCTGATTTTCGAGAAGTATTCGGGCAAACTCGAAAGAACTGCCCCCAGAAAGCATCAGGTCAACACAGGACCTCATGAAAGAAAAAATTGTTGTACTATTTGACGTGCTAGCTCTTCCATGATGTCGTTAGCTGGAGATAACCCTACTGATATACTCCCGGACCCCCTTTCCATGATAGGATGAGCGACGAGAACCAGTTCTACTTGTGCAGGGGTAAGACCAACAGCTGGCTCGTCAGACATGGAACAAGTCACCGATACCTCCGGGACAGTTATCAGTGTAGCAGCTTCTACCGCAACAGAAGTAACAACAAACTCCACGGCACTGGGTTCCCCGGCCGAAGTTTGAACTGTACTATCTCCTGTGCCAATGCTTACCGCGGGATCCTCTTCTTGAGTCACTCCAGTGCTCTCTGCAAACCACACCATTAAAATGTCAGTGATAACGATAAGAAGGAGAATATCCAATATGTTAGTATTCTCTTACCAAGTTGAGGATCTGAAGATGGTAAATTCCTGGATAGGTCACGTGGGGATGAGGCTTCCCCGACCTCAACGGCTGCACTCTCTTGAGGCATTCCAGTAACAGAAGCCTTAATACCCTCTTGTTGGGCCAACTCTTAAATCATTTCCTCAATATGAGAAGAAGTTGTGGCTTCATTACCGGCAGCCTGCCCTATAAAAGAAAATCAAAAGAAAATGTTAGATCTCGTTCATAACTTGAGGGGAAACCAGCTCAGGAAGGCAAAAAAGGCACCTACAGTAGCAGCGATCATTGCTATTGGCGAAGCTGTCGCAGGGTCGTAACCTTGTATCTCTTCCTCCGTGAGGTGCGAGAATTTGCTTGTGTCCGGAAGAGCGGGTTCATCGCCAAAATCAACTTCTTCGCTAGAATAATATCCATGTTCTTCAGACTAAGAAGACGACAACATGACACATGCAGCCTCAGCAATCGAAGCTTTACCGCTGAGGACCCCAGTAGTAGGGCTAGGATCAACAATCTGCGAGGCACGCATCAATAAACTGAGAGACCCAGCCTGTTGCGCCACGACCCTTTTCTCATGAACTGAAGAAGGCCCGAGCTGAGTTCAGACCCCCGGAATCTCAACGTCATCCCTCCCTACCAAGTCAACTTCGAGTCGCTCGACTTCTTCAGCCATGACGGGATCACCTGCGAGTTCCCCCTCTTCTAAGATCGCGTGACCCTTGTTGCGCAGACCACGGAATCGAAGGATGGGGACTTCTTCCTCCTTTTCTTCTTCATTCCCTGCTCCTCAACACTAGGAGGAACTACCTTGGCCATTGAAACTTCAGCCTCTGATTCCTTCCTAGCTTTCTTTGGGATAGGCTCGCCCTTGGAAGCAGAACTGTGGGAACGTTTGGACACAGCCTGCCGACTCTTTTTAACGGGCTGCCCCTTGGGTCCTGCTGCCTTTGGTCCCATCCCTGCTTCCCCTCCTGTTTCCTTCTCGGCTGCCTGATATTCGTCCATACCTCACATACGTTTGTTGGACTCTAACTTGTCCTTATAAGATGCCTTGATGCTCTTAATGCAAGAGGCGTTTATTCCGAAATCGGGCATCCTACTAGCCAGGGAGTACCAGGTACAAAAGCTGAGGCTGGTATAACAATTAGGCGTCTTGTGAGGAAGGCTAAAAATAGCTATTGTCCCACCAGCCACGCTATAGTACCATGCCCGGGCACCTTCAAACAAATTCCCACTGAAGGAGAGGTCAGCGTTGGGGTTACCGATATACAGTTGATCATAGCCGAACTGTCGAGCAAAACGACTCGGCATGTAAGGCTCAATCGTACATGAATTCCCTTGTCAGAAAATCAGATATCCGAGCCGAATATTAATCAGCCACCAGAAGACTCCCGATGGCAGCCTTGTGAAATCATCTGGTCCCGCAAGGTCGGCGAATTTATCCCCGTAAGATGCACAAGCAATCTCGGGGAAGCAATGGTCGAGCTGATAGTTCGAAGCGTTCAAAATACACTTCCGAACAAAGAACATGTAGTAGTTTGACCAGCTCAAATTCTCCAGCTTCTACACAAAGGGAACAAACCCTGCAGACAGAGGCACCGTCGTCATCAGCAAAGGGCAGTGTATAACATACCAAGCCATCAGATATGTATATGGGAGCTCGATCCTGGGGTTAGGGTCTTCACTCTTGGCTTTCCCTCCGAATCAACCTCTGGCCTGCCCTTGGAATCAACAATGGCCTCCACTTGGCACAGACTTTTCACCAGAGCCCGTAACCCACTTTGAATTCCAGCCACCATTGCTGGAAGGAGGGCGATAGACTTTCTGTAGGCAAGCAAAACCGCCGGGTACACCACATCAGCAACAATTAATTCATGTGGCAGTCTTGGCACCACACAACGCTTCAACCATAGCATGAAGAAGCCCGCCAATAGGGCCTGGTCAGAAATAGGAACTCAGGCCTGGTGATGAAAACTTTCAAAGATCGTATCAAGTTTGAAAGTATCCTCATTCGACTCAGTGGTGTAAGAGCTTGCAGAGGCATCGATCCTCTCTGCAATTTCCTCGTCAGTGCAGGGGCCAGGCTAGTCTCCGGGCTGTCTTTCTCATTTACGCCATTGAACAGATAGCTCACCCAGGACATCTGCTTGACACCCATATTCCTCCTGGAGGATATTTGACTGCAGATGTGAAAGTGGCACAATACTTCCCAATACGTCTCATATATCTGAGGATCCTCTTTCTTCAGGAGGTGAAGCTCCTCAGAAGCCGGAACATATTCTTCATATGGGGCAACGCCCATAACAAGCCCCGAAACTTCATACAGATCATGAAGAGCGAACCCCATCTCTCCGACTGGAGTAAAAAATGTGCCCGTTAAAGGATTATCTACTCCAGGACACCATAAAAATTGTGGGAACTTTGCGGGAGGCCATACTGTACAGCCCTGATCGAATGGTATAACCCCACCTACTGCAGCAGAGCTCCAAGTTCAATAAGGACAAATCTAACCATCCTACCCCCGCCAGGATTTGTTGGTAGAATGAACCCACCAGAGCGGACGAAAGTCAACGGGAAAATCACCTATAACTTTCATGAACTGGTTGATGAAGGTGGTGCCAAGCTGAGGGGTTTCTCCTTCGGATATTCAGATCTGACTAATCCAGAAAATAAACCAAAGACCTCTTTCCTATGGCCAGTAGAATGTATTTCTTTGGCACCTAATCTGCCAAGAGAGACGCCAGAGACAAACTGGGAAAGATCCCAATCCATCGCACGATGAACAGATATGTGCTGTAGATAGGACAAGGGATACATCCTCTCCATATTGAGAAGAAAGAACCGCCTGTTCCCTATTTGACGGAGCCACTTGTAATCTCCATTATGCAAAATCCTATCATCCTCGTCGATGTCATCACCAAAGAGGAAAGCAGGCTTCCGTAACGAAGTACGGGAATCCGTCTCGAATAATCCATCGGAGATAATTTCCCGAAGGGTCACCATACTGGCCTTGATGATCCTCTCCCTTCGCTCCTGTGATTTACCTGAAGTCACTTGAGCGGTTTTCTGAAGCACGAAGGTCAGATTTCTATCGGCGCCACCTACGTGCCCAAAATGACACTTCTGGACAGAGGGCTGGAGGAGTATCGCACTGCAATGAAAATGACACTTAGTCAGAAATCTAAAAGAAAATGGCTAAATGCTTGAAATTCAAACGCAGCCAGATGCGAAAATCAGCAAAATCTGCGTCTAGACTAAAAATGAGAGGCTTGCATGTAGCCAGCATTTCAAAATTCAGAACTTAGAAAAATTTCTAAGTATCAGATCAGACACGAGATTCACTAAAACTTGCGTCTGATCTTACAAGACGCAAGAATTGTAAGAAGTCTGCGTCTGAACTCCCCTGAGCATTGAGTCTGAAACGCAAGGCTCAATGAGGCCCTGCGTTCAACAAACAGATACGGACTCAAGTTGATAAAGCAAAGACGTAAAGATCGTCAAACCCGCGTCTTGCCTACCAATTCAAGAGCCGCATCTGAAAATCAAACACGGGCATGAGCCCCGTGTTTGTGGTTCACATTCAAAAGAGACTTAGGAGTTAAACGAACTCTTTAAGCCCCTTCAATAGCGGAAACCAAATTAGATGATTGTACTACATGAAATAGGGGCCTCCTGCGTGGAAGAACTGCCCATTTGAGTCTCAGGAGCAACAGTCTTCGAGGACGAAGCAACATGCTTGGCTTTTGGTGCCATCATAACCGTGGAATCGGTGTTGAAGACAACGAAAATGAAAAAAGCTTTAAGCTTTTCTTAACCCTCAATAAAAAGCTAAGCGAAGAAGAAGAAGAGTCTAACGATGACTCTTGAAAGACTGTTGTCTTTTATGGACACAATGATCAGCAGAGATACGCGGCGCGTGTCTCGAGGCCTAATCCTTATCTGACGCGTGGCATGCGTCTTAAATGCGATGTGAATTTCACGCATCAAAGGAAGGATGTTCCCTCAACTCTGCCGAACACGTGGCAACGTGCCTAAAATGCGGGACTCGCGTTTAACAAAAACCGCGTCCCTCCAAAGGTTGCGTCTCTTCAGTAAGGTCAAAGCCACGCCTAGTTAACAGAGTGAGAGTTGCGTCTTCACTCCAAAGATCGCGTCCCTCCAGGAGCCGCGCTTCTTCAGCAAATAACAGATGCATTCCCACTCCAAGTGAAGACTGCGTATCGAAAACAATATGACCCCTGTGTCTACAAGACTTACATTCAGTCGTTTGCTTCTGCAGATCAGTTCAACAGTACACTGACACAAGCAGATGACTGTTTACCACTGGTTCAACAGTACACCAACAACCAGCTCAGAGTATTGAGGAGGTCTGGACTGCGTATCTAGACACTCACCATGATCATCTCTGGTGGCTTCAAAGGGTTTTACAGTACACTCACGAAGACCATACTCCAGACAAGATCAAGCTCAAAGTATCTCAAATGATTGTCAGTCCAATCATGAGAAATATGAATTCAAGAAGAGTCCAAAGTATTTTGAAATTCGTCCCAGTCAACCTCGGAATATCAAAAACTTTGGAGGGGGTTCTGTAGGCTGTCTAAAAATCACTAAAGATAAGTCATCAAAAAGCAGAATTCAAACTCCAGGCGCAAGGCTAATCATCGCCACCAAGACGTGAGGGTTGAAACCCGCGTCTCAGCAGTACTGCAAGGACCAAGACATGAGGGTTGAAACCCGCGTCTCAGCATTATTGCAGTAGCAAGACGCGAGGCTCGAAACCCGCATCTCAGTTATAACTGCCCTCATTACTGGGTCACTTACTGCCCACGTAGTGAGGGAGTTAACCCCCATTATGGAGTATTTTTAGGGGACACGTTCACCCCCTGAAACCTCTATAAATAGCCCAGTTTGCTGTGGAAAAGGGGCACGCACATATACAAGGGAGATAAAAAAGAAGAAGAGAGAGTTCAACTCTTCTAGCAACTTGCTGTGTACAGGTTAGTTTTTTCTTACAATCTCTTTGAGATCCCTGGTAGACAGAAGCCGTGTTACTTCGTCTACCATCCAAGGAGAATTCCCAAAAGGTTCTGACATTCACCTGATCAACGGAAAACAAGATACACTTTCCACCGCCACATCAAGAACCCGCCACATCATTGAGCCTTGCATTTCGGACTCAATACTCAGAATATTTCTAAGTGTGGGGAGTTCAGACGCAGACTTCTTACAATTCTTGCGTCTTGTAAGATCAGATGCAAGTTTTAATGATTCTCGCATCTGAGTCTGATACTTAGAAAGTTTTCTAAGTTCTGAATTTTGAAATGCGGGCTACATGCAAGCCTCGCATTTTTGAGTCTAGACGCGGATTTTGCTGATTTTCGTGTCTAGATTCACTCCTGGGTTTGAATTTCAAACACTTAGCCATTTTCTTTCAGATTTCTGACTAAGTGTCATTTTCATTGCAGTGCGATACTCCTCCAGCCCTCTGTCCAAGAAGTGTCATTTTGGGCACGTAGGTGGCGCCGATAGAAATCTAACCTTCGTGCTTTAGAAAACCGCTCCTGTGACTTCCGGTAAATCAAAGGAGCGAAGGGAGAGGATCATCAAATCCAGTATGGTGACCCTGCGGGAAATTATCTCCGATGGATTGTTCGAGATGGATTCCCATACTTTGTTATGGAAGCCTGCTTTCCTCTTTGGTGATGACATCGATGAGGATGATAGGATTTTGTATGATGGAGATTACAAGTGGTTCCGTCAAATAGGGAACAGGCGTTCTTTCTTCCCAACATGGAGAGAATGTATCCCTTGTCCTATGTACAACACATATCTGTTTATCGTGCGATGGATTGGGATCTTTTCCAATTTGTCTCCGGTGTCTCTCTTGGCAGATTAGATGCCAAAGAAATACACTCTGCTGGCTATGGGAAAGAGGTCTTTGGTTTATTTCCCAGATTAGTCAGATCTGAATATCTGAGAGGAGAAACCCCTCAGCTTGGCACCACCTTCATCAACCAGTTCATGAAAGTTAGGGGTGATTTTTCCGTTGACTTTCGTCCGCTCGGGTGGGTTCATTCTACCAACAAATCCTGGTGGGGTAGGATGGTTGGATTTATCCTTGTTGAACTTGGAGCTCTGCTGCAGCAGGTGGGGTTATTAAGGTGGAGGAAAAATTGAAAATCGAGAAGTAAATTCTTTATTTGATAGTAAAGAAAGTTACAGCGGATCAATAATCCTCTTACAAGAGAAGGGAGATATTCACGCTTGAGTCTCCCCTTTGTTTAGTGCCGGTTAACATCTGAGTCCCACGATGACGTGCCAGATGAATAGTCATGGTATAGTGACTCTTCAGACTCGGAGGCTGACAAAATTGGGGTTGACACATAACCCAAACCCCTGCAGTTCGATGGTAATAATCAGGGGATTTCCCTTTCGGAACGAAAGACCAGAGCAGTGTTCTTCTTCCTTTGCCGAAGTTCAACCCAGGATTGTTTGTCAGATCATACCCCATGCTTTTTATCATTTTGAGTATATTTGGCTCATAATGGATGAACTAAGGAGGTTCATTCTCGCTTTCTGACTCTTCACGAGACATCAGTTTAGACTTGATTTGTCCGAAAAGGATTGGTTTTTGGCCTTTGCATCTAGCTGGGACCATGAATACTGATTCTTGCACATCACCTACATCTTAATACATTTCGAAGGATGACTTTATTGGTACATGCAATGATGTCAAAGCATCCATTGCCGACCAGGGGTCATTATCCACTTTGGTACTAGTGTCTGATGGTACTGAATAGAAGCGAGCACAGAAATGTAAGCCAAATTTAACTCTTCATTAATATACTACCCGCCTACATCATTGGCGGTGTTATTAACATCGAGCTGATTAATGCTCGTTACAAGTGGATCTAATTCCCACATGCACTCTTCTTCCACCTCTGGCTTGGTGTCAGCTTCATTACTAGAGTCTGCCTCCTCTGGTTGTGGGTTCTCGTTTGTTTCCAAAGAGTTCTGGTACAGGAGGGAGTCTGTGAAATAGTTCTCTACCCCCTTGAACGGATGCCTTTCAGCAATCAACGTTCGTACTTTTCAACTTCCGTCGATGTATTTCATAACTTGGTGGAGAGTGGAGGGGACGATGGAATTACGATGAATCCATGGTCGTCCAAGCAGCAAATTATATGAAGTGTCGGCATCGATCACATAGCACGTCACTTCAGATTTTAAATCCCCAATTTAGCATTTGAGCTTGATCTTTCCCATTGGGCGCGTACCATTAGCATTGAAACCATATATGGTAGTCTGGGTGGCGCTCAATCGGTGAGTAGGAATCCCTAAATGTTGCATGACCAGGCGTGGGATAATGCTCAACGCCGATCCTGGATCTACCTGAATGCAGCTTACTTCAGACGATCCAATATACCCTGTAAAGTATAGGGGCCGATCATGTTTTCCCTTAACCTGCATATTATCTGTCGTGAAGGTGATGCAGGGAGCATTTTGGGAGGCATGGAGGCAATCGTCTACATCTTCCTTCCGTGGTCCAGCCGGTATCTGGGTCATGAAGACCTCGGCATTAGCTAGGGCCTCTCTCAAAGCTTCTCTGGTTAACTTTAATAGCCTCAGGAGCTCGTAAAGAGTGATTCAGGCCGGGATATTGCCAGTTGAGCCAGGACGTCAAAGCGGTAAGGTGTTGTGGATCCTTCCGCGTTATCCTTTGAGAGAGCTTTAGAAAACCGAAGCTCTTTCTGCTTCTCCACCGGTTGTTTCGTGGAGGGCTTGGTTGACTCTGTAGTGGGTTTAAGAGGGGTTGCGACCATTTCGTCATACTTTTTTAAATATGACCGTCCCGAACGAGTTTTGCCAAGAGTGGTTGATTAGGTTCTGCGGCGAGAACTATTGTTTCCTCTTCTGAATCAGTTAGTGAGGGAACATCGGTTTCTGCTTCTCGGGAAGAAGTGCACACCACATTACAGGATGAAGCTTTTGCTTTGTCTTTGGACCTTCTGCTAGTAACAGTGGTCCATTGCTGGCCGTCCACAAGGTCGGGATGAACCCACATAACTTCCCCCTGAGGTGTGGGGACAGGTACAAGACCCTTCTCTTGTTGATGGTGAGGGTCCATATTGATCATTCTTAGTTCCCCTTTCGGGATGGGAACTACTCCGGAGGGCACTGGAGGCTATCTTCCAAACTGGAGGAATGATGTCATATTAGCCGTCACTTTCTTCTGCTCTGGACGGAGTTTTAGTACCTCTGCTTCAATTAGAGCCTGAAGGATGTCTTTGAAGTCATAACAGCTCTTGGTGGGATGTCCCAGCATCCTATGATACAGGTAGTAGTTAGGATTGTCGGTTTTACCGACTTCTTCAGGACTCTAGCTTCAGGAAGCTTCAATCTGTTGCTCTTGTTGAGCAACTTGAACAACGAGTCAACATGTTCGTCTTTGAAGAAATACTGCTTGTTGGCGCGTGGCTGACTTGAAGAGCCACTTCCCTTGACCGACTGAGGTTTGACAGGGGATTTGGTTTCTGTCGCCAAGTTATCTTTTCTTTTTGTTTGAAGGGATGCGTCTAGCGTACGTCTTGTCGACCTTTCGGGTCTGAGCTTGTTTTCTTTTGCCCTAACCCTGGCGATAATTTCTTCAGCCTGTTCACCTTGCTGGACCAATTGCTTTCAGGTGCGGCTTTCGACAAATCCTATTTGGGCGAGGAGTGACGTTTGTAGATTGTTGCGGCATGTTTCTACCAGGGTGGCTTGGGTCATACCGCTAGGACTTCGGAGTGCCATATTCTGAAATCTTTCTATAAATGTTTGACTGACTCCCCCTTTCGCTGCTTTGTGGCCAAAACAGTAGGCATTGTAATCTCTAAGTCGTCTTCAAAAAAGCGTGTTAGGAAAAGCTTCTCCAGATCACTCCAATTTTTAATAGAATTTTCCGAGAGCTTCATGAACCATTCAAAGGCAAGCCCTTTTAAAGTGCTGATGAACAAACGTGCGAAGATGGCATCATTATCTATCACATTCCCCGTCTGAGACTTGAAGTAGTAGATATGTTGGTTCGGTGACCCTTTGCTGTCAAATGGCTGTAGGGTTGGAGCTTTGAACTTGGGGGGTATGGAAAAAGGTCCCACTCGGCCGAATATGGCCGGACCACTCCTGCTTCTTGGAGGCCTTTCCGATTAGTAAGGGCATCGAGACGTTGCTCCAATTGACTCATTCTCTTAGAATGAATCCTTCCATGGTCCGAGTTGCCTTCCCCTTAGATGAGGATTTAGACGACTTAGAAGTAGATTGCTCTTTCTCCTCGATATGCACTGAAGATGAGCTTTCTCCTTCCTTTCATTTGTCTTTAGACTTTTTAGAGGAGGTTTTGTCAGTTGACTTCCTCCTGTCTTCAAGCAATTGTGCCAGCATCAGTTTGAGAGAATCGATGGATTCTTATTGAGCACGAATTATCTCAAATTGTTCCCTCTGGACCTGGGCTTATTGCTCAAAGTGCCTGGCCGTTTCCTTAGGAGTATTTGCCATGTATATGAAGGCTTCTTCTTTATGGAAGAGTTCGAAGCCTGTGACTCTGCAACGACAGAATGTGAGTCATTTACTTCAATGCCCCGAGCCAGGGCACTGTAATTGATCAGGGCAATCACTCCAGTCTGAGTGCGAGTATGCAGGTGTACTCCTTCTGGTTCCGTGTCAGACTCGTCGAAGCTGACCACTGGTTATTTTTTCTTACTTCTGCTTGTCATGTTTACAGTGATTTTAGGGTACTCTGTGTCAGAGGAGGTCCTCCTCCTGTGGGAGCGATATCTTTTGGCTGATCGGGAGGTTAGAATCGATTGTCTGAATATAGACCGTCAGCTTGCACGTGAACTGCAATGGCACTCAGAGAGCATTGTGATAAGCCATTTACAACAACACGATGGAGTGATCAAACTAGCACTCCTCTTCTTTGTCAAATAATCTCTTAGATCCGTGGGAGGGGGATCAAAGAGATTAGCCTCGGATTGTCGAGGACTTTTCAGCTTGTGAGAGTTATCCTTACTTCGTAAAGCTGAGACGCAAGGTTCTGAGATGCGGAGCTCACGTCCTGTAAAATGAACACAGCTCTCACGTTGTAGCTCTGAAACGCGAGTCTTGCTCCTCTGCTGAGAGGAGACGCGACTATCGCGTTGCCTATTGTCGCCTCTGGGTAGAGATGCTTGAGAAACACAGGCCTTCTGGGACCCGCGTATAAATATAGAGGCGCGGGTCTCGTGTCTTGGATGAGGAGCACGAACCTCATGTTGCTGCCCGTGGCGTTTGGGAAGCGGAGCTTCAGAAACGCGAGTTTGGTGAACCTTACGTTTAGGTTTTTAAACGCGGACTTCACGTGTCTGACATGGTTCAGAAGGGACGCGGGTTTGAATCTCGCGTCCTACCTCTGTTGCGCAGACAGTTGTTCCAGCTTGTAGCTGACGCGCACGCCGTCTCTATCGCCGTTCAACATTCCGATTACGTCATATGGGTTGATGGGAACCCCCGGTAACCTGGCGCTGAGGAAGGGGATGGACGGGCTGAACATCAGCAACGTTAACCACGCGGGTCTCTTGGGAGATGTTGACGCGGGCGTTACGCATGATGTGATTAGCCACGACATCCTTTTTGCCAATCGCGTCTGAGGGGATTTTAGAGTGAACTCGAGAGCAAGTCCCCGAGGAGACTTTGCGATAGACCCGCGCCTTAGGGCTCTTGGAGTCGGAAGAGAGGAACTCTTCATACTTCGCCTGGTCGAACTCCACGACAAGTGATTCGACCATTTTTCCTATATAGGTGACGTCACCTTGCGCCATAACTTGCTCGTCGGTAGAGAAAGTCATCCCAGCGGAGTCGCCATCTCTTGTTTGGCGGAGGAAAAATTGAAGATCGAGAAGTAAATTCTTTATTTGATAGTAAAGAAAGTTACAGCGGATCAATAATCCTCTTACAAAAGAGGGGAGATATTCACGCTTGAGTCTCTCCTTTGTTTAATGCCGGGTTCTTGATGTGGCGGTGGAAAGTGAATCCTATTTTCCGTTGACCAGGTGAACTCAGAACCTTTTGGAAATTCTCCTTGAATGGTAGATGAAGTAACACAGCTTCCGTCCACCAGGGATCTCAAAGAAATTGTAGGTAGAAACTAACTTGTACGCAGTAAGTTGCCAGAAGAGTTGAACTCTCTCTTCTTTTTTTTAATCTCCCCTGTATATGTGCGTGTCCCTTCTCCACAGCAAACTGTGCTATTTATAAAGGTTTCAGGGGGTGAACGTGTCCCCTAAAAATACTCCATAATGGGGGTTAACTCCCTCACTACGTGGGCAGTAAGTGACCCAGTAATGAGGACAGTTATAATTAAGACGCGGGTTTCGAGCCTTGCGTCTTGCTATTGCAATAATGCTGAGACGCGGGTTTCAACCCTCGCGTCTTGGTACTTGTAGTGCTGCTGAGACGCGGGTTTCAACCTCGTGTCTTGATGGCGATGATTAGCCTTGCGTCTGGAGTTTGGATTCTGCTTTTTGATGACTTGTCTTTAGTGATTTTTAGACAGCCTATAGCGCGGGCCAGTTCTCGCATTGTTGGGAAAAGAATATGAAACATTTGGACACAACTTGCATTGAGCCCTCCTACCTCCATTAACAGTTATTTTATCAAAATATTTTCAAACTTTAGATTTAAGAGTTGTGGAGGTAGTTGATACCTTGAGAAACTAATAGGTACATGAGGAACAATGCTAGGTATATCAGAAGAAGCATTAAAATCTATGCATAGTGTAAGTTGTGTGAATAAAATTTGTGAAGTATTGTCTAGTGGCAAATTTAGGGCTTCCCACGTATCATTACTAATATTAAAATTACCATGAAATCTAAAACCAAAAGCTTGACTAGAATTGACATCCATTTTTTTGCCAGTTTCTAATTTTATAAGAATATAAATACCAGATTGAGAGCTTGGAGAGCTTGAGGACTTGAAACTGAGAGATTGTGTAGAGTTTGCAGAGAGAGCTTGAAGAGGTTGTAGAGAAAGCTTGTAGAGAGAGAACTTGTAGAGCTTGAAAACTTGAGGCTTGAGCTTGTAGAGATTGTAAAGAGAGCTTGAAGAGGTTATAGAGAGAAAATATAACACCCCGCTCCAAGAATATATACTTAGTTGCATATTCAGATTTTTCGATCGTATTTTTGATTTGCTTCCTGTAATTGTTTTGTATTATGAATTATTCATATGATCGTTTTGCCTTGAATCCGAATTCGTGGACTCAGAGTCAGCTCTAGTCTGAACCGGGGATCCGATCCTAGAGTATTACTCAATTTGATCTTTCCAGTCAGATTTGACCGATTTCAGTTTCAAACATCATTTTCCAATAATTTAGATTTTTTATGATTTTCTGAAATTTTTCTGAATTAAATTGAAAATCTTCAAAAACTGGTGTCGACCAGTACCGTTGACCGATTCTCAGATTTTTTTTAATTTATAAACAAAGTTGAATTTCTAAAAAAGGCTTTCATCTTATTTCTTAAAATCACATTTTTCTATCTAAATACTTTTTCTGAGAATTTTCTAAATTTATCAAAATTCCACCGGATTTGGGTCGTTCAGCATCGCTAGTTGATTCCAGGATTTTTACTTTATAATCAGAATTGAATTTCTAAATTTTACTTCCACAATTCTTCTTAGAATCATATTTTCTTCTTTAATACATTTTCTGAGATTTTTTCAGAATTTATCAAAATCCGGCCGACCGGTGTAGACCGGTATCGACGGTTGACTTTAGGATTTTTAATTTGAAAATGGGAGTTTATTTCTGAAAACAGATTTCATATTATTCCTAAGAATGATGTTTTATACCTCTGGGTATTTTTGGGAATTTTTCTGGAACAGTCGATATTTTCCGACCTTATTATTATATTATATTTTTTTTGAATCTTTCCTTTCTTTCTTTCTTTTCCTTTCTTTTCCCCCATCACTCCTCCCACCGACCTAGCTCACATGGGCCCGGTCACATCCCCAACCCCCTTCACATCTATCTCTCTCTTTTCCATCAATATCTCTCTTTCCTTTTCCTTTTCTTTTCCTTTCCTTTTTCTTTCTCATTCTCCCTTCTCTTCTTCATCTTTCTCTTCTTCTCCTTCTTCTCCATTTTGGCCGACGCCCCAACGAGCCCAACTCCGGCGCTCCGGCGACCACCTGCGGTGAGAAGACCCCTACTCTGGCCACCTTTCCCTATCTCCAATAACAACTTCAACACCACCATCTCCATCTCCATCCTTCTCCAAACCACCACCATCTCCACCTTCTTCAAATCAACCATCATCACCACCATCTTCTCCACTCCAACTCCACCTTCACAACATCCTACTTCTCTTCCTCCCATTTCTTTTAATTTCTCCACCACCACCTAAAACCACCACCAAAATCACCACCTCCACCACTAACTCCCACCCCTTCTCCTTTTTCCCTTCTCTCTCTCTTGGGGTGGTCGGCGGCCACCCCTAGGCCTGCGCTGGCCATGGCGGCCGGCGCCGCCTTCGGTGAACTCCCCTGGTCACGCAAGCGCGACCAGCTGGGGAGGACCACGGCCTCGCTGAGCCAGGCCGTGTACTGAGAGGGGGGCAGCAGCCCCTCTACCCCCTGTACTCTCTCTCTCATCTCTCTCTCTCTCTCTCTCACTGTACTCTCTCTCTTTCTCGTCTCTCTCTTACTGCCCTATCTCTCTCTCTCTCTCCGTTCCTCTCTCCTCTCTCTCTCATCATCTCTTTCTCTCTCTAGTTCTCTCTTTCTCTCTCTAATCTCTCTCTAACTCCCTCTTTCTCTCTCTAAATCTCTCTTTCTCTCTAGTAAACTCTTTTTCTCTCTTCTCTCTCTCTCTCTTCTTTGTTGGCCCAAAGGCCCATCACTCTACTTTTGATGATGATTAACTCATATAGTTATAGTACTAATGATCTTGTGTTTAACTAGTCTCAGATATATGATCAAGATCTTAGTAGGTGTTTAACTTCAACAAAGGATTTAAAGTTAAGTTTTAGAGCTAACACATGTTGATTCAAGAGCTTGTGCATCAAGACCACATCAAGTACTCAAGAGGAGTCTAGCTCTTTGGATCAAAATTTGGACCAAGTCAAGAAGGAGAAGAAGACTTCAAGTGAAGACCTTCAAGAGAAGACTTGTGTCTAGATTTGTTTTGTTAAAATTTTATTTTTAGATAAAATATAAAGGATAGAATAGTTAGTGGATTGCTCAAGTATCATATACACTCACACACAAGATTTAGATAAGTTTTTATAAAAGAGTTTTCATTTTGAAAAAATATAAAAGAATTTTTATTTTGGAAAGATACCGTTTTGATTTTTGGAGTTTTATATATACATATGTTTTAACCAAAACTATTTTAGAGCTTAAAGACATTAGATATTTTATCATATACGTATAGTGGATCATATCCATACACTCTAAGCTTTAAAAGTGTTTAAAATATCTTGTTTTTGTATTTGGAGAAGTTTTGAAAAAATCAATTTGGAAAATTACGGATTTTGTTTTAAGACAAAATTTCTAAGTCACAAAAATAATTCAAAATATTTGTAACATGTTTTGATTTTTACTCAAATATGTTTTTATATTAAAGTATTATACTGAACTTATTTTTGTAGATTTTTTATGGATTTATGAGATTTTATTGAAGGAAAAATGAGAACTTTTAATCCCTAAAAGAATACTGTTTTGGCTTCTGCCGGTCGACCGCACGGACGACCGAGCTAGAGGTCGGTCGACCGGGCTATCGACTGACGTGCACAAAACGTGCACGCATTTTTTGGCTGGAGGGCCGGTTGACCGCTAGAGAGTTCTGCTCTTTGGAAATTGCCCTGGTCGACCGGGCGGTCAACCGGCAGAGAGTGTCTGCTCTCTGTATCCAGGCCACGATCGACCGGCCGGTCGACCGCTGGCTCAACGGTCAGAAATATGACCGTTGGTCGGTCGACCGGGCGGTCGACCGACAGCAGTGCAGACTGCTGACTTGGCCTACAACGGCTAGTTTTTGAGAAGCCTATAAATTGGGCTTCCTTTGAGCTGTTTTACACAAGATTTTTAGAGAGTTTAAAAGCTAGTTTTTCCTACTCTATTAAGTGTTTATCTCCACCTGTTTTAGCCAAATACTTCCATTCAAAAGGAGAGTTTATCAAGAGTTTTCAAAAGTGATTTCTTGTATTTCCACCACAACTTCAATCCTAGTTTTCTCACAAATACTTGAGCTATCCATTACTATATCAATCCTATAGGGATCTTTATTGTGAGAGGATTTTAGGCAATCAAAGTGTTGTGATCACCAAAATTTTCATACTTTGTATTTGAGGAGGCGGACTTGCGAGTTCGCGGTGTTTAGTGTTCTAGTGAGAACTCATTGTAGAGGTGCGGCCTCGACAAGCTTGCGTGCTTGCGGTGTGTTATTCTTGTAGGAACAAAAGAGGGACTAGAGGTCCAAAAGAGTTCTAGTGTGAACTCGCTTGTAGGTGTTGCGGCACCGAGTGATCCAGTGGGATCGGTTTTTAGTGAAAATCCTTCATAGTGTTGAAGGCGGGAACGTAGAACAAGTGTGCTCGAACCTCAAAACAAATATCCCATATTTGTGATTGCTCTTTCTCTATCTCTCACTTGTCTTTATATCTTGCATGCTCATATTGCCTTTTTATTTACATGCTTTGATATATACATATGTGATTTTAGCATGTTTTGTTTTTATGATCATGTTTTGTGCTTCATGTGGTAAATAGTTGTTTAGATGTAGTTTTTGTCAAAACTTGTGTATATACTTGTACAAGTAGTGAGCAACAATTTGATTCATATATGTTTGTACTTCATTGCTCATTTATACTCACTACATGCACATGTATAGCCTAGTTTTGATGATTCCCTCATTTATACTTGTTTTGCCTATTTTTGTGCATTTTTTAACTTCATGTATATGTAATTTTTATTCAAAACTAATAAATATATATATGTATGCCCTTGAGTCACTTGCCTTCATGCAATTTACATTATGGACTCTTTTTATGTTTGGGATATGTATGCATATTGTTAGTTTTGGATAAAAACATACATATACGTAGAAGTTTATTTTTAGATGAAAATAAATTTTTTATGATTTTCATATTTGTTTGATAAAATGAATTTTCATGTTTTCACATGATTGATATTTTTGAGCCTAATTAAATATTTTCATGAATATGCTATTCACATGATGTTTGTACACTCACATTTTATTTGTTTTCTCATGACTATGTTTTTATGAGCATTTTTGAGCTTTATCGATCTTGAGTGACAATATTTGTGTATTTAGTATAATTCATGAGATATATATGATTTATTTTCATGTTTGAAGGATCTTTAACTAGTTTTTCAAAATTTACTTTTAACTAGTTATGTATTCTTCATTTGGTAGTGTTTTTAATGCTAAAATATTTTTCATACTCTTGTTTTTGAAAACCGCTACCAATCCTTTAAGGGCGGATGGATAGGCGACCATGTCTTGTATGCTCAAATTAAAAATCTTTTATCATGTGCATGAAAAAGGTGAATTTTTATGAGTTATACACTGGATTCACATCATAGTTTTCAATTGGTATTCACAATTGATATTTTTTTGTATACTCATATTTTGTTTTCTATATATGTATGCTTTAAATTTTAAATAATATCAATTTCCACTGGTATTTTCTTTTCATATATATATATGATTTGATTGCGCTTGATTTACAAATATTTATATGTTTAAAGCACAAAAGTTTGTTTATGCTAAGCTTGATTTAAATCTTGATTTTCAATTGGTATTTCAATTGGTACTTTAATAAGCTTATGCATTATTTTCAATTGGTATTTTTATTGATATCAAAATTTACCATATACTTCAATTAGTATCAATATGTTTCAATTTCCAATTGGGTTTAAATTTCATTTGGTATCAATATGTTTTACTTATTTGATATAAAAATTTACCATATATTTCTATTGATATCAAAATATAAAATGTTTTCTTTCATTGGTATCAAAATGTACAAGTATTTCGATTTCAATTGGTATCAATATCAATTGGTATCAAAAATTTATCATATGTTTCAATTGGTAAAATCAATTTCAATTGGCATCACAAATTTCTTATTTCATATGGTATTAAAATCTTGTGATATCTCAATTTGATTTGTTGAAAAATTCAAAATTTATATTATTTATTTACAATTAGTATCTTAAAATTTTTGTCTATTTACAAAGGTATCTCAAAATGTGTTTTATTACCTTGAGTAAATTTCAAAATTTGTGTTAAAAATGTTTTGATATGTATTGCCTATATGCAAGGGTAGCTTAATATCTCTTATACATATAGATTCATGTTGAGTGTATCTTATATTGAGGAGCTTGACAACTCTTCTTTATGCGATACACGTGTGTAGGGGGAGCTTCACATCTCCTCTTATGCATTGCATATTATACGTTATGTGAGTCAGGGCTTGTCATCCCTTCTTCATGTAATGCATGTATGTAGGGAAGTTAACTTAGCGTCTACCTCTTCATGAATGCATATCGCATATATATCCTTATGATTGATTTGTTTTATTTTATCCTTTTATTGATGATTGACAAAATGGGGGAGAAAGATTTTGAGTTTATATATGCATATTTGAGTTTTTGCATATTTTAAGTTTATGCATCTTATGTTTTGTTTTATAAAATGGGAAGAATGTTTTTGAAAGTTTAAACAAAAAGGGGGAGAAAGTTTTTGGAAAAGGATTTTGGATTTATGCTTTTGTCTCTCACCTTGTTGATGCATATCAGTTTGTTTAGTTTTATGCTCTTCATTACAATATTTTATTGTTTATTGCTATGCATGAGTTAAGGGGGAGCTTCTATGAATCTTAACTTTAATCCATACATATATAACTCCATGAGTATTATCATCATCAAAAAGGGGGAGATTGTTGGCCCAAAGGCCCATCACTCTAGTTTTGATGATGATTAACTCATGTAGTTATAGTACTAATGATCTTGTGTTTAATTAGTCTCAGATATATGATCAAGATCTTAGTAGGTGTTTAGCTTCAACAAAGGATTTAAAGTCAAGTTTTGGAGGTAGAACATGTTGATTCAAGAGCTTGTGCATCAAGACCATATCAAGTACTCAAGAGGAGTCTAACTCTTTGGATCAAAGTTTAGACCAAGTCAAGAAGGAGAGAAGAATTCAAGTGAAGACCTTTAAGAGAAGACTTGTGTCTAGGTTTGTTTTGTTAAGATTTTATTTTAGATAAAATGTAAAAGATAGAATAGTTGGTGGATTGCTCAAGTATCATATACACTCACACAGAAGATTTAGATAAGTTTTTATAAAAAAGTTTTCATTTTGGAAAATACAAAAGAATTTTCATTTTGGAAAAATATCGTTTTGATTTTTGGAGTTTCGTATATACATATGTTTTAACTAAAACTATTTTAGAGCTTAATGTCAAAAATATAGATATTTCATCATATATGTGTAGTGGATCATATCCATACACTCTAAACTTTAAAATGTTTAAAATATCTTGTTTTTGTATTTGGAGAAGTTTTGAAAAAATCAATTTGGAAAATACGGATTTTGTTTTAAGCCTAAATTTCTAAGTCACAAAAATAGTTCAAAATGTTTGTAACATGTTTTGATTTTTACTCAAACATGTTTGTATATCAAAGTATTATACTGAACTTATTTTTGTAGATTTTTTGTGGATTTATGGGATTTTATTGAAGGAAAAATGACAAACTTTTAATCCCTAAAAGAATACTATTTTGGCTTCTACCGGCGACCGCACGGTCGACCGTGCTAGAGGTCAGTCGATCGGGCTGTCGACCGATGTGCATAAAACGTGCACGCCTTGTTTGGCTAGAGAGCCGGTCGACCGACCTGGTCGACTGCCAGAGAGTTCTACTATCTGAAAATGGCGCCGGTCGACCGGCAGAAAGTGTCTGCTTTCTGTATCCAGGCCACGGTCGACCGGCCGGTCGACCGCTGGCTCAACGGTCAGAAATCTGACCGTTGGCCGGTCGATCGGGCGGTCGACCGACGGCAGTGCAGACTGCTGACTTGGCCTGCAACGGCTAGTTTTTGAGAAGCCTATAAATAGGGCTTCCCTTGAGCTGTTTTACACAAGATTTTCGTAGAGTTTATAAGCTAGTTTTCCTACTCTATTAAGTGTTTATCTCCACTTGTTTTAGAGCCAAATACTTCCATTCAAAAGGAGAGTTTATCAAGAGTTTTCAAAAGTGATTTCTTGTGTTTTCCACCACAACTTCAATCTTAGTTTTCTCATAAACATTTGAGCTATCTATTACTATATCAATCCTGTAAGGATCTTTATTGTGAGAGGATTTTAGGTGATCAAAGTGTTGTGATCACCAAAGTTTTCATACTTTGTATTTGAGGAGGCGGACTTGCGGGTTCGCGGTGTTTAGGGTTCTAGTGAGAACTCATTGTAGAGGTGCGGCCTCGGCAAGCTTGCGTGCTTGCGGTGTGTTGTTCTTTGCGGGAACAAGGGAGGGACTAGAGAATCCAAAGGAGTTCCAGTGTGAACTCGCTTGTAGGTGTTGCGGTATCGAGTGATCCGGTGGGATCAGTTTTTAGTGAAAATCCTTTATAGTGTTGAAGGCGAGGACGTAGAGCAAGTGTACTCAAACCTCGAAATAAATCTCCCGTGTTTGCGATTATTCTCTCTCTATCTCTCACTTGTCTTTATATCTTGTATGCTCATATTGCCTTTATCTTTATATGCTTGATATATCTTGTGCTTAAATTGATATATGCTTGGGGATTGTTTGCTCACACTTGTATTCAACCAAGAGAGCCAAAGCGGCACCTCAACTTTTATCTAGAGGAATATTAAGGAGATAGTCCAGAGTGAAATACACCTAGAGGGGGGGTGAATAGGTGTAATTGCTAATCTAATGATCTTATTAAACTTAATTGAATGAGTGATGCAACGATCTCTCAAAACACGACTAAGAGCCGAATACCCCGTGAGAGGTTCTGAACTCCTTCCTCCCAATTCCCCTTAAAATGGGTTAGAGGTGCACAATGCAACCGTGTTGTATGAGATATGATCGATCAAGAGATGGATGAAATGCTATGATGAAGTGCACACAAATAATATAACAAGAAGATAAACAAGAGAGAAATTGCACAAGTAAAGGGTTAGTTCTCAAGCAAATAATTGAAGACAATGTAAAGCAAGAGAAAAGTAAAGCAAGATGACGCAAGGCAATCGCAAACACAATTGATTTGTTTCGAGGTTCGAGCCACCGCTCTAGTCCCCGCCTTCACCTCCGTGAAGGGTTTCCACTATCCACCGAGGATGCCGTACAAGTTTGGTCTACCGAAGACCCCAAGCCCTTAGCTTCACAACTAACAAAGAACTCCACCTAGGAGTTGTCTCCACAAGAACAAGAATCACAAAAACAAGAGTGATCACAACTAGATCACTAAACTCTTTCTCAAACACTTTTACAATTCTCACTCTTTTAACAACTTCACTATAGTATGAGTAATGGATTTTTGGCTCTATGAAGTGTGGTGAGAAAACTTCAGTTGTAGAGTGATATTGGCAATCAAACACAACTGAAAAACAAACTTTAAAAGAGTTGGAAATGAAAGCTTTTAAACAATTTTTCTCTTTCTCTTGAAAACAATGAAAAATAAGGATTTTTCTAGGCGCATAACAAAGACCTATTGCCCTCTATTTATAGGGAGAGAATAGGTTAAAACTCTTTTCTTTTCACCTAATTTGACCTGCAAAAGGCCTCCAACAACTCTCTAAAACTCTGTTAAAGAAGAAAAAGAAAACAGTTTTTCAGACTTGCCCAAAGAGGAAAGAGCCGTTGGGCTCTTGCAGGCGTAACGGTCGACCGGCCGGTCGACCGTTTGCCTAGTTGGCAAGGAGCCGTTGGCGCTCCGGTCGACCGTCCGGTCGACCGACCTCTTTGAGGAAACACAGTTTCCTTATACCGTTCGACCGGGCGGTCGACCGAAACAAACCGAGAGTGGCCTGCTTACAGTCGGTCGACCGGGCCGGTCGACCGACAGACGTGCACAAACGTGCACGTCCTGACACAGGCGCCGGTCGACCGGGCGGTCGGCCGGTCAACCTGAAACAGGGAAATCTGGCAGATTTTTGGAGTTGGAAATTTTGTGAGAAAATATTTTGAGATACTTATAACTAAGTATTATGCAAAAATAGTCTATACACATGTTTTAAACAAGATATTCAATTTGTAAAAAGTTTGGATACATGTATATATAAACTTAGGCATAAAACTTAGAAACAAACATTTTTAAAATAGAATTTTGTAAAGGGAAAAGTGTGTGTGTGTATCCTAGAGCCAAATATCACATACTCAAACTTTAACATTCTATTCTTATAATGATTCTAAAAGACTTCAAGGCTTCAAGAAGGGCTTTCTCCATATGATCTTCAATTTTGCATCTTAAGCCCAAAGTGAGTTGTCTTGAGTCCAAAGCACCTTCCTTTAGGGAAGAACTCCTCTAGTTGAGGTAGAATTCTGAAACATACTTAAACAACAACCAATATTAGTACTAATAACTAATATGTTTTGTAATCATCAAAACACACTAAAAACGGGTTGATTGTAACCTTGGGCCAACAATCTCCCCCTTTTTGATGATGACAAAACATATAGGTTATTTAAACAAATAAAGGAAGAAGAGCTTGGAAAGCTCCCCTCAAACAATGCTATGTAAAAAATAACTATGAGTGAGATACATGAAGCATTGAAAACATTGAAAACACAATATTTTCACAATATTTTTGTCAAGAACTTAAATACCAATTGAAATCAAACTCAAACTATATACCAATTAAACTTATACTTTTTCTCTTAAACTTATAGTTTTAATCTTTTTCTCCCAAAACTCAAGTAAATAAACAAAGCTCAAACTATAAGCAAACTTATTTCTTTTTCTCCCCCTTTTTGTCATACATCAAAAAGGGTTAAAATCAAACAAACAAAATACCAAAATAGATATATTTTTAAGAATCTATCATGCAAACATTCAACTCACCACAAATAAATAAAATCTAGCATAATCTAGAGGTTTAGTAAAAATATCGGCAAGTTGAAAATCGGTAGAAACATAATCAATATCAATATCACCTTTCTCATAATGATCTCTAAGAAAGTGATACCTAATGTCAATGTGTTTGGTTTTACTATGTTGATTTGCATTCTTTGTCATGTGAATAGTACTAGTATTATCACAAAATATTTTAACATGATCAAAGTGTAAATCATAGTCAAGGAGAGTATGTTTCATCCAAAGAACTTGTGCACAACAAGCTCCGGCTGCAACATACTCCGCCTCGGCGGTTGAAAGGGCTACCGAATTTTGCTTTTTGGAAGACCAAGATACAAGACAATTACCTAAGAATTGACATGTTCCACTTGTGCTCTTCCTATCTACCCTACAACCCGCATAGTCGGCATCCAAAAAACTCTTCATTTCAAATAATCCGGTTTTAGGATACCACAAACCCATTTCAATAGTGCCCTTAAGGTATCTAATTATGCGTTTAACCGCAATTATGTGAGATTCTTTAGGACAAGATTGAAAACGTGCACAAAGACAAACGGAAAACATAATATCCGGCCTACTAGCCGTCAAATAAAGCAAGCTACCAATCATGCTACGATATAATTTAATGTCTACACTTTTACCTTGTTCATCCTTGTCAAGCTTTGTAGTTGTTGCCATGGGAGTTTTGCTTACTTTCGATCCTTCAAGCCCAAACCTTTTGATTAGTTCCTTTGTGTACTTGGCTTGATTGATGAAGATCCCATCCTTCTTTGCTTGATTTGGAGTCCAAGGAAATAGTTGAGTTCCCCCATCATAGACATTTCGAATTCATCCTTCATGCATGATTCAAAAGCTTGGCAAAGAGATTCATTAGTAGAACCAAAAATAATATCATCTACATAAATTTGCACAATAAGAATATCATTTTCTACATGTTTTGTAAACAAGGTTGTATCAATTTTACCTTTCTTAAAACTATTTGAAATCAAAAATGAAGAAAGTCTTTCATACCAAGCCCTAGGGGCTTGTTTTAAACCATAAAGAGCTTTATCTAATTTAAAAACAAAATCCGGATGTGTAGGATCAACAAACCCGGGGGGTTGTTCAACATACACCTCCTCTTCAATAAAACCATTTAGAAAAGCACTTTTAACATCCATTTGAAATAATTTAAAATCTTTATATGAGGCGAATGCTAGTGTCATCCGTATGGCTTCAAGCCGTGCTACGGGTGCAAAGGTTTCTTCAAAATCGATTCCTTCGATTTGAGTGTAACCTTGGGCAACTAACCTAGCTTTATTCCTAACAACGTTACCCGATTCATCCAACTTGTTCTTAAAGATCCACTTAGTACCAATTGTTGGTCTATCGTGGGGCCTAGGAACAAGGTGCCAAACTTGGTTGCGCTCAAATTGATTGAGTTCCTCTTGCATAGCTAGCAACCAATATGAATCGGCCTCGGCTTCGAGGACGTTCTTGGGTTCAACATGAGAAATAAATGCATAATGTCCACAATAGTCATGAAGTTTAGAGCGAGTTGTTACCCCTTTTGATACATCACCTATGACGAGGTCCTTGGGATGATGTGGATTGTATCTCCAATCCTTTGGAAGTTGTTGAGTGGGCTCTTCTCCATTTGTTTGATCTTCATTTCCTTGAGCCTCTTGCATTTTAGCTTCACTTCCTTCATCATCCTTTGGCGTGTCTCCCATAGTAGGTGTATCCTCCAAGGTCACTTTCTCCAAGCCTTCATGCAAAGCATCTATTTCTACAACATTCTTAACAAACAAGTTAGATTCCTCAAACTTAACATGTATAGATTCCTCAATAGTCAATGATGACCTATTGAAGACTCTATAAGCCTTACTAGTATTAGAATAACCCACAAATATAGCCTCATAAGATTTAGGATCAAATTTTCCTAAATTATCTTTTGTATTTAAAACAAAACATTTGCATCCAAAAACCTTGAAATATGAAACATTTGGTTTTCTAGAAAAGTACATTTCAAAAGAGGTTTTTGTAGTATTTTTACACAAGAAAACACGATTTGATATATAGCATGATGTATTAACGGCCTCGGCCCACAAATAATGTGGTAGACCGTATTCACTAAGCATTGTCCTAGCCATCTCTTGCAAAGTTCGATTTTTCCGTTCAACTACTCCATTTTGTTGTGGAGTTCTAGGACAAGATAGTTCATGCTTTATTCCATGTTCTTCACAAAAAGTGGTAAAGGGTTGGTTAATGAATTCACCTCCTCTATCACTTCTTATTCTTAAAATCGAAACATCTTTTTCTTTTTCAACTCTTTTCTTAAAAGTTTGGAAATACGAAAATGCTTGATTTTTATGCTCAAGAAAGAAAACCCAAGTAAAACGTGAAAAATCATCAACTAAAACAAATGCAAATCTATTTCCACTTAGACTTTTGGTTTGTGTAGGGCCAAATAAATCCATGTGGATTAACTCCAAAGGACGTGATGTCATGATATCCTTAATTGACTTGAAAGAAGACTTAGTTTGTTTCCCAAATTGACATGCGTCACAAACTCGGTCTTTTTCAAAATTCAAATAAGGAATACCTTTCACCATTTCCTTTGTGTTAAGCCTAGATATGAGGTCAAAAGAAATGTGGCCTAATCTTCTATGCCACAACCAAGAGTCGTCATCGAGGGCTTTTAAACATGTTATATTACAAGACATATTTAACATATCTATCATATAAACATTACTTTCACGAAAACCGGAAAACACACAAGCATTAGAAATTCTATCAATTACTTTACAAACAACATTATCAAAAACTACATCAAAACCTTTATCACATAATTGACTAACACTCAAGAGATTATGCTTGAGGCCGTCAACTAAAACTACATTCTCAATTAAAGGGGATGTGCCAAGTTTTACATTATCAATACCGATGATTTTACCCTTGGCGTCATCTCCGAAGGTGACGGTGCCACCTTCATGGTATCTTGATAGGGTTGCAAAGTTGTTGATATCCCAAGTCATGTGCCTTGAGCAACCACTATCAAGATACCACAATCCTCTACGTCGTTGGGCTTTGGAAGGTACCTATATCATTTAACAAAGTTGTTGACTTTGGTACCCAAACTTTCTTGGGTCCTTGAAAGTTAGTGTTTCGAACCCAAACATTATGAAAAGATGCACTTAGTCTATCATAGCAAAAATTGGCTAAGTGTCCTTTCCGCCCACAATGTGAACATGAGAACACTCTTCCATACATGAATGCATGATGAGTGTGTGAAGTGTGAGCATGCTTTGGGGGTTTGCCACGATGTAAAGGTTGTGTGGTATGAACATGAGCATGAGCATGGTGAACATTTTTCTTAGGGGCTTGTTTCTTAGGAAACATGGCCTCTAACTTCTTCTTATCAAACTCACTACACTTTTTCAAAACAATACTTAAAGAATCTATTCTTTCCTTAAGCATGGTAATCTCATTAGCATCAACAAATGGGGACTTGCCTTTACAAGAAGTCTTATATTTATCAAATTCATTTTTAGTGGAAACCAAAGTAGAATGCAAGTCATTATTTTCTTTAGAAAGATTTATAACTTGAAGACTAAGAGATTCATTTTCCTTTTTCATTTTTAAATACTTTTTCTTTAAGAAGTCATAATTATGAGATAATTCTACAAAAGCTTCTCCTAACTCATCCATAGAAAGTTCATCATTAGGAGAAGTGGAAGGGGTTACCTTGCTTGTGCTTTCATTTGCCATGAAGCACATGTTGGCGGTATCAATCTCCTCCTCGGATTCGCTCTCGGAATCCCATGTAGCTTTCATTGCCTTCTTCTTGTGAGGCTTCTTTGAGGTGGAGGGCTTCACTTTATCCGGACACTCCGCCACTATGTGTCCCGGTCTTTGGCAATTGAAGCATATGATCTTTCTTTCTTCTTTGCCTCCTTGCCATCTCCTTCTACCTTGGAATTTCGCCTTGTTGTACATCCTCCGGACATTCTTGACAAGAAGTGAGAGCTTTTCGTCATCTTCTTCTTCATCGTCTTCGTCGGAGTGTGTGGATTGGCTTTTGAAGGCTATAGTCTTCTTCTTGGAAGGAGCCATGTCCTCCCTCACTTTCCTCTCCATCTCATGGGTTTTGAGATTCTCAATGAGACCAATTAGCTCCATCTCCTCCTTGTCATTGAGTTCCTTCAAGGTTGTTGCTTTTACTTCCCATGAAGGAGGAAGAGCCCGGATGATCTTTCTTACTCTTTGATCGTTATCAATAGCATCACCTAGAGAAGAAAGTCCATTAGTAATCTTTGTAAATCTTGTAACCATATCATCTATGGTTTCATTTTCTTGCATGCAAAAATTCTCATATTGGGACCGAAGAAGGTCAATCTTAGCCCTCTTCACTTGTGAGGTCCCTTCATGTGTAACTAGTAAATGTGTCCAAATTTCATATGCGGACTTGCAATGAATAACTCTAGCTATGTCATCATCATTAAGGGCTTGAAGTAGTGCATAGTGAGCCCTAGCATTGGCATCAAATTCTTTGGTCTCTATTTCGGACCAAGTGGATTCATCACCGGGGGGTGCACTAAAGGGTTTGGTCACGGCCTTTGCAACTCGACTACCTAGAGATTGCAAAAAACGGTCATCTTAACCTTCCATATGGGAAAGTTAAGTCCATCAAACTTAGGGGTGTCTTAATACCATCGGCCATCTTTACTAAGTGAGAATGAATGAAATGATTAGCAATATTAGGATCTTTCTAGGGTTGTTAAGCCAAGAGCCTAGTAACCAAGCTCTGATACCAATTGAAATACACCTAGAGGGGGGTGAATAGGTGTAATTGCTAATCTAATGATCTTTTTAAACTTAATTGAATGAGTGATGCAACGATCTCTCAAAACACGACTAAGAGCCGAATACCCCGTGAGAGGTTCTGAACTCCTTCCTCCCAATTCCCCTTAAAATGGGTTAGAGGTGCGCAATGCAACCGTGTTGTATGAGATATGATCGATCAAGAGATGGATGAAATGCTATGATGAAGTGCACACAAATAATATACAAGAAGATAAACAAGAGAGAAATTGCACAAGTAAAGGGTTAGTTCTCAAGCAAATAATTGAAGACAATGTAAAGCAAGAGAAAAGTAAAGCAAGATGACGCAAGGCAATCGCAAACACAATTGATTTGTTTCGAGGTTCGAGCCACCGCTCTAGTCCCCGCCTTCACCTCCGTGAAGGGTTTCCACTATCCACCGAGGATGCCGTACAAGTTTGGTCTACCGAAGACCCCAAGCCCTTAGCTTCACAACTTACAAAGAACTCCACCTAGGAGTTGTCTCCACAAGAAAAAGAATCACAAGAACAAGAGTGATCACAACTAGATCACTAAACTCTTTCTCAAACACTTTTACAATTCTCACTCTTTTTACAACTTCACTATAGTATGAGTAATGGATTTTTGGCTCTATGAAGTGTGGTGAGAAAACTTCAGTTGTAGAGTGATATTGGCAATCAAACACAACTGAAAAACAAACTTTAAAAGAGTTGGAAATGAAAGCTTTGAAACAATTTTTCTCTTTCTCTTGAAAACAATGAAAAACAAGGATTTTTCTAGGTGCATAACAAAGACCTATTGCCCTCTATTTATAGGGAGAGAATAGGTTAAAACTCTTTTCTTTTCACCTAATTTGACCTGCAAAAGGCCTCCAACAACTCTCTAAAACTCTGTTAAAGAAGAAAAAGAAAACAGTTTTTCAGACTTGCCCAAAGAGGAAAGAGCCGTTGGGCTCTTGCAGGCGTAACGGTCGACCGGCCGGTCGACCGTTTGCCTAGTTGGCAAAGAGCCGTTGGCGCTCCGGTCGACCGTCCGGTCGACCGACCTCTTTGAGGAAACACAGTTTCCTTATACCGGTCGACCGGGCGGTCGACCGAAACAAACTGAGAGTGGCCTGCTTACAGTCGGTCGACCGGGCCGGTCGACCGACAGACGTGCACAAACGTGCACGTCCTGACACAGGCGCCGGTCGACCGGGCGGTCGGCCGGTCAACCTGAAACAGGGAAATCTGGCAGATTTTTGGAGTTGGAAATTTTGTGAGAAAATATTTTGAGATACTTATAACTAAGTATTATGCAAAAATAGTCTATACACATGTTTTAAACAAGATATTCAATTTGTAAAAGTTTGGATACATGTATATATAAACTTAGGCATAAAACTTAGAAACAAACATTTTTAAAATAGAATTTTGTAAAGGGAAAAGTGTGTGTGTGTATCCTAGAGCCAAATATCACATACTCAAACTTTAACATTCTATTCTTACAATGATTCTAAAAGACTTCAAGGCTTCAAGAAGGGCTTTCTCCATATGATCTTCAATTTTGCATCTTGAGCCCAAAGTGAGTTGTCTTGAGTCCAAAGCACCTTCCTTTAGGGAAGAACTCCTCTAGTTGAGGTAGAATTCTGAAACATACTTAAACAACAACCAATATTAGTACTAATAACTAATATGTTTTGTAATCATCAAAACACACTAAAAACGGGTTGATTGTAACCTTGGGCCAACACAGAGCCCTTCACGGGGAATTCGGCTACACTCGTAGGTTATACTTCGTGTGTTGTGCAAAAGAATTTTTAGTTTGCTTAATTTGTTTTAATTCCGCATTAATTCACCATTAGATTAGCTAGTTACCTATTCACCCCCCTCTAGGTGATTTCATTCTTCTCTTTCTCTCTCTAAATATAATTATATTTATATTTTACTATATTTTGGCGCATGCGCGAGTTCTGGGGATTTCAGAGTTTCGGCCTTTCCGGATATTTAGGCGAGTGTCCTCGTCTCCATTTGGTTTTCCCCGTTTCGTCATGTTGACATGTATTTTATTCTATATTTAAATGTATTTTGTATTGGGTAGTGCCCCTATATTTGTATATGGCCAAGTGCCCGTAATTGTGCATGTATATGCTTGTGTTGAATGCTTGTACTAGGGTAGTTTACTTCTTATATATATACCATACCTGTGATGTACTATGTTTACTGCTTATACCATGCGTTGTCGACCCTTCGTGGTCGTTAGCCTCCGGGCTCCCTACTTGGCCTCTAGGCCCTTCAGCAAGCTTTCTACCTGGCCTCCGAGCCCTTTCAGCCTCCGGGCTTCTCCACTCCACGTAGTGTAGATATTATCACGCTTGTATGTATGCTCGTATGGTATTAACATATCGTGAGGTACTCTCGTACTGACTCTGGATTCTGTTCACTCCCAGTTGGCTACCCAATGGTTTCAAGCCTGTACCCTTATAGGTTTCGTGGTAACTACTGAGAATTCGTTTAGACCCCGAGCGTACTTTGGCCTCCGGGCTCTCGCCCACTACCTCGAAAGAGAAATACTTTCAGACCATCAGGTCTTTCAGCTCCGCCAGGTAAGAATGCTTAGCGCGTAGCGCTTTATTTACTAAATTAGCCTAGGCGAAATACTGCCGGATTTTCTACTCGCACTTTAAGCCGAGTCGTCCTGGTAACCTCGCCAAGCACTTTAGTGACTAAACACTGTTCGTTGTTTGTACCTCCAGTTTGCTCAGCTCTACTTGATTGTGCTTAGCTATTAATCTATTACTTGTTATGTACATGCTCGATATATCAACACTTAACATGCTATTAATTGATGCCTGTCATCTACTACCAGTTTACATCACTTGACAACTGATGTGTCCTGACATTTGACGTGCTACTACTTAACACTTGCTTCCTGTTATGACATGACTTATCACCTGCCTCCTGTCATATTAAAACTTGATCGTGATTATCATATTTACGGGATTCCTGCACTATTATCCTGTATTATATATAGTGACCTGTTATCCTGTATTATATATAGTGACCTATACTCATGTTATACATGTATTCATGTACTCCTGAATTCTGATCATGTTCTGTTCCTGCTATTCCCGTAAATTAATAATTACATAACAAATTCTAATAAGACAACTTGCACCCGGTTTGAGGGAAACTGATGGGTCATGAATAGTCATATTTATGGTGGTCTTATCGAGTCACGCGTGGCCACATACTTGAGGGATCACCTGGCGGCCACCAGGGATTCTGTGGGGTGTGCTGGCACCCTTACTCCTGTTTATTCCTGCCGAGTGTGCACACGCCCTAGGCCTATTTCTATGGGATCTACGATACTTTATTCCTGTTCGGGCGTACATAAGTCCCGGTACCTAGCGGTATATTCTGGCTCAACACCGAATACTCCTGGACCGTTGTCCCGGGCATGTACGGGGCCCATCCTAAACATGGTTCGTCGAACTTCATTAGTTTCCAAATAATTTGCTCTATAAGTTGTAAGTAGAAGTATGTGGAATGGGACGCATACTGAAGCCTACAACTTAGACGACTCCAATTATAATAAGATGCTAATATACAAATTGTTGTGCTATTTTGTAACTCGGGTTGTATGTGCTCGGATTACGGTGACATGGATAAAGGTATATAGATAAGGGTTTCCTTATCTGGATTATTCCTTCGAGGTATTAGTCTCATGGAGCCGTGACCTAAGCCTGTACGATCTGTTTTGCTTGTAATCGATTTTATTCGGTTTTATCGGTTTTATGTTAGTTTAGGAGATTTCTGGTGTTGCCCTATTCACGTTACTTCTCGTCTCTTTACTTGCTCTTATCTTATTACATCATGCGTATTCTCTGCTGGATGTCACCGGCTATATCTCTCTTTGTGCCGTATGCATGTTTATGATTCAGATTTATCGATATACATATGCTTATCTATGCACGTCACTTGGCTTTGCATCACCACTCGCTGGGGAGTTCTGACTCCTCTGGATCCTCATGTCCAGGTCTCAGAACTTGCAGCGTGTGGATTCTCCCAGTTGCTGACCTGAAAAGCGCAGCGATAGCATGGATCTCCGGTAGACCGTCCAGAGCCCCATCCTTTCAGGCCCCCTGCTCGGCTCTAGAGTTTTTCCTGTTATGACTCTGAGCCTCTTTTGTACTATTCATACTTGTACATCTCGTTGTATTCTCGCATTTGCACCTATCGGTGATGTAATATTCTTGTAATATTGTGTCATATCTGGTGATAACTTTGTAACTGTACTCATATGTTGGAATGTATAATGCACCACTTGTTTCCATACTCTGATTCTCGCTTGTACTGACGCATAGCGTATATACGTGAGGGTATTTCTGATCTACGTATATACGTCACAGTAACGTCTCCATACTCGCGGGATCGGGGCATTACAGGATGGTATCAGAGCCTAGGCTCTCACATCCTCGGTACGTCCAGATGGTAAATTAATTATAAAGAAATTTGCAACTGGAATTGCTTGAGTCCTGATTATACAGTCCAACTACAAGTACAGAGTTATCTATTCTTTCTTGATCATCCTTCCTTTGATTCCTAATCTCTTCCACCTTTTCACTGTTTTGATTTTTCGTAGCCTCTATAGCAACTTAATATATGGATAGACTAGAGAGGTAGCGCTGGCACTGAATGAAGCTATTATGTGATCTTTTCGGCCAACTATATGAAGTTCGGGTATTCTCAGAATTGATCCATGATCAGGTTATCTTTCAGAAGTCGGTATTCGGATATTTCTATGGTTATTCTCTATTCTTGGCTATACCTTTCAGAGTGATCGATACCTGATATTCGGAATTCTTGACTATCGGTCTTCTTTATTATGCTCCGTATTATCAGGCTTTTCTTCATCTTCAGTATTCTAGCTCATTCTTGAAGTAATATTAATTATATGCAGTATAACAAGAATTTTATTGCAAGGCGGTGTTATCAGGTCAATATTATTTGACATCGTTTGAAGATTTATACAGCGGGAAGTGCAGAAGATATCTATATTCTGATTATTGTTCAGTGAACTTGAGAGCCCTACCTGTAGTAATTCATATCTTAATTGGTATAATTCCCGTCCCTGTCCTCCTTGTGTCCATTTTTCCCCTTATCGAAATTGCGAGGACGCAATTTTTGTAAGGTGGATGGAATGTAACACCCCGCTCCCAGAATACATACTTAGTTGCGTATTCAGATTTTTCGATCGTATTTTTTGATTTACTTCCTGTAATTGTTTTGTATTATGAATTATTTGTATGATCGTTTTGCCTTGGTTCCGGATTCATGGACTCAGAGTCAGCTCTAATTTGAACCGGGGACCCGATCCTAGGGTATTTTTGAATTTGATCTTTCTAGTATGCAGATTTGACCGATTTTAGTTTCAAACATTGTTTTCCAATATTTTAGATTTTCTATGATTTTCTAGAATTTTCCTGAATTAAATTGAAATCTTCAAAAACTGCTGTTGACTAGTGCCGCTGACCTATTCTCGAATTTTTAATTTACAAACGAAGTTGAATTTCTAGAAACGACTTTCATTTTATTTCTTCAAATCATATTTTCTATCAAATTACTTTTTCTAAGAATTTTCTAAATTTATCGAAATTCCACAGGATTTGGGTCAGCCATTATCGCTGGTTGATTCCAGAATTTTTAATTTACAATTAGAATTGAATTTCTGAATTTCGCTTTCACAATTCTTCTTTAATATATTTTCTGAAATTTTTTAAAATTTATCAAATCCGGCTGACCCGGTGTAGACCGGTATCGACGGTTGACTTCAGGATTTTTAATTTGAAAATGAGATTTTATTTCTAACAGATTTCATATTATTTCTCAGGATGATGTTTTATACCTCTAGGTATTTTTTAGAATTTTTCTGGAATAGTCGATATTTTCTGACATTATTATTATATTGTATTTTTTGAAATCTTTCCTTCCTTCCTTTCTTTCTTTTCCTTTCTTTTCCCCCATCACTCCACCTTCCGACCTAGCCCACATGGGCCCGGTCACATCCCTAACCCCCTTCACATCCATCTCTTTCTCTTTCCCATCAATCTCTCTCTTTTTCCTTTTCCTTTTCTTTTCCTTTTTCTTTCTCATTCTCCCTTCTCTTCTTTATCTTTCTCTTCTTCTCCTTCTTCTCCATTTTGGCCGATGCCCTAACCGAGCCCAACTCCGGCGCTCCGGTGACCACCTCTGGTGAGAAGACCCCCACTCCAGCCACTTTTTCCCATCTCCAATAACAACTTCAACACCACCATCTCCATCTTCATCCTCCTCCAAACCACCACCATCTCCACCTTCTTCTTTAAATCAACCACCACCACCACCATCTTCTCCACTCCAACTCCACCTTCACAACATCCTATTTCTCCTCCTCCTCCCATCTTCCTTAATTTCTCCACCACCACCTAAAACCACCACCAAAATCACCACCTCAACCATTTAACTCCACCCCTTCTCCCTTTACCCTTCTCTCTCTCTCTCTCTCTCTCCTCTCTCTCTCTCTCTCTCTCTTGGGGTGGCCGGCGGCCACCCCTAGGCCTACGCCGGTCATGGCGGCCGGCGCCGCCTCCGGTGAACTCCCCTGGCCGCGCAAGCGCGGCCAGGCTGGGGAGGGCCGCGGCCTGGCTGAGCCAGGCCGTGTGCTGAAGGGGGTAGCAACCCCTCTGCCCCCTGTACTCTCTCTCTCTCTCATCTCTCTCTCTCACTGTATTCTCTCCCTCTCTCTCATCTCTCTCTCACTGTCCGATATCTCTCTCTCTCTCCGTTTCTCTCTCCTCTCTCTCTCTCATCATCTCTTTTTCTCTAGTTCTTTCCTTCTCTCTCTAGTCTCTCTAACTCCCTCTTTCTCTCTCTAAATCTTTCTTTATCTCTCTAGAAAACTCTCTCTCTTCTTTCTCTCCTCTTTTCTTTCTCTCTCTAAATATAATTATATTTATATTTTACTATATTTTGGCGCGTGCGCGAGTTCCGGGATTTCAGAGTTTCGGCCTTTCTGGATATTTGGCGAGCATTCCTTGCCTCCATTTGGTTTTCCCCGCTTCGTCGGGTCGACATATATTTTATTCTATATTTAAATGTATTTTGAATTGGGCAGTGCCCCTGTATTTGTATATGGCCAAGTGCCCGTGATTGTACATGTGTATGCTTGTGTTGAATGCTTGTACTAGGGTAGTTTACTTCTTGTATAATACCATGCCTGTGATGTACTATTTTTACTGCTTATACCATGCGTGGCCGACCTTCGTGGTCGTTAGCCTCCGGGCTCCCTACTTGGCCACCGGGCCCTTCAGCTTTTGGGCTTTCTACTTGGCCTCCGGGCCTTTTCAGCCTCCGGCTTCTCTACTCTACGGTAGTGTAGATATTATCACGCTTGTATGTATGCTCGTGTGGTATTAACATCTCGTGCAGGTACTCTCCTACTGACTCTGGATTCTATTTACTTCCAAGTTGGCTACCCAATGGTTTCAGGCCGTACCCTTATGGGTTTCGTGGTAGCTACCGAGAGTGCGCTTAAACCCTGAGCGTACTTTAGCCTCCGGGCTCTCGCCCACTACCTCGAAAGAGAAGTGCGTTTAGACCATCAGGTCTTTCAGCTCCGCCTGGTAGGCATGCTTAGCGCTCAGTGCTTTATTCACTAAATTCGCCTAGGTGAGATGCTGCCAGATTTTCTACTCGCACTTTAAGCCGAGTCATCCTGGTAACCTCGCCAAGCGCTTTAGTGACTAAACACTGTTCTGTGTTTGTACCTCCAACTTCTCAGCTCTGCTTGACTGTGCTCAGCTATTAATCTATTACTTGTTATGTACATGCTCGATATATCAACACTTAACCTGCTATTAATTGATACCTGTCATCTACTTGTTAATATCTGACACCAGTTTACATCACTTGACAACTGATGTGTCCTGAACACTTGCTTCCTGTTATGACATGACTTATCACCTGCCTCCTGTCATATTAATACTTGATCGTGATTATCACATTTATGGGAATCCTGCCCTGTTATCCTGTATTATATACAGTGACCTGTTATCCTGTAGTATATACAGTGACCTGTACTCCTGTTATACATGTATTCATGTACTCCTGAATCCTGATCATGTCCTGTTCCTGCTATTCCCGTAATTGATAATTACATAATAAATTCTAATAAGACAACTTGCACTCGTTTGGGGAAAACTGATGGGTCCTGAATAGTCATGTTTATGGTGGTCTTATCGAGTCACGCATGGCCACATACTTGAGGGATCACCTGACGGCCACCAGGGATTCTGTGGGGTGTGCTGGCACCCCTACTCCTGTTTATTCCTGCCGAGTATGCACACGCTGTAGGCCTATTTCTATGGGATCTGCGATACTCTATTCCTGTTCGGGCGTACATAAGTCCCGGTACCTAGTGGTACGTTCCGGCTCATCATCGGATACTCCTGGACCGTTGTCCCAGGCATGTACGGGGCCCATCCTAAACATGGCTCGTCGAACTTCAACAGTTTTCAAATAACTTGCTCTATAAGTTGTAAGTGAAAGTATGTGGAATGGGACGCATACTGAAGCCTACAACTTAGACATCTCCAATTATAATAAGATGCTAATATATAAATTGTTGTGTGTTTTGTAACTCGGTTGTATGCGCTCGGATTACGGTGACATGAGATAAAGGTATATAGATGAGGCTTCCCTTATTTAGATTATTCCTTCGAGGTACTAGTCTCATGGAGCCGTGACCTAAGTCTGTACGATCTGTTTTGCTCGTAATCGGTTTTATTCGATTTTATCAGTTTTATCAGTTTTATGTTAGTTTAGGAGATATCTGGTGTTGCCCTATCTACTTTACTTCTCGTCTCTTTACTTGCTTTTATCTTATTACACCATGTGTATTCTCTGCTGGATGTCACCGGCTATATCTCTCTTGTTCCTGTATGCATGTTTATGATTCAGATTTATCGATACACATGTGCTTATCTATGCACGCCACTTGGCATTCGCATCACCACTCGCTGGGGAGTTCTGACTCCTCTAGATCCTCATGTCTAGATCTCAGAGCTTGCAGCGTGTGGATTCTCCCAGTTGCTCACCTGAGAAGTACAGCGGTAGCGTGGATCTCCGGCAGACCGTCCAAAGCCCCATCCTTCCAGGCCCCCTACTCGGCTATAGAGTTTTTTCTGTTAAGATTCTGAGCCTCTTTTGTATTGTTCATACTTGTACATCTCCTTGTATTCTCGCATTTGCGCCTATCAGTGATGTAATATTCTTGTAATATTGTGTCACATCAGGTGATAACTTTGTAACTGTACTCATATGTTGGAATGTATAATGCACCACTTGTTTCCGTACTCTGATTCTTAGTTGTACTGATGCTTAGCGTATATACGTGAGGGTATTTCTGACCTACGTATATACGTCACAGTAATGTCTCCGTACTCGCAGGATCGGGGCGTTACAGAAAAGGAGCTTGTAGAGCCTGAGAAAGATGAAGAGTAGTTTTAGTCGTGATGAAATGAAGTGGGAAAGTTAAGGTATTTATAGAGGAGAAGTGGAGCATTTTTTTTGCAATTTTTTTGGCAAAAAACCAAAAAAAAACAAAATATACCCGTTAGGGGGTACTTTCAAAAAAAAAAAACAGCAAATACCCCCAAACAACTATAATACCATTGGGATTGAGGCGAGGAGGTACCAAAAAAATTATCAAATACCCCCACCCAACGGCTATTATAGCCGTTGGGTTTGTTTTTTGGGTAGGCCAGTGCCCTGGCCAGGGCCCGCGGCCGCCTATGGCGGACCCAGGGCCGACCCGACTTTTCCCCGGACCCGGGCCAGGTCTGGCCTGGGTCCTTCCTGGGTTGGGCCATGCCCTGGCTATCTCGGGTCGTGCCCGTGCAGGTTACCGGGCCGGTCTGGCCCATTTGACACCCCTACTAGACAGTTAGCAAATTGCGATGAAAACTATAAATTTTCTATATATCCATATAATATGTTACAAGAATTTGCAGTTGTGTAACATCCCACTCCTGGAATACGTACTTAGTAGCGTATTCAGATTTTTTTAATCGTATTTTTATTTACTTCCTGTAATTATATTGTATTATGAATTATTTATATGATCGTTTTGCTTTGGATCCGGATTTATGAACTCGGAGTCAGCCCTAGTCTGAACCAGGGACTCGATCTTAGGGTATTACTCGATTTAGTCTTTCTGCTATTCAGATTTGATCGATTTTAGTTTCAAACATCATTTTCCAATATTCTAGATTTTTCATGATTTTCTGAAATTTTCCTGAATTAAGTTGTAAATCTTTAAAACTAGGGTGCGCCAATACTACTCACCGATTCTCAGATTTTTAATTTACAAATGGAGTTGAATTTCAAGAAACGACTTTCTCATAACTTTTTAAAATCACATTTTCTATCTAAATACTTTTTCTGAGATTTTTTTGAATTTATCAAAATTCCACTGGATTTGGTGTCGGCCAGTATCACTGGTTGATTCCAAGAATTTTAGTTTACAATTAAAATCAAATTTCTGCATTCCGCTTTCATATTTCTTCTTAGAATTATATTTTTTCCTTTCAGGCATTTTCTGAGATTTTTCAGATTTTTTTAAAATCCGGCTGACCCGGTGTAGACCGGTATCAATGGTGGACTTCAGGATTTTTATTTTGAAATAAGATTGAATCTCTGAAATCAATTTCGTTAAACATTTTAAAATAATATTTGTTATTTTTGAGAATTTTTGAGGAGCCTTTCGAGCTACTTCATTTTTCGGGCTTTTTCGGAGTTTTCGGTGTTTTCCCCAGATACCGAAATTTATCCAGATATTATATTTATATTCTTCTCATTTTCTCTCTCTCCCCTCAGACGCGAGTCTCACCAGACTCATATCTGGTCTTTAAAGCGAAGATTCGCTTTCTATCTGCATTTAATGCACTTCCGATCAACTCTGATCAAGCCATTATGACTTTTTGTCCTTTCTGTTAAACACAACTTTCGCATTTTCCCCTGGATGCAAGTTCCATCACTGCGTCTGGACAACTACTAGATGCAGATTTTCATTATATGAGACGCAGCCCATTTTTTTGAATGAAACGCATGTTTCATTTAGTGGGATGGCAAACTTGTAAATATCCCATCTCCCTTTATGTATACACATCCCCTTCTTCTCTCTCTTTCATTTTTTTTTCTTTCCTTCTCCATTTCCAGCAAGCGTCCAGCAGCCCACCAAGTCCCTTGCCCTCCCTTTGGCCGGCCATCTTCTCCACCTCCTCTATCTTCTCCACCACCAATTCCACCACCTTTCTCTCCTCCATCTCCTCCTCCATTCCAACAACAACAACAACAACTTCGTCTTCTTCTTCCTCTTTTTCCACCAAGAAACCACTTCCTCCATTAACTTCTCCACCATTTCTACCACCATCTACACCACCTTGATCACCACCAAACCCACCATCTTCTTCTCCTCGTCATACTCTTTCCAACGAGCTATAGCTTCGTTCTCCGAAGCCTCGTTTTCAAAACTCCATTTTCACCATTCCAACTACACTTGCACCACCATTTATTGGGCTTGGGGCTTTGGCCACCCATCTCCGGCCACTTCCAGCTGTCTCCGGCCACCTCCGGCCGCCACCGGCAACATGACCGACCATCCCCCTTCCATTCTTCTTTCTTTTCTTTACTTTCTTCTTTCTTTTCTTCCCTTCTTCCTTTCTTTCCTTTCTTTTTTCCTTTCCTTTCCTTTTTCTTTCATTCTCTGTTTTTCCCCTCATCCTTGCGTCTCCCCCTTTTTTTTCCTCCCAAAACCTGCATCCCTCTCTCCCCTTCTCCCTTGCGTCTCCCTCTAACCCTTTCCCTGTGTCTCCCTTTTATTTCCCTGTCTCTCTCTTTCTCTCGTTGTGTGATTACTAGACGGGGATTTTATCTCCTGTGTCCAAGTAATTATTTAACGCGATCCTCGCATTCTTGTGTTAACGTGATGCGGAACTCATGCTCGCGTCTGCGTTCTTCTCATGTTCTGACTTAAACGCGGGTCTCGAACCCCGCGTTTGTGACATCTACGCAACGCGACTCCCACGTCTGCGATTCCCGCGCCTTCATTCTATCTCCTCTTGGTTCATTCTCTCTCCTCCTTTATATTGAACGCGTTTACGCGTTGATTGCCTGGATTCCGGAGATCAGAGATTTCACAGTATTTTCCGTATTTAGGCGAGTGTCTTCGCCTCCATTCGATTTTTCCCGCTTCGTCGGGTCGACTTGTATTGGCATTATGTATCACTTAACATGCTACTACTTGATACATGTTCCTGTTATGTTATCTCTTATCACTTGTCTCCTGTTATGACATGACTTGTCACCTGTCTAATATCACCTCCAAGGCATATAACACATGACACCTGATATACTGCTACTTGACACTTTTTTCTTGTTATGATATGACTTATTACCTGTCACCTATCCGATCACTTGTCACTGTCATGATTAAAAAACCTGATACCTGTTATGATTAACTCTCTAACCATGGTTATCACATTACGAGAATGTAGTACTTGATCTCTTATTATGAACTCCCGTTTATGTTTGTTATGTACTCCTGTTATGACCAGTTATGATCCTACTCATTCCCGTAATATGATAATATTGTTAATAAGCCATAAAAAGGATAACTTTCACGGGGAATGAGAGGAAGTGATGGATACCGGTATGGTGCCTTGCTTATAGTAGTGGAATACTAAAACTGACGATTCGTGTTAGGGAGATTTCAGGCCCCCAGAAGATGCGTGTTAGGAAGATTTCAGGCCCCCAATAGCTGTGTCTCGGGCGGACAGGAACTACTATACGTATGAGCTATCAGTTCTTCATCAGTTTCAATAACAAACCTCGACTTACTTATATATGGATGTATGTGTGTTAAGATGTACACCAGGACACATACCTAGATATATGGGTCGGATGAGTAATAATAATAAAAGATGTCAGCTATGGATCCGTTGCATGCTTTGTCATGTTTACTTGTATCGGGTTTTACTTCAAATTTTTGGTTTTATGATTATTATACTGTACATGTTCATATCATGTCTTTCCACTTGTGTTCTACTCCTCTAATCTCCTGCTCTTATCTTATCATATCATGAGTATTCCTTACTTCATATCAATTACTGTCTCTCTACTTGCCCCTGTATGCTGGTAGTCATGACACGATTTTCAATGCATATT
Organism: Agave tequilana; assembly: GCA_038442645.1. Classification (NCBI taxonomy): domain Eukaryota; kingdom Viridiplantae; phylum Streptophyta; class Magnoliopsida; order Asparagales; family Asparagaceae; genus Agave; species Agave tequilana. Next base: position 173,904 of record JAVJIF010001831.1, read on the forward strand.
TATGACTTGAATTTATCGATACACATGTGCTTATCTCAGCACGCCATCTGGCTTTCGCATCACCACTCGCCGGGGAGTTCTGACTCCTCTGGATCCTCATGTCCAGGTTTTGGAGCTTGGAGCGTATGAATTCTCCCAGTTACTGATCAGAGTGACGCAGCGATAGCGTGGATCCCTAGCAGACCGTCTAGAGCCCCATCCTTTCAGGCCCCCTGCTCAGCTCTAGAGTTATCCTGTTATGACTCTGAGTCTCCATTTGTACTGTTCATACTTGTAAATCTCTTTGTATTCTCGCAATTGCGCATGTCAGTGATGTAATATTCATGTAATATTATGTCACATCTGATGATAACTTTGTAATTGTACTCATATGTTGGAATGTATAAGGACCATGTGCTTCCGTACTCTGATTCTTGCTTATACTGATGCTTAGCGTATATACGTGAGGGTATTTCTGACCTGCGTATATACGTCGCAGTAACGTCTCCGTACCCGCTCGATCGGGGCGTTACAAGTTGACAGTGAGGTGATTGTTACGAGTCACTGTAACGCCCCGATCCCAATGATACGGGAACGTTACTGCAACGCATATACGTAGGTCAGATGGTGCCCCCACGTATATACGCTAAGCATTAAGTACAACAAGTATCAGAGTACAACACACAGCGTGGTATATTCATATGCCAACTTACAAAAGATAAATACAAAGCTATACAAGTTATGATAAGCAAAATCACTTTACAAGTGTCCTTTATCACAACCCAAGTCCAAAATGAATCCTATATAACCAAAAATACAAAAATGCTCACGAAATGGATGGAGATCCCGTGAACCAAAAGGAAGAGTCTGGCACGAGGACCGGAGCTAATCTGCCTGCTCACTAAAGAAAGCCTGATCTTCGGTGGATGGCTCCACTTCGACCCAGGCCTCGGAATCTGAATATGCAAATCCAAAGGGTCAAGACATATAATAACAAATAAAAGATAGTCAAGTGACATAAGGATCATGAATAAAGGTAATGAAGTTACAATAAATAGCAATGAATAACAAGCGATGTAAACTCAATAAGGTAAGATCATATGCAACAAATCTACAATTAACGTCTTATTATTATTACTTGTCTTACTGTGATATCTAGCTATGTGACCCAGCGTCCCAGAGCACATAGATCCATATCCTAGTGAAACAAGGTTGTTATTGGAAACAGCGGTTGTATCGACGAACTATGTTTACAGTGGGTCCCGTGCATACCCGGGACCACGGCCCAGGATTGTTCCGTTGCTTGAAGACGGAACCTGCCGCAAGGCTAAACAGGAGGGACTTATGTATGCCCTTGTCATGACAGTAAACAGGAAAGGGAGAAAGCACTCCCCTCGGTCCCCTGGAGTACCACAGGTAAGACCGGAACAGTAATTGTACAATATACCTAAAAGCCACTGTAAACACGAACACGTATCGATATCCGCATATTTCCCCCGACCCATATGTAAGTTGGTGCTTTTTATGTAAAAGTCAAGTGTATCATGCTTAGTTTTAAGAGATGGCATGACAAGTGGTGATATTATTGTTTAACATGTCATGAAACGAGTATATGCAATAATAAGTCATGAGGTAACAAGAGATACATCCATTCAGTAATAAGTCATGTTGTGCCAGTATTGAAGCATGAATAAGCAAGGTATAATACATATGTAACAAGTATAAGAACCAAATTCAGAACGGAAATTAACTATGACACACAGTCAGGATTAGTCGACTAGGGGTAAGGGTTAGTCGACTAATACTGGGATACAGAGAGTTAGAATTCTGTTTCAGGGAAAGTTAGTCGACTAGGGTAGGAAGGTTAGTCGACTAATAGGGAGTTCTAGTCGACTAATGGACACTTAAGTCGACTAAGTCTGCTGATACAGAAAGTTGGGTTTTCTGGTCCAAGATGGATTAGTCGACTAGGTGAATTCAGGAGTCGACTAATATGGGTTTCCAGAGAGTTTGTTAGTCGACTAATATTTGGGGCAAGTCGACTAATACTGGGTTTTCCGAAAAAACTAAGTTTCAGCTAAGTGTTCTAGTCGACTAGTTCCTATGATGAGTCGACTAATACTGTGAAGAACAGTGAGCAGATCAGAATTTCTGGAAGTGTGTTTGATGGTTCAATTCGTGGTTTTTGGTGACCTAGGTGTACAAGAAGTGTAGATACAAGTATTCTAGGGCTAATACAAGTCTTGGTGAGTGAAATACTCACTTGGATAGGTTTAATTGGGACTTGATCCAAGGATGAGGATGATGGTTGAAGTTGAGGTCCTTGAGGAAGCCCTAGATGAAGCCCTTGAGGAAGTCCTTGAAGCCTTGAGGTGGAGATGAAGAGATTGGGTTCATGGAGCTAGGGTTCTTGCTAGAGGGAGAAGGAGATTGTGGAGCTTCTCTTCTCTTGTGAAGAAATGAGGAGGAAAAAGGTTTAAAGTGAAAAGGGAAATCTTATATAGGATTTGGGATTTTGCAAAGAGGGTGGAATTAAAGGAAATGAGAGGGGTTTTTGTGTAAAAAGGGGGTGAGGTGAGTGTCCTCTCCTTGGCCACTTGGCCGGCTGTGGGTGAGAGAGAGTGAGTGGTGTTAGGTGAAGGGTGAGTGGGATTTGAGGTGGCACATGAGGTGGAAAATGGAATTTGCAATTTTTTGAAAAAAGGTCCGAGTTTCAAGTATCGCGGATTGGTCTGAAAATTTTACCAAAAATCAAGAAAAATATTTGAAGACTCATGGTGAAATTCGTTTGAAGAAATACTGTATAGATTTTTTAATTAAAATCCCGAATCAGTTATTTACCGACTCCGAAAGAATTTTCATAAATTTATAAAATTCTCAGAAAAAGTGTATAAGTAAGAAATATGATTCTAAGCAATAAAGTCTAAAGGACTTTCTAAAAATTCCTAACAGTTTGGAAGATAAAAATTCGGGAATCGGTCAGCGGCACTGGCCGACACCGTTTTCGGAGAAATTCATTTTAATTCCAGAAAATTCCAAAAAATCACATAAAATCTAAAATATTGGAAAATGATATTTGGAATTGAAATTGGTCAAATACGGAAGGTAAATCGGAAAATACGATCGGAAGACTGAATACGTAACCAAGTACGTATTCCGGGAGAGGGGTATTACAATCTACCCACCTTACAAAAATTTCGTCCTCGAAATTTCATAAGGTGAAAGATAACAGGAAGAGCAATAGATACATATGGATACAAGGGAAGATAACGGTAAAGAAGAGTAGAAGAAAAGAGTCTTACCAAATCAAGATGTGAAAAGTAGAGGATAATGCTCCAGGATAGCGTCCTCACGCTCCCAAGTGGCCTCTCCTGGCGCATGCCTGTTCCATGACACCAATACCAATGGAATAGCTCTGTTCTTCAGTGTCTTGACACTCCTATCCAGAATGGCCAACGGCTGTTCTTGGTATGATAAATCCGGTTGTAGCTCTAGCTCGGAATGATCCAGAATAAGGCTGTCATCCCTGACATACTTCCTCAACTGAGACACGTGGAAGACATTATGCACCCGTCCAAAGATGGCGGTAATGCCAATCTATAGGACACATCTCCCACACGATCCAGGATCTCGAATGGGCCAATATACCTTGGACTCAGTTTCCCACGAGCACCGAACCGGATCACTCCCTTGGTAGGTGATATCCTCAAGAATACATGATCTCCAACCTGGAACTCCAATGGCCTTCTCCGAGTGTCTGCCCAACTCTTCTGCCTACTCTGAGCTGCTCTGAGATGATCTCTGATGACTCTGACTTTCTCTGTAGTCTGCATCAGAATCTCTGGTCCCAAAAGACTCCTCTCACCGACTTCATCCCAACAAATCGGTGATCGGCACTTCCTACCATACAATGCCTCAAAGGGTGCCATCTTAATACTTGCCTGGTAGCTGTTGTTATATGAAAACTCAGCCAAGTGAAGATGGTCTTCCCAAGATCCCCCAAAGTCAATCATGCAAGCCCTCAACATATCTTCAAGGATCTGGATAGTCCTCTCAGATTGTCCGTCTGTCTGAGGATGATAAGAAGTACTGAATTTTAGACGAGTTCCCAGACTTTCTTGGAGACTCTCCCAGAAATGAGATCTGAATCTGGTGTCTCTATCTGACACAATACTAACTGGAACTCCATGTAGACGAACCACCTCCTTCATATACTTATCTGCCAGAACCTCTGTCGACTGGCCTACCCTGAATGGTATGAAGTGAGCTGACTTGGTGAGGCGATCAACTATAACCCACACAGCATTATTACCCCTGGGACTCCGAGGTAATGCCGTCACAAAATCCATGGTGATATGCTCCCACTTCCATTCGGGTATCGGCAAAGGTTGAAGAAGTCCAGCTGGTCTCTGATGCTCGATCTTTATCTGCTGGCAAACCAAGCACTTGGCAACAAACTGGGCTATCTCCCTCTTCATAGCATTCCACCAAAAGTGCTTCTTCAGGTCCTGGTACATCTTGTTTCCCCCAGGGTGTATAGAATAAGCTGAACTGTGTGCTTCCTCCAAAATCTTCTGTCTGACTTCTCCTCGGGGAACACAAAGTCTATGTCCAAAATACAATGCACCATCTGGGTGAATGTAGATATCCGACCTCAATCCAGCCTCCACCTGAGCTCTGAATGTCTGCAATCTGGGGTCCTCCTTCTGAGCTCCCTTGATCTCCTCTATCAATGATGACTGGATCTGTAAAGCCATGAACTGCCCGGCCTTATCACCTCCTCGCACTAACATCAAATCCAATCTGATGAACTCCTGAATCAACTCCCTCTGCTGCGTGAGGTGGACTAGCACTCTGTTCTCTGGCATCCTGCTCAGTGCATCTGGAACTGTATTGACTTTGCCTGGATGATATTGCAAGTCAATATCATAGTCCGCCATAAGCTCCAACCACCTCCTCTGCCTCATATTCAACTCTTTCTGTGAGAAAATATACTTGAGGCTCTTGTGATCTGTGTATATCAACACTTTGTCTCCCAGAAGGTAGTGTCTCCAGATCTTCAAAGCAAATATCACAGCTGCCAACTCCAAGTCATGAGTTGGGTAATTCCTCTCATGAGGCTTCAACTGCCTAGATGCATATGCTATAACATGATCATGTTGCATAAGCACGCACCCCAGGCCTTTACCTGATGCATCACAGAAAATGACCATCCCTCCTCTTCCTGAAGGAGTCCTCAAGATTGGAGCTGTGATAAGCCTCTGCTTCAACTGCTCAAATGCTGCATCACAATCTTCTGTCCATATGTATCTCTCCCCTTTTCTGGTGAGCCTGGTCAACGGAGCTGCAAGTCTAGAGAAATCCTGGACAAAGCGCCTGTAATATCCGGCTAGTCCAAGAAAGCTCTTTATCTCAGTCACCGTCTTCGGAACTGGCCAATGCTTCACTGCCTGGACTTTACTAGGATCAACTGAAATTCCTTCTGCTGAAACTATGTGTCCAAGGAAAGCTATGCTATCCAACCAGAATTCACACTTGCTCCTCTTGGCATGAAGCTGCTCTTGCTGAAGGGTCTGCAACACGATCCTCAAGTGCTCTGCATGCTCCTTCTCATTCCTTGAATAGATCAGGATGTCATCTATGAATACAACTACAAACTGATCCAGGTAAGGGGAGAACACTCGATTCATCAAGTCCATGAAAACCGCAGGGGCATTGGTGACTCCGAAAGGCATAACTAGAAATTCATAGTGGCCATAACGGGTCTTGAATGCCGTCTTCGGAACATCCTCCTTCTTCACCCTCAGCTGATGGTAACCCGACTGCAAATCTAACTTAGAAAATACACGGGCTCCATGGAGCTGATCAAACAAATCATCAATCCGGGGCAAGGGATACTTGTTCTTGATGGTGACCTTGTTCAACTCCCTATAATCAATACAAAGCCTCTTACCACCATCCTTCTTATTCGCCAAGAGCACTGGAGCTCCCCATGGTGAAGTGCTTGGCCGAATTAATCCCTTGTCCGAATACTCCTGCAGTTGCTTCTTCAAGATCTCCAACTCTGTCGGTGCCATCCTGTACGGAGCCTTGGATATAGGAGCTGCTCCTGAAATTGTATCAATGGAGAACTCAATTATCCTCTCCGGTGGAAGCCCTGAGACCTCAGCGAAGACTCCTGGAAATTCATCCCACACTGGCACTCCCTTCTGAACCTCCGAAGTGGTCATCTGAATCTTCTTCTTAGCAGGCTTCACCTCTCCACTAAACTGGAACTCCGGCTGATGCGGGATTCTGAAATTGATCTTCCTCCCTCTACAGTCGATCACCACATAGTACTGACTGAGCCAGGTCATGCCTAAGATTACGTCGTACCCTTTGGTGTCTAGTACGAGCATATCTATGGCCAAGGTCTTCCCACAAAGTTCCACTGGACAGTCAGCACAAACTCTAGAAGATATAACTACCCCATTCCCTGTACTTATCTCCCATTTGCGGTCTAAAGCCTTAACAGGTATAGAATGTAAAGCCACAAAATGATCGGAGATATAACAGTGGGATGCACCCGAATCGAAGAGAGCGAGAACAGGTATTGAATGAACTCTGATGTTACCTGAAATCACTTCCTCAGAAGCCTCAGCCTCCTCTGCTGTCAGGTTGTAGGCCTGACCTCTGCCACGCCCTGCTGCTGTCCGGGCTCCTCTCTGCACTGGGTGAGCAACATGCGGTGGAGGAAGGGGAAGAGCTCTCCTCACCACTGGTCCCTGGTGCCTCTGCCCAACTGGCCCTGGTAGTGCCCTCTGTCCATTCTGCCCTTGAGGTGCCGGCAAGGTTTGGTTAGCAAACCCCATTCTCCTGTGAGGACAGGTCTCTACGGCATGGTCTCGTGCTCCACACACCAAACACAATCCATTTGCCCTCCGGCAATCCTGCTGAGAGTGTCCTGGTTTCTGGCAAAAGTTGCAGATAAGACCTGGTCGAGCCATCTGGTAAGGAACTGCTCTGAATGGTTGCCTGGCCTGAACCTTCGCTGCCCTGGACGGTCCTCCTCTACCCACCGGTACAAACGGCCTCTTCATGGCCTGGTCCTTCCTCTGATCTCCTTGCTTCTTCTCAAACCCACGCTCCACCTCTCGAGCGCTGGTGAGAACTTCTGCATAGGTCTTCAGATGATGGGGCATTAGGAACATCTGAATGTCCATTTGCAGACCTTGCTGGAACCGGCTTGCCCTCTTCTCCTCATCTGCTATCATGTACGGGGCGAAGCGACTCAACCTGAGAAATTCTGCAGCATACTCATCTACGGATCTATCCCCCTGTTGAAGCTTGATGAACTGCTCCTCCATGTCCTTCTGAGCAGTGGCGGGAAAGAACCTGCTATAAAAGCTCTTGGAGAACGTATTCCAAGAGATAGGTTTCTCCAAGCGAGCCTCCTCTGCAAGCCACCAAGTCCTGGCTATGTCCTTCAGCTGGATCTTTGCAACCTCCACTTGGTTCTCCTTAGGCACCCTGGCGGCGTTCAGCAGATCGGTGGTGTCTGTTAACCACTGTTCAGCCTCCAATGGCCTCTCGACTCCCGTGAATACGGCCGGCTGTAGCCGTCGGAAGTCTGAGATGTTCCCCGGCTTCTGCTCCTTCGGGGCTGCCAACTCCTGCCTGAGGAGCTCAGTCTGCTGATGCTGATTCTCCATCTGCTGTTGCTGGTTTCCCAGCATAGTCTGAATGATCCTCAGGATATCAGCACCCTCTCCTCCTACGGGTCCATTCGGTACTTGCCCGACATTGTTGCGACCCGAACGTCTCTCCATACCGAAAGGGATAAGATCTGGAATTGGAAACAAAGGGAAGGAGTTTAGGATACGTGGAATGAATCAAGGACGAAGTCAAGAAGGACTATATAACTTTGTACATTGTAGTTGGCATTAGCAAATCACTAGAATTTGCCACTTGGTTGTACTTTTAGGTTTGAGAGCCTAGGCTCTGATACCAACCTGTAACGCCCCGATCCCAATGATACGGGAACGTTACTGCAACGCATATACGTAGGTCAGATGGTGCCCCCACGTATATACGCTAAGCATTAAGTACAACAAGTATCAGAGTACAACACACAGCGTGGTATATTCATATGCCAACTTACAAAAGATAAATACAAAGCTATACAAGTTATGATAAGCAAAATCACTTTACAAGTGTCCTTTATCACAACCCAAGTCCAAAATGAATCCTATATAACCAAAAATACAAAAATGCTCACGAAATGGATGGAGATCCCGTGAACCAAAAGGAAGAGTCTGGCACGAGGACCGGAGCTAATCTGCCTGCTCACTAAAGAAAGCCTGATCTTCGGTGGATGGCTCCACTTCGACCCAGGCCTCGGAATCTGAATATGCAAATCCAAAGGGTCAAGACATATAATAACAAATAAAAGATAGTCAAGTGACATAAGGATCATGAATAAAGGTAATGAAGTTACAATAAATAGCAATGAATAACAAGCGATGTAAACTCAATAAGGTAAGATCATATGCAACAAATCTACAATTAACGTCTTATTATTATTACTTGTCTTACTGTGATATCTAGCTATGTGACCCAGCGTCCCAGAGCACATAGATCCATATCCTAGTGAAACAAGGTTGTTATTGGAAACAGCGGTTGTATCGACGAACTATGTTTACAGTGGGTCCCGTGCATACCCGGGACCACGGCCCAGGATTGTTCCGTTGCTTGAAGACGGAACCTGCCGCAAGGCTAAACAGGAGGGACTTATGTATGCCCTTGTCATGACAGTAAACAGGAAAGGGAGAAAGCACTCCCCTCGGTCCCCTGGAGTACCACAGGTAAGACCGGAACAGTAATTGTACAATATACCTAAAAGCCACTGTAAACACGAACACGTATCGATATCCGCATATTTTCCCCGACCCATATGTAAGTTGGTGCTTTTTATGTAAAAGTCAAGTGTATCATGCTTAGTTTTAAGAGATGGCATGACAAGTGGTGATATTATTGTTTAACATGTCATGAAACGAGTATATGCAATAATAAGTCATGAGGTAACAAGAGATACATCCATTCAGTAATAAGTCATGTTGTGCCAGTATTGAAGCATGAATAAGCAAGGTATAATACATATGTAACAAGTATAAGAACCAAATTCAGAACGGAAATTAACTATGACACACAGTCAGGATTAGTCGACTAGGGGTAAGGGTTAGTCGACTAATACTGGGATACAGAGAGTTAGAATTCTGTTTCAGGGAAAGTTAGTCGACTAGGATAGGAAGGTTAGTTGACTAATAGGGAGTTCTAGTCGACTAATGGACACTTAAGTCGACTAAGTCTGCTGATACAGAAAGTTGGGTTTTCTGGTCCAAGATGGATTAGTCGACTAGGTGAATTCAGGAGTCGACTAATATGGGTTTCCAGAGAGTTTGTTAGTCGACTAATATTTGGGGCAAGTCGACTAATACTGGGTTTTCCGGAAAAACTAAGTTTCAGCTAAGTGTTCTAGTCGACTAGTTCCTATGATGAGTCGACTAATACTGTGAAGAACAGTGAGCAGATCAGAATTTCTGGAAGTGTGTTTGATGGTTCAATTCGTGGTTTTGGTGACCTAGGTGTACAAGAAGTGTAGATACAAGTATTCTAGGGCTAATACAAGTCTTGGTGAGTGAAATACTCACTTGGATAGGTTTAATTGGGACTTGATCCAAGGATGAGGATGATGGTTGAAGTTGAGGTCCTTGAGGAAGCCCTAGATGAAGCCCTTGAGGAAGTCCTTGAAGCCTTGAGGTGGAGATGAAGAGATTGGGTTCATGGAGCTAGGGTTCTTGCTAGAGGGAGAAGGAGATTGTGGAGCTTCTCTTCTCTTGTGAAGAAATGAGGAGGAAAAAGGTTTAAAGTGAAAAGGGAAATCTTATATAGGATTTGGGATTTTGCAAAGAGGGTGGAATTAAAGGAAATGAGAGGGGGTTTTGTGTAGAAAGGGGGGTGAGGTGAGTGTCCTCTCCTTGGCCACTTGGCCGGCTGTGGGTGAGAGAGAGAGTGAGTGGTGTTAGGTGAAGGGTGAGTGGGATTTGAGGTGGCACATGAGGTGGAAAATGGAATTTGCAATTTTTTGAAAAAAGGTCCGAGTTTCAAGTATCTCGGATTGGTCTGAAAATTTTACCAAAAATCAAGAAAAATATTTGAAGACTCATGGTGAAATTCGTTTGAAGAAATACTGTATAGATTTTTTAATTAAAATCCCGGAATCAGTTATTTACCGACTCCGAAAGAATTTTCATAAATTTATAAAATTCTCAGAAAAAGTGTATAAGTAAGAAATATGATTCTAAGCAATAAAGTCTAAAGGACTTTCTAAAAATTCCTAACAGTTTGGAAGATAAAAATTCGGGAATCGATCAGCGGCACCGGCCGACACCGTTTTCGGAGAAATTCATTTTAATTCCAGAAAATTCCAGAAAATCACATAAAATCTAAAATATTGGAAAATGATATTTGGAATTGAAATTGGTCAAATACGGAAGGTAAATCGGAAAATACGATCGGAAGACTGAATACGTAACCAAGTACGTATTCCGGGAGAGGGGTATTACAGTCACCCTAAGGTTGCGAGGAAGTCACACGCTTGGCGCACAGGTTCTCATAGAGTTCTGAGGAGGTTGCTCTCATGATTGACGAGTTGGACATCTCATGGATCCTGATATCAACCCATCTTCAGCAGAAATGATGTGCCTCTGTCTATATCTGTGCTTTGATCGAACTACTATCTTTTACAGTTGACCCGTCACGGAGGCCAGGTCCATTTCCACCACCAGGGTCTCGATATGATATACCAGTATTGCTACCATGACCACCACCTTAGTGCGATTGAGATGTTCTGTGAGGAGAGCCCTCACTCAGTAGGGTCGAATTTCTTCTACCAGGGGAAATGATCAAGACATCACACAAGTTACTAGTTATTATTATGCCATAATTTATTTTTGATTTAGTTGTTTTAATTATTTTCGATTTAGTTGTTTTTTTACTTTGCTTTTAGTACGACACTGCTAATATCTTGAAACTAAACTTTCGTAAAGCCTATAAATAAGCCCCATACTTCTTTTATTATTAGACAATAAATGAATGAAATTTTTTCAGTTTAAATTTCTTAAGCCAAGTATGTGAAGCTTATGGTGCAAAGGGTGTGAAGCCCAAACTTATCTTTTTCTTAAACCCTAAGTTCCCATTTTCTTGTTTTCTTTCTTTCAAAATCATATTTTCATTTTTGATTTTATTTTTCACATATTTTTGATTGTGTATTTTTGACCTGTATTCTTTCTCCTTCACAATTCGTTTCTCCAATAGGTAATTGCAGTAGGTAGATCGCAGCTTTCGAGACAAGGGATTTAAAGATGACATAAAAGTAGCTTCAATATCGGAAAGTACATTAATGCAGATCCACTGGAAAATGATATTAGCCTATATTTACACAACGTAGCATGATGAGGGGAACCATGTTTCAAAGACTACATTTATTTTCCGTTTCCCTTCCATTTCTTTTATGTACTTCAACATGTATTCGTTGCTAAGTCAATCCGTCTCTTGGCGAATCCATCTCTCTAATTTGTGTCATGCTTTTGCATCTACTTCCTAGTTTCTTGCTGTCATATTTACAAGATCTGCACTTTTTCTGTTTCTTATTTTTACTACACTAATCATCCATTATCTGTTGGGTACATGAGCCTGTTACTTTCATGATGATCTTTGCCGGGTGGTCCAAGTAAGTTCTATATGAGGAGCAAAATCATAAACTGCTGAAAACAAATTCCCTCCTCCCCTGAGGAGTGAGCTTTGTTTCTTTGATTAAGTTGTCATCAAGTAAGTCCTCTCACCTAATTCCTCTTCTTTGTTTTTTCTGCTCATGAAATTTAGAGAGAGAGAGAGAGAGAGAGAGATCAACCTCCTCATCTATATTAAATCAATTCAGATGTTAATAGTCTTTCCTCCTGGTGACTTCTATCTTCATCATTCACCTAAATTTGATTGGTAGCTTTCTTGAAACAACAGGGAGCAATTTGAGGCACAATCTGGCTTCAGGAATGACCTTTATGCTCTCCTGCTCTTGCTTATTACACGAGGCTCTCCCATCCTTGTTCAATACACAAAGAGTGCCCCTCCCGCTATCCCCTTCTTCGATTGTGTTAAACAAACATACCCTCACTGTATCACGTGGTTGGTGGTTGGTTGTTGTTGGTACTTGGTACTCATCACTGCCTTTTCTTCTTGATTTGGGAAGAAGCAAATGATCTACAAGCAAGTAAATCTACTTCTTCGGTCCTTCGGTTAGAGTTGAGTTGTCCTAAAAAAAAAGTTAGTTCTGTGCGCAGGATTTGCAGAAAAAGGGATACAAGGGTTGAAAGATCATTGTCATCATCACCACATCATAATGTGTTCTTCAGTATTGTTGAACAAAAGAAATTAGGACATTTTATGACCGGCTTTCAACCTGACGATTAGGGGTGGCAATTGGGTCGGGTCGGGTCTAATTGGGTCGGGTCTTAAATTGGCCGACCCATAATCGGGTCGGGTCAACCCGACCCATTTATTTATATGGGTCAAAAATCCAAACCAAACCCGACCCAGTATTATGTGGGTCGACCCGACCCGACCCATTTGACCCATTTAACTAAATGGGTCGGTCGGGTCGGGTCGACCCGTTAGCGGTAAATGTTTTGTAGGAACCTTATTCTTGCATTCTATAAGTAGATGATAGTGGCATAATGTTGGTTTCAATAAGTTAAAAATCATAAAATCATGTATATCAAATGCAATGCTTCTTATTCTCTGAAATAAAGGTGAAAGTATTAGTGGGATTGAGACAAACTCAGGGATTGTTTATGCAATATAATTTTGTTTATTTATGAGAATGTAGTTAAAATTAAGGGGCTTTAGGTTTTTCATAGAAGATTGTGCAATGTGTATGGTGTATTAGATTTTAATGAAGAAAGGATGGAGAGCTAAATTATGAAGTCCCTGAGCGGAAATGATAAATGATTCCAAAAAAAAAAAATCTCTGGATCAAAAATATAAAAAGGTAAATGGGTCTTAGCGGGTTTGGTGGGTTTGGGTCGACCCGACCCATTTATTAATCGGGTCTGGTGGGTCGACCCGATTACGACCCAAACCCGTATAGCTCAAACCCATACCCACTTACTCTGGGTCGGGTCGGGTCGGGTCTGGCGGGTCGGGTCTGAATTGCCCCCCCTACTGACGATAACACTCAATGAGTTGTGCAGAATTCCTGGCCAGGAAACTTCAATATGAGAAACCAGAGAAATAAGCTCACTTGCACAAACTAAAGCTTTTGGTAAATTGGTCTATCATTTACGTAAGTAGTGTCTTCAATGAGTCATCTGCAATATGTTATCATCGATAATAAGCACATTACGGCATGGCAGTGAAGTATGAACAGTTAGATAGTAGTTTGTCAATAAATATTCTGTATATGATAGCTGAATAGGTTTCTCAAATTTTGATTTTATTTTTATTGCCCAACCAGCTAGCTGGATCTTGACTAGTTCTGAAAATAGTATTCACCACTGTACTGAACAAACATTTTGGCATTGACTAGGGGCTTTCCTACTTGGATTGTTGGATTTGCTTGCTAATAATTGGGATGAGTTATGGGTCCAAACTATATTACTGTGAAGGCACATGTCCTGTGGATTACAGGGTTTCCTGGTAACTTGTTTCATTGCTGTTCTGGGGCCTTTCTGATCAATCTTCTCCGCTATAAGCTCTTTTTTTTTTCCCCGAAGAGAGTAGTCAAAACATCTCTCGTCTGTTCAATTGTGTTCGTAACAATGGTTATGCTATGAAGTTTTCCATTATCATGCTATGAAGTTTTCCCTTGGTTTTCTCACCCATTGGTTAATTTGGTCTAAAATCTAAACGTGATCAGCTTAAGTGGCAGTTTAGCAATCAAATGCTAAAATAAGCGACTGTTCAATAGTCGTTAGGCCACTTTCTGCATTCTATCCTACTCAAGCACTTCAATTTTTGCTTCAAATACTGCCTCAGAGCAATGACAGTGATTCATGATTATGTGCAGGTCACATTTGATCAACCATGATCATTTTGTTCAGATCTTTTCGGCTTAATTACTTGATCATGACCATTTGAGGACTGAGGTGATATATGGCCAGTCATGAGTCATGTGTTTGGTGAGGTGTAAGATTGTCCACTGTCCCAGTTGCTGCATATGAGAATTCTCTTTGGCCAAAAAAGCTTTAGCCTCTTTGATACCAATCTTCGAATACAACCGAAACGGATATCCAGTTGGCTAGAATATATCAACTGAGCATAGCGTATGACCACGCAGCGTAACGCTTTCTTTCCTTGAAGGAGATTGTGGTTTCGGATATCTCTGTTCACAGTGGCAAGCATAATCTTAATGTCATGGATCCACAACGTAACATGCCTTAGCTTTTATTTACTTCTCTTTATGTTCTTCAACCCTCAGTCTTCTGTTTGAAGAACTACTCACACTCCAAATTTGAATGCATCTTATGAGTAATCGTAACCTGTAAATGTTTGGTACCCATTAAAACATATTTGGTGGCTCCATCACTGTTGTTGTTGTTGTTGTTGTTGTTGTGTGTAGGTCAGTAGCACGTGAACAGCAGGGGAATTAAGAGCAAAGATGATAACAAATTTTGTAACATTCCAAGAATTGTGTAATCATCATGATAGGCATATATATATATATATATATATATATATATATATATATATATATATATATATATATATATATATATATATATATATATTTTGAGAAATAAACAGTGACTCAATATGGTCCCGTACTTCATTAAAAAGAATTAATGAAAATAATCTCAAGTAAGTATCAAAAACCTAAAGTCTCTCAGAAGCAGAGAAACTGTGCACACGCAGGTGTCCGAAAATAACTAAAGGAACCAAAATATAAAGAATCACACTGCACGCTTTCCCTCTAATACTTCAGTTGCTCTAGCCGAATCCGCCACTGACATGTCCTCTGGTGCCGCTCTGACCCTCTCCAGCTCATCCTTCCGCTGACGTCGCCCACCCAAACATTGTACTCCTCGTTGGCGCTCTCCGTCATCCTCATTCCCTCATCCACTCTTGTCACACACCACAGAAAATCTCACCAACGCATCTTCCTCTCCTAGTATTATCGCAGAATCGACAAGAAAACCTCGTCTGTCCCACTCGTCGATCAGACGCGATTTAAACTCCTCCTGGTCTACTTCTAGGGTCATTCATTCCCTAGTCAACTCTTCAAAAAGAGGCCGAGCTGAAGGCTCTACTCTTGTAAGCAACTATTCAAAAAGAGGCTAATCTATCCCAATTTCCCAGCCTCTTTAATAACCCCCGTCAGATCAAGGACTGACATAGAAGATTCTCCCACTGAGAACTGATCTACAACGCCAACAGGATATAAGTTGGAACTAGTCTTACCAATTTTCTTTCCAACTAGTTCCTGAGTGCTAGTATTCGCTACTTGGGCACCAAGATTCATTAGGTCCACAAGACGCCTCCGCCTTACATAAAATTTCCCTTACAAGGCCCTATTATTGGTCGTCCGTTTTGGAATAGAGGGCTTAGAGTTGGCCCCCGAAGGCCCCTCTTGGAGGCAGCATCCCCTCAAGTCTCTCCCTTCGTCATCGTCCTGAAATAGCCCCCGCTACCCCCAAAATCATCCATCATCAAGATCGATCTCCCCCGAGGCCCGCTTCGTTGGCTATCTATCCTGACTTTTGCATTCTGTCCTTGGATAATTACTCGCCGCCCAGCTGGCCCACACTTGCACTTCTTCACAAATAGGCCCACCCCCCCCAACATTTGGGCCCCAGCGCCTCCTCAGTCCAACTCTTGAAGAGCAGCGCGCATCTGGGTCAGTACCCATCTTGCTGACGCAATGACGCCCTCGGCAGTGTAAACCGCTTGCATTCGAAATTTGAAATTTTGAATTCCCGAGAGCCCCCCCCGCTGGTCGCTGTCAGCGCCGGACGGCACCACACCCGAGTCAGCAGCCTCATATAGTTTGTCGATGAAGACGAGCGGTCTCTTAGCCGTCTGTCGCTGACAGGATGCAGCGGCCGCGGAGGGAGCGGAACCAGAGAAGGAGGCTTCCGCCTTGGACGAGAGCCCAAATAATCTCCTCAGTGAGACTGATTGGCACCACTACTAGGTCCCCGCGGCTCCCAACCCACAGCTCTGGCACCGACGATCCCACCTCCAACTTGACCGCCCATGGCACCGCCTTCTCATACCTCTATCCGACCATTCACCAAAACTATTGTCGGCCCTCCATTGACCTTCTCCTCCCACCCAGCTGATCTACTAACCCAGAATTGAGCCCGAAACGGACTTTCCCTCGAAAGCAAAAGAAGGAGAACAGAGGGGAGCTAAATCGGAGACGGTGTAGTTGGAGAGGATCTAGTGGAGAAGAAGTTGAGGGAAAAAAGGTAGAGGATGATGAGAGATGGAGGGAAGGTTAAAGAGTCAGTCAGGGTAGAAAGAAAAAAGAGGGGAAGATGGGCCAGGGCTCCATCTATAGGAATTTGTTGTTATCTGCATTCCTCTCCCCAAAAACCATTATAAATTTTGGCTTCTTGTTTCTAAGATTAACGATGGCGAAGAATTGAGAATCTTGAAATTTGAAATTCATTGTTCCCTGACAACACAAATGTGAGAGCCAACTATTGATGATAGGCATATTGACAACATCATTATCATTTCATCTTTTATACTGTATGCAATCTATCTCTCCCATGATAATGTCACTTTTTTTTATTTATTTGGTTCTATTTAATAAATTCTGTTAGCCTGCAGATCCAGCGGCCTGCACTCCAGCTCACTCCTAAATAAAGAAATAATATATTTGTTTATTTAGTTAATATTAATATTGTAAAATTACAAATCCAGTACCATGAAAACAAAAGATTCGGATAATTTTCGGAACCATATAATTAATAATTCCTTCATTATTGCGCGTCTCTCATCTCATCGCTGTACTCTAAGAGTTCGTCACCGACAAAATACTGTGGTCCCGCGTCGCCACCGTGGACCCCGAATCCAATCCGCTCCCGTCACGTCACCCCAAACCCCCACCCCTCTCGCGGGTTCATGTGTGGCTCACGCACATGAACCGAACCCACCTCTCTCCGCGTGACCTCCGCTCCATTTTATTCTAAATATCCTTCTCCACTCTGCTCCATCAATCTTCCCCAAATTCACTCAAATTCAAATAAATTAATTTGTTTCTTAAAAATTTTATGTCGCTGGCCGGGATCTCCAAGCCCCATCGGGAATCCTCCAGAAGCCTCCGGGCTTCCGGACCGCAGCGGCGGCCGGCCCCGCCGCCCGCCCCCCTCCGAGGAGGGCTCCTCTACCGCCGACGTTCCGGCGTGCCGGCAAGGCTCCTCCCCCGCCGCGGAGGTCCGTCTGCCGCCGCTTCTGCTGCTTCGCTGTGGTCTTCATCGTGTGCTTCCTGTTCCTTATCGCCCTCGCCTGCGCCGTCGCCTACCTCTACTTCCAGCCCCGCCTCCCCTCGTTCCGGCTGCAGGCGGTGCAGACCCCGCGATTCAACGCCACCACCAAGCCCGACGGCAGCGGCACCTTCGTCGACGCCGCGACGGTGGTGAAGATCTTTGTGTCTAATAAGAATGGGAAGATTTCGCTGTCGTACGGGGCGAGCAATGCGGCGGTGTACGTCTCCGACCAGGACGGCGACGTGTCGTTGGGTACTGGGTCGATGGCAGGGTTCGTGCAGGGGAGGGGGAATGCGACGGTGATGAAGTTCGCGGCGGAGGCGAACGGGGTTCTGGTGGACGACGCGGTGGGGGGGAGGCTGAGGAGGAGGTTTAAGAGCGAGGAGATTAGGTTTGGGGTCCACGTCAGAACGAGTGTCGGTGTCGGATTCGGAGGGAAGATGACGGGTCGGGTCCCGATCCGGATCGACTGCCCGCCGCTGAGCTTGAAGGAGGGGAAGGCCGCAGGGATGCTGCCCAAGTGTGACATCTATCTCTTCAGATGGTAAGTTTTTAGCTTGCTTAGTCTTTTTCATTAAATTAATTTTTAACTTTTATAAGTTTCATTTGCTTACTTGTATTCATGTGCCAATTATTGGTGTTAGTTAATTTATTGTTAATCCATGGTTTTCGTTGTTTTAAATAATTGATTTTAGTTTAATTATTAGTAGTCATGATGGAGATCTAGAGTTTATTTTAACTGAGGAATTCAGAGTTTTTGCATTTACTGACATTGGATAATTATGTTCTGTGATTAGAAGATTTTAGAAAAGAAAGAAATTTATGTTTTATGATTAAAAGCAGCAATTGATTCAAATTTGTTGCATTAGAGTGGATCATATTACTTCTAATAAGTTTGTTTTAAAGCATGTGTTTAGTCATTCATTAATGTACTAACAGTCTGCAGACTTCAACTTGTTCCTCTTCCTTTTCTTCTCTTTTTTTTTTAGGAAATAGAAAGCATGCAGAGACTTTCAGGGAATATGTGCAAAAAGTTCTTTAATAAGAAGCGTAGGTGAATTGAATTTGGTAATGTCAACAAAAAGTTATAAATAGATGCAGAAATAAATGAATTAGTAGCTGTGAGCATGGATCATGATGTTTTTGTTCTCACCTTGAGAAAGAAACATTCTAAAAGTGCAGAGCACTATTGACAATATTGTGCCATTTATATCCATTGTGATAAGTAGGCCTGTTAATGGGTTGGGTGTGAACCCAAACCCGACCCGATTAGACCGATATAGAAAGTGTTATTCTGGACCCGGACCCAGACCCGGACCCGGACCAGGACCAGAATACTCATTTACCTGTTTAATAAATGGGTCGGGCCAGATTTTACTTGAATCAACCCATTTACTCGTTTCAAATCCAAACAAAAATATCTACTGAGAACTAAGAAGTAAGAAACCCTAGATCTCTACTATATGCTCCATCTTTCTCTCCTCCTCTCCTTGTCACCTCTTCTCTCGGCCTCGCCCTCACTCGCAACGCCGCCTCATTTAAACTCATCCGACCTCGTCCTCTCCCTCTCTCGATTAGATCCTCATCCGAGCCACCTTGCCCTCTCTCGATCAGATTAGATCCGATGTCAATGAAGTGAAGTCCTCCTCGATTTGGTGTTGAAAAATAGTAAGCAAACAACCTCGCACTCTCTCGGTCAATCCTCCTTGTTTTGGGGCAGTTTGAGACGTCCTCCTCGATTTGGGGCGATTTCAATGTCGACAGCCCCAACGACTACCGCATCCTCATCCTCGTCAACTATCTCGCCCTTCGATCCTCCCATTCGATCTTCTTCAATTACCTCATATCCCGAGACTTCAATCTCGAATTCAAGCTTACCGATTGTGATTTTTTTGGTTGATTTTTGATTGAATATTTGAATTTAGGATTCAGAATTTATGATAATTGATCATGTTGGATTTTTGATTGATTATTTGGATTTTATCAAGTCGGATGTGTTTTGGGAGAGAAGAAGATCACACTGGCTAAACGGCGGCAGCGGCGACGAAAGTGAGGAGTGAAGAAGAAGGGTTTTTTGATAAGTGAGATCTGATGTCATGTTGAAGTAATCGGGTCCGAGAAAACGGGTTTGGACCCGCGGTCAAAGTGGATCCGGATATGGGAACCCACCTTTAGTACCAGTGGGCAAACAGGATGGGTCTGATACCCCCTTGGGTAATCGGGTCTGGGTCTGAAGCCACTCGTACCCGCCTCGAACTCGACCCGTTGACAGGCCTAGTTGATAAGTCCAAGCTACCTACACATTTGCAAGCTGTCCCTTATATAAAGAAAGCTGATCATATTACACCTCATTACATTTTTCAATAAGTTATGGTTTATTTTCTCATGTACCACCAATTAGTTTAGTTAATATGATGAGAGTCACTGTAATTTACAGTGGTAAACCCCTTTTAAGAGTAAAAAAGAGTCACCCAAAAAGTCATAAGTTGATTAATGTTAATAGGTAACGTTTAAGTTGTCAAGCTTTCCAATATTTTAAGTGGACGAGTACGGTGATGATAAGGTCTAAAATTAATATGCTTTGATGTGGAGGGTTAGCATTAATAAAATTAATATGCTTTGATGTGGAGGATTAGCATTAATGATCACCTGTTATGGTCCTAGCCTTATAATTAAATTATAAAACTTTGGTTTTGTTTGGGGGGGGGTGCAATGGAGATTTTCCAATGTAATTGATCGAACAGTCGATCTCGCGCAGCAAAAAAAAAGGGATGTAGCTAGATTGGGGGTGGAACTTTTTATCTTGACACAGTAAGCAGGCAGAAACAAAAGATTTTACGTGAAAACTCAAATTGAAAAAACCACAGAAGGAGAGAGAATTCACTATATTTTCTTAAGATTACAGTGAACTCTGTAGTGTGTTCCTGTGTTTACAATTTCTTCGATCTCTTCGATTCTCCTCTCTTCATGGATCTTTAGGGGTATAAGTATTCTGCAGCATTGTAACCGATGGTGCGGATTTCTCGGATCTGCACGATTCGCACGTCAGGCTCCTTCCATAACAGCTCTGATTGCTGTGTTTTATTGTTGGGATTGGCATGTCGAGATATCTGCCGTTATTCATAACTGGCCCCACTGTATAGGGGAGTGTTTAGAATGTGGAGATATTGTGGCGATCTAACTATTTCTCGATCCGGGGAACCTTACTGCTGAGCTACGGCCAATGGAGGCGGGAGTTCTCAGATAGCCTGTGTTGTAGAGATCGGGAATAGGTTTGGTAGTTGTGGATGTCGAGAAAAGGAATGGATTAAGGTCCTCTCCTTAAGGTTGAGAACTCAGGGCAAGACCTGAGACTCTTTCGGGGTTGAATGTAAGCTTGGGCAAGGACCAGCGGCTTTCTCCTCGGGATTGAATATGAACTCAGGGCAGGTTCAAGGCTCTCTCCTCAGGGTTGGATGTGAGCCGACTGGTATCTTCGAGTTCGTTATCCACTTGAGATACTTCTGGTGTGGTGGGACATGTGTCGCGATCTTGAGAAGTGGTCAGATTCTGACCACTATAGATGCTCCCTCTGCTTCCTCCTTTCTAGAGTCTCAGGGAGAAGGAATGGAGTGGATTGATTTCTTTTCTGGCTTGGGGAGTCAAGGATTCCTTTGAAGGGAAAAGGTCAAAATGTCTTTTCTTGGGAGTTGAAGAGGGTGGCACTTTAATGACTAAGATCGTGTGACAGAAGCTGACGATATCTAGCTGATTCTGACAAGCAAAGAATCAGAGATTTGAACCGATTCTTAGGAGGTGATTGGAGATTTGAGTGGGAGGTGGTCTGCTTCTCCATCCATAAATAGGGCGGTTCGTTAAATGAAATATACCCATCCCTTCTAGAGTTCCTTGTCCCAAAACTCTTTATTCTGGCAGGCTGTGATGTCGTTCTTTTTCTCCGTCTGGAGAAGACGGTGATGGTCGTTGTGCTCCTGATGATGGGGAGTCCAGTTGTCAAGAAATGTCAGTTTTTACGATGGACTCATCGAGAGACGTCAGTTTTTGCGACAAGCCCCAGCTGTCAGGAAGGATAGATATGGCTCTTACTTCAGCCTGGTCTGTTCGTCTGGTCTTCGATCAGATTGGTCCAGTCTGGAGTTGAGGCTCGGTGTCTCTCCTTCCTGAGAGAATGAATGAGGTGGGAATGGGGGCTGAGCAGGACGTGTTTGATTATGGTTTTGATCCCGTATTTACTTTTTCTGTCTATGTACATGGTAGTGGTTCATAATGCTCCAGTTTGCTCATATTGATAAAGTTCAACATTTTAATTTCTTTAACTTAAAATTTAAAATTCAAATCATTTGTTTTAAAACTAGAT
Source organism: Agave tequilana (assembly GCA_038442645.1). Classification (NCBI taxonomy): domain Eukaryota; kingdom Viridiplantae; phylum Streptophyta; class Magnoliopsida; order Asparagales; family Asparagaceae; genus Agave; species Agave tequilana. The sequence goes on from JAVJIF010001831.1 coordinate 195,768, forward strand.
TAGAAATTAATTTAAGATTTTAAAGTTGTGATTTTCAATAATTCTATGTGGATTTGATCATTTTCTTTCCACTTTACTAATTTTCACGCATTTCAAAGCGAGAAAAGGTTATTTGCTATTTGTTTAAGGTTCAAGCTACGATAGTAAATTTTTTAAGATCCAAGCCGCAACATTGTTAATTGAGTTGTCTCAACTTTTCTTGCTTTTGGAGAATGTTCTTGCGACGAGAACCATCTGTTCTCGTTCGCGGTCTGATTGTGCATGTTACTCCTTCATCTGCTCTCTCATCTCGTAGAGCGTCTGAAAGAGTTGGCCTTCTTGCTGCTATGAGGATTAGATGCTGACGACTAGCTCTTATTGCGATGAGAAGCTTTATCCTAAGTGGTGTGCGGCTGTTCGCCAGTTGGTGAAGGGACTGTGCCCCCAGTGACTTCGATCGCTTTACCTTGGACATTGCGCCTTTGATGACTTGCTTTCTTGGGGTCGTTGTTGACACAGAAGAGGCTTTTTTGGGGAAGGTTCTTGCGTTTTATGGGATAGATCTTAATTGTAGGGACCCAGATCTCAATGAAAGTACCAATTTGCGATGGACATTTTCCGATGCAATTGATTGAACGGTCGATTTCGCGTTGCAAATGAAAAGGGGTGTAGCTAGATTGGGGTGGAACTTTTTATATTGACACACTAAGCGGGCAGAGACAAAAGATTTTAAGTAGAACCCAAATTGAGAAAAATCACGGGAGGAGAGATAATTCACTATATTTTCTTAAGATTACAATGAACTTTGCAGTGTGTTCACGTGTTTACAATTTCTTCGATCTCTTCGATACCCTTCTCTTCATGGAACTCTAGCGGTATACGTATTCTACAGCGTTGTAACAGGGGGTACGGATTTCTCGGATCTGCATGATTCACACGTCAGGCTCCTTTCATAACTGATCTGATTGCTGTGCTTTATTGTTAGGATTGACATGCCGAGCGATCCGCCACTATCCATAATTGTCAATATGAGATTATTTAGAACGTGGGGATATTGTGGCAGCCTAACTATCTTTTCGATCCGGGGAACTTACTGCTGAGCTGTGCCCAGTGGTGGCGGGAGTTCTCATATAGCCTGTGTTGTAGAAGTCAGAGATAGGTTTAGTAGTTGTAGATGTTGGGGAAAGGAAGGGCCCGAGGTCCTCTCCTCGGGGTCGAATATGAACTCAGGGTAAGACCCGAGGCTCTCTCTTGGGGGTCGAATGTGAACTCGGGGCAGGACTTGAGGCTCTCTCTTTGTTGAATATGAGCTCGGGGCAGGACCCGAGGTTCTTTCCTTGGGTTGAATACGAGCTCGGGGTAGGATCCGAGGCTCTCTTCTCGGGGTTGGATGTGAGTCGACTGGTATCAACGAGTTTGTTGTCCACTTGAGATATTTATTGTGCGGTGGGACACATATTGCGATCTTAGAGAGCGATAAGATCCTATTAATGATTATGACATGGGGACATTTTTTTTTTGGATTGGCGAATGATAATATTGTACTGTTCTTTAAATTGGAGGCTTGTGTGGAGAGCATCTCCCATTGTTATCATCAACATGAGGAGCATCTCCCATTGCTATCGTCAATGTGAGGGGCTGTGCGAGTGCAAGTGTTTGTTTGCATGAAAGATGAGACAAACCTTTTGGCGGTGCCGAGTAAGACAGCGCCGGCCTCTCTCTCTGGGCTATTCCTCCTCTTGCTTCTCTACCGTTTTAATCTTTTAATTTTTTTAATTTTCACTCTTAAAATTAAATGACATTATTAATTTTTCCATTATATTTGTTAAAATATTTTGCTTTGATGAGTGTGAGTCTCGCTTAGGTGACTGAAATTGGATTGATTCACATTAATCACATTCGAGATGTTTTAATTTGGATCATTCTAAATATGAATTATATAATCAAACGTATTTATAATATTACATTTTAATATTCTGATGTCGACGTCTTAATGATTTAAGTTGGGTTGAAAATTCCCTTCCACTTAGTTTCTTCGATTACCAATTCGTCAGTTATAATATACTAGAAGGAGCCTTTAAGTATTTAATAAATATTTACGCAAAATTAGAGAATATTGTTTAATTTATTTAAAAAAAACACTAAGATTTAAGGTGTTCATATATAAATAAGACAATTTTTTGAAGACGGTGTAGATGTGTATTCAGGATTGCCTTTAATTTTGTTTTTTCTTTTCTTTTTCTTTTTCTTTGTAGGTAGAGCATTTAAGTTTGTTAACATGCTATATTTTGAGATTGATTCTTATTACTCATATCATCTGCATGGCTTAAATGTTGCAGGATTCATCTACACTGATTGTGGGTTGGGGGGGTATATGAGGAAATATATAGTGTATAGAGAGGGAGTCATATCTGTTCGATTTCTGTCGCCATCGCATTTTGGGTTTAGGAGCTGTGAAGTTTACATCGTGATTTTTTCTGTTTCTTTTTTCTTTCTTTCTTTTTTTTTTTTAGAGTTGTGAAGTTAGATGTTGATTTGATTTCTTTATAGATGTTAATTTCAATAAAGAACTTTGATCGCGCGGCGTCATTATTTAATAGATATTAGAATTTGAAAAGAAAAGATAAATACGAGCTGTATTATTGGCAAATCATCTGCCTGTTTTCTTCTTTACCCTCGTTCCTTTCTTTTTATAAGTAGAAGTTTAAAGCGTCATCATAATCATGCACTAAAAGTATCATTTACGATGACGCCTTAAATTGTTCACTAAAAAAAAAAAAAAAGGACAGACTATAGATATCTTATTTGAGTTCTTCTTCTTCTTCCCCTCCTCCCTATTTTTTCCCCGCTAAGAATGGGATCATCTATACATTTATATATTAGAGTTGATGTTATGATTTGACCGATCATTATCCGTGTCCTTGGCAAAATCGATCACTGAGCTTAATCAAAGGCCCAAGGGAGAACAATCCCGGCTCGATCACAATCGATCACCAATTAAGTTAGGTCTCAACAACAACTTGTATCTTATTAATTTTAATAGAATAAGCCTTCAACCATGAGATGTCATCACTAACACTTAATATATAATGGTAATGTAAACCTTTGCTTCTCATTCTATCATCGATCTAACTCGAGTATCGGAGTGTTCCCATACAACAACATTGCACTCTATCTCACCCCTTCCTTCATTTTCCCAGTTGCAGTTCCAATGAGCTCGCGGTCAATTTTGACTCTTGTACGCATCTAAAGCCTGGTATGAGATCTAGCGGCCGTTTGTTTCGCGTAAAACTCCGTAATTCGTAAATGACTTACTACCCAGTTACAACTACGGCGTTTGTTTGGACCGTAATTCGTAAAAGACTTACGTAACTCAACTAACACTCACTTGCATCCCAGTTACCACTCACTTACAGCCCAGCCCAGTTACAGTTAATTTGTGGTCATACAAATTTGTAATATTTTTTTATATTAATATTAAAATTTTTAATATTTAACTTTTTTAATATTTATTTGCAGTATTAAAACTTTTAAAATCACCAAATAGTTAATTTTCTGGTTAACTTTTTCACTTACGACTTATACATTATGACAACCATACACCGTAAAGTACAATACACTTTCCCACTTTACAATTTTATATTTACCAACCAAACAATGTAAAATTTACATACATGTAACTCATTTACAATTGTAAAAGACTTTACCAATTACAACTACGAATTACGGCCAGTTACGACAACCAAACAGATCTAGCTAGTCCGTGACTCGGGGGTAAAATCCAACAAATGGCAATTTAATTGCAAATATTCTAGAGTGATAGAGAGACAAGGTGGTCTTCTTATTTGAACAAGAATCGATTCTAGTCCTAGGAGAAAGGAAGAGAAATTATAATCTTTGTGTAGCTAATCAACAGTATTATTATTATTTTTTAAAGATCGATGGATCTCAATCTCAAAAGGTCTCGATGGTTGTTTTCATAGGTAGATGGATGAGTCTCGAAAAAGTCAGCGGTAAATCAACGGCACTTGAAGTTCGTGATAATAGAGAAGATGATGCTCGATTACCCGTCGAAATTGCAAGAAAATGAAGAAGAAAGAATAAAGAAAGATAAAAGAAAATTAAAGGAAAAGGACAAACGATGAGAGAGAAAGAAAAGAGGCTGAAGAATAGATTAAGAATCTTGTTTTCTATTTTCTTTGTAGATCCAGTTCCTTGGATCTAAAGGAGCTTTGTTTATTATTTCATGTCGACAAGCTGGTTTCAAAGTAAATGTTAATTTTTTTTCCTTTTAATATTTATTTGTCTTTAATTTGTAATATGTTCTATTGTTTGTTACTCTTAAGAAGAATTCAACTCTTCTGAATGAGAAATGATTATCGTTCTAATTGAGTAACACAAAGTGACTTGAAACTATGCTAAGAGATCCGTCGAAGGCCATTCAACATAGGCCATCTAGCGTAGAGTTGTTGATCTCTTCGATCGAGTTTGTGAGCCTTGATTTGAACTTGCTGTAGTTTTGGGTTTCAAGAGGTAAATATCCATAACTTGAAGGGAAAGGACTTTGCGCCCACACACACACACACACACACACACACAGAGAGAGAGAGAGAGAGAGAGAGAGAGAGATGTTTGTGACTCGCAGGAGGTCAACATTCAAACACCAGAGTATTGCCGTAGAATAGTCACAAATTGGTAAGAAAAAATAGAGAGAAAGAAAGCGGGAAAAAACAGATTTAATAAGATTCGGCAATTACCTGCATCCTCGGGACAGAAGGGGAGAGTGATCTTATTAATCAATTAATTCAGGTTACAAAGTATGGGGACAATACCCCTCAATTTAAAATCAAAGAGTACACGAAGAAAAGAAAAACCAACATATCTGAATTCGGATCAGAAATGAATCTAGAATCCAACTTGGAAGTGTCAAGCTGGCTTTATTAGTTAACTAGTCCAATCTCAATAGTCAACTAATCCTCTCCAATTAAAAGTTGGCTAGCTATAGTAGTCGACTAAGTCAAACACAACAGTCGACTAATCACCCCAAGGAAAAATTGGCTAATTACAGTAGTCGACTAGGCCAAACACAATAGTCAACTAATCACCCCAAAAGAAAGTTAAGTGATCTCAGTAATCGACTTATCAATATAATAAGTTGACTGGTCTGGGCACCTTTGCACCTGTGCATGCTTCTGTCTCTTAGCCATCACCAATGAGTTAAAAAAAATTCTACCTAATAGATTTTAGACTCTCTCCCATAATTCTCACATTGGTGAAGATTTTTTAAATCTGAGCTGAACACAACAAAGCACCATGTCGACTCAACCGGGCTACACCAATGTCGGACATACCCTGTGCCCGAGGGATCAAGTCATCCGTAGTTCATCCAAACGAGCCCCATCGAACTCAAGCAACTGGAAGGATGTGGAGTAACTTCTTGCAATGCACGAATTTTTCTCCTAAAACAACCTTGGTAAGTATATCGGTGGGATTCTCCTTTATGTGAATCTTTTTTAGCTCAATGCCACTCTCATCAAGAATCTCCCAAATAAAGTGAAACCTGACATCGATGTGCTTCGTTCTTGCATGACAAACCTGACTCTTTTTCAAATAGATAGCACTTATGCTATCACAATTGATCTTCAATAAATCACGATCAATTCTCAAGTTATCAAGTAATCCTTGAAGCCAAATTGCCTCCTTCATAGCCTCCGTTATGGCCATATACTCAGCCTCTGTAGTAGACAAAGCGACAGTAGATTGTAGAATAGCGCGCCAACTCACCGGTACTTAGGCAAATGTGAATACTTACCCCGTCGTAAACCGACGCTTGTCAAGGTCTCCCACATAATCTTAACCGACAGATCTAATACACTCTTGCTTACCTGTAGTATCCTTCTTGAACATTGAACCAACACTATGGTACCTTTGATGTACCGTAGAATCCAATTCACTGCCCCTAATGACCCCTATCGAGATCGTGCATATATCTGCTAATCATTGAGACAACTTGTGACAAATCAAGTCGCGTACACACTGTTTTCCATTTATTTGAAAAGAGAAAAACTTACAAAATTTTGAAGAAAATTACAAGTAATTTAAAAGAAAAATTATGAGAACTCTCCTCTAGAATTTCTGGGGAAGTGTGTCGATGGGAGTTTGGTCAGTGCGCGATCACTTTGTCCCGTTGACGATGTGAGCGAACAGATAACTCTATTGCTTGGGAATTCCTTGCCTGATTCCGGAAGTCCTTCGCAAGTGGAAGATCGTAGAGAATTAGCACCCTGAAGTAGAGAATCAAGTCTCTGAAAGCTTGAAAGCTGAGAGAGAAAATCTCTTGAGATGAGAACTTTAGCAACTTTGCTCTGTGATTGCTAACCCTAATAGGTTCAATCTTCTTTTCTCTCTCTAATTTCTCTCCTCCGTTGTTTAGCTTCTGAACCAGCTATTTATAGGCTTAAGAGGTGTAACTCCCCCTAGAAAATAGCGAGGACTGAGATAGTCTGCCCAGCTTCGCACCCAAAGCTAAAAAGAGCTACAACGACGCTAACTGGGAGCTTATGCGAAGTTAACTCAGCTAGTTGGCTCTTGAACTCCTCCAATATCTCCTCTTAATGAGGCATTATGGGCTTCATAATGAGGAGGTCATGGGGTAACCACCCATTTGTGGGGGGTCAGCCTCACTAACTTTGTGGTAATTTACCCACTAACTCCATTTGGAATTTGAAATGGTCAAAATGACTAACAGCCCGTGCGGAGCTAAAGTTTCATGCGAAACAAGCTCGCTGCAGAGCTAAACAAGCTCACTGCGGAGTTAAAATAAAGGTTCAAGCGAAGCTATCTTTAGGGCTTGTGCGAAGCTAAACTCAGAAGCTTGAAGTTAACCCACTGCGGGGTTGAAAAGCGAAGCTAGTTCTGATGCGGAGCTACCTCAAAGCTTCATGCGAAGCTAATCCTTAGCCAATCTTTTGGCCATGCTTTAACCATCTTCTGGCTATTTGATCACTTGTCTGCAACCTGTCTTGTAGAAGTGTTAATCGGTTAGACGTTGTTCAGCTAGTCTGAGGGCAATCCGATGTCTTGTCTTTTCGGAGTGTCAACAAAACTCCCTTTAAAGTTTTCACAAATCCACAATAAACAAGTTCGGATTTCAAAATACTTTGAATTGGTTCAGGTTTTCAAACCTGCTCGATGCGAGTATAGCATTGTCAATCTGGATGTTAGAGTGGGACCACACCATGTTGGCTCTAGCTTCTCCTGTGTAGCGAGGGTCTGATTTAGCAAAGTTAGTTGGACTTAAGCTTTGCTGCATAACTCCCCAAATAGTTTCGCTGTTGGAGCTCTTTCTGGGTTAACTTCACAGTGCCCTAACTCCGCGCGCGCTCAAAAAGTGAGGTAGCAATGCTTTTAGCTCCACATCTTAGCACTTATGTGCTTTTAGCTTCGCATGCGCCTCAGAAACGAAGCGCTAGTGCCAAGCTAGATCACTTGGCCTATAAATAAGACCTTTACAATTCTGAAGAAAATTTACATTTTCTTTTTACATTCGAGCGAATCTTCTGGGGTTTTCCCCTCTTCTTTGTCTTTCAAACAGAGTTAGGGTTCTTCCCTCTTCTCCTTCTCTTAGTTTGATCTCCATGGCCCCCAAGTAGCATCCTAGGAAGGAGCCAAAGTCGTCCAAGGCCCCATAACACCTCCACCAGTCATCCAACAACCAATTGCGGGTAGGGAAGATTTTTCTTTCTTTTGAGCCAATTTTGGCTATTATCCGCCTCTGAACGGCGTGATGAGGGAGTACATCTCCCTAAAATTAGTTCTGATGAACTTCAGGGATTGAAATCCCTTTTCAGTTTGCCTTGGGTGATTGTAGAAACCGACGGGTTTATCTTCGACTCTGGTGCAAAGTTAGCCCCTAGGGCTTTTCAGAGCTTAAAGATGTAGCTTTGAGGTGAACCTAGCTCCATAGCAAAGCAGCTTCGCAACGAAGCTTTGTCTTAGGCTGCGAGACAAAGTTAGGCAATGAGACAAAGTTAAGCTTCGAAAGTGAAGATATGCTTTGCAAGCGAGGCTAAACTTTGCAAGCAAAGCTTTGCTAGGAAAGCGAAGCTAAGACTTGGTCTGCAAAGCTTCGCTTGAAAAGCGAAGCTAAGACTTATTCATTTTTCTATTTGCTTTGCTTTTTTTTTAAGATGCTGACATGCTCTTTCGTATTATTGTAGTGCACTATATGTCTGGACCATCGAACATTTTATTGAAAGTACACCTAGAGGGGGGGTGAATAGGTGTATGGCTAATCTAATGAAAAATGATGCAGAATTAAAAATAAATTACAACGCACTTAGTGTAACCAAAGAGTGTAGCCAAATTCCCGGTGAAGGGCTCTGAACTATCTCCTCTAAATTCCTCTAAATAAGAGTTGAGGTGCTATGTAAAGCTCTCTTGATTCAACACAAGTGACGCACACAAACAATACCAAGCATATAAGTATGATATGAACAATATGAAATAATGCAAGGTATAATATAAGAGAGAAAGTTTAGAGATAGTGGATCAATCGCAAACACAAAGATATGTTTCGAGGTTCGAGCCACTGCTCTTCGTCCCCACCTTCACACAGAAGGATTTTCACTATATCGTCCACACAGGACTTCCCACACAGGGAATCTCCACTGAGAATTTGGGTAAATACAATTAGGAGTACACAACTCCTCTCTCCAACAAACACAACCTCTACACAAGAGGTAAGGCACAACAATAATCACCTCTACACTTAGAGGGATGGGCACTTAGCTAAACAATAATCACCTCACACTAAAGGGATAAGGCTCAAAGCCAACACTCTAACAATCACCTCTACACTTAGAGGGATAACAACCAACTCAAACACAACCTCCACAATCATCTCTACACAAGAGGGATACCAACAAAGCAAAGAGGATTACAATACTTGGTGGTCTCAACAACCACAAACCAATTTTTTCACAAAAACAAGATCTTATAGTTAGGATAGATATAATAGCTCAAGTGTGAGAATATAAGGTTTTGAAAATCAAAACACAAAGAAAAATACTTGAGAAAACAAGTAGAATAAGATAGAAATGAAGATCTAAACTAATATCCCAAATACTCTATTTTTCTTTGAATTTTCTAACCCTTGAAAACAAATAAAGATAAAATCTTTTAGCCCAAAAACTCTTTTAAAAACTTGCTGTTAAACACTTTAGAAAGATAGAAAATTTTTGCTCCAAAAAACCATGAAGAAACCAGCTCAAGAGATGGGTATTTATACCCTCTCAAAAATCTGCCCGTTGGCATCCAGGAAAGGGCAGAAATGCCCTTCCGGTCGATAGCCTGATCGACTGGCCAACGATTATTTTTATGACCGTTGAGCCACCGGTCGACCCCCTGGTCGACCGGACCTGGATACAGAGAGCAGATGCTCTCTGCCGGTCGACCGCCCGGTCGACCGGGGGCCAGTTTCAAAGAGCAGAGCTCTCTCGCGGTCGGCCCTCCAGCCTATAAGGCTTGTGCACGTTCGTGCACATCGATCGACCGGACCAGTCGACCGACTTCTGCCTCAGTCGACCGGCAGAAGGCCAGGTCACTATTTTTAAGGGATTAAAAACTTGTCTTTTTATCTTCAATTAAATCCCATAAAATCACATAAATTCCACAAAAATAAGTTCTTATAATATCTTTGAAATACAAATATGTGTGACTAAAATTCAACACATATTATAAACTATTTGAATCATTTTTGTGATATTGAAATTTGGCCTTTAAACGAAAACCGTATTTTTCAAAAATCAAACTTTGAAATGGAAAACCGTTTTCTCCAAAGCTTATGTAAATACATAAACATGATATTGAAATAACTTTGAAGCATGTTGCATATGGATAGAATCCAATATACATAAAGGATATATATATATTTTTGACAAGAAATCCAAAAATCAGTTAAACCGAAAAACAAACATTTAAACTTGTGTGTGTATGTGAACTTGAGCATATCAATACTATCTAATCTTTACACAAGATCTAAACATACACTAAACACAAACCGAGTTCTTCTTGTAGAACTCCTTCTCCAAGTAGACTCGATCCAAAACGCGATCCAATGAGCTTGACTCCAACCGAGTACTAGATGCGATCTTGACGCTCGAGCTCTTGAATCTACATGTGAAAGCTCCAAAACTCCTTTGTTAAAGATAATCACCTACTAATATCTTGGTCAATCACTGAAACTATTTAAATACAAGATTATTAGTAAACTTACTACATGAGTTAATCATCATCAAAACTAAAGTGATGGGCCTCTGGGCCAACACTTATTCAGGTCCGTGAGAGGGATGGATGGGAACATTCACTTTAAGTTTCAGAGAGCACACCTGAGCGGAATGAATTGATCCTGGGAAGGGATCAACAAACTCTTTGCTGCATTACATCTGCGGTGGAGAAAGGCTATTCTCAAGAAATCAGATTTTATTTTTGGGGATGCAGCTCCAGACACCGATCAGTAGCTACGTGCTGGAGAAGGTCAATGGTTCTACATTTTAGACGGAGAGCCCTATTATCTTTCAAGCAACAAACGTCATTATCTGTTTGCCTTCTTTCATTCAGTAATCGCGTCACGAAGGATGAGCTGGTCAGTGAGTAAATGCACGGAATCGGTGCATGTAGGGATTCTGATCCTCTATGTATTTAGCCGGAGTTGGCCTCCCAGAAGTATCATCAGTTTGTACCCGGGCAATGAACTCGTGGGGGAGAATCCAGCTATGGTCCCCACATTCTTGAACCAGTTCTTGAAGGTGAATGGTAACTACCCTATCACAGATTTTTGGACACAGGGTTGGGTACATTCTTTCAAGCAACGGTGGTGGAACATTCTCACATTGTACATCATGGATTCCTTCAAGGATGATTTGTAGCAACTGGAGTTATGCCATCAAAGCCACCTGCTTCGGGATAAAGATAAGCGAACCCAACTTTTACGCCATTCTCGAGCTATACTGCCTGTCTTCAGGGACATTCTTCACGCCTGTCGGAGAACTAGGGATGGCTCTTCATGAGATATGGGAAGTGTCCAATCTTCTTATAGGTCTCTTGCCATACGAAGAATACTTTCTATGTGATGAGAAGCAGAAGCAATTGGAGAAGGAGGAACCGGTATTGTACGAGACTACCAGGAGCTCATGAGCCACTTTTTCATTTGTCTCAACCTTAATATCAGTCGAGGAAACACCAACAATTTGAAAACTTGGGCGGAATATATATATTTCCTCTCTTAGATAGGGCCCTGCGGAGCTTCAAATTCCTATGACAGCCAAGCAGATTTCTAAAGCCATGGTGACAAGTGGGCATATAGACGTAGTACTCGAAGAAGATGACGAGGAGTATGAAAAGGGGGACACATTCTTGAGTTTCCACCATCAAGCTGCTGGCCATCTCGGAAGACGATGCTAACTGACTACTTATCGGCATGGCTCAAGAGGTGTGTGATTCCATCTCCTCCTCATGATGGGATCACTCCATGACAATTTTCCCAGCTGTTCAGTTGGTGCATGGGAAATTGCTTGGCTTGCTTCCTGCTATGGTCTGCCGGATTCAGAGCGGACTCCGAACCTTAATCAAGTCATTTTGCAAAAGGACAACCAACAAGAAGGAAGGAAGGGAATATAATTTCCCCCATGATAGGCCTTCCCCAGGATAGAACTGCCATATGCTTATCAAATGGCATGGTTCACACTGCTTTGCCCGGTTCTTATCCAACCAGGGAGGAGCCATCAGAGGGTACCTATTATGCTTACCTCCGCAGATTCAAGCGTTCACACTGTGAGGGGAAGTACATTGTGGGGATCCATAAAGTGCTGAATCATTAAGACTGTATAGTCTTTTTTGATGCTTTCTTCATATCCCAGGTATAAGATATGGCGAGGAATTTCAGGATGACGGGGATACTCATTCTTCCCTTGGATTGGGTCCTTTCAGGTGGCTACTCAGCATCTGGCCATCTCATCTTCTGTACCGCAGTAGGGATATCTGCTACCTGGATCCATGCTTGCCAAGTCAATTTGCTCTCCAGTTTGATTATGACTAATTGTATGTTGAAAATCTGAACCCTCGAGTAGGGCACATGGGAGCCTCATCGACGGTGCTCGACTTGGAGGTATTACATCTCTAGATGCACAAGAGCTTGATTTTGCATGCCACTGTGGACTCCAAATCTATTGACAACTTTGGGGTTCTGCCTGTGGTATAAGTTATCCAATTCGCATCTGGTATCATATAATGTGAATTCCTCCGGCATCAAATGGATCAGAACCCACTTGAAGGAAAAAATGAAAGACCAAGAGCAAGGTAAGCACGTCCAAGTGACAGGCATGGATGAGTTCTTAGCCATGGTAGGAAGCGAAATATCAGTTGTTGCAAGCCCTGATTTTGAAGAAGGTATGAATGGCAGATCAACTCAGCGGGTTGCTGTTGAAGCAGGTGCTGAGGAGGGGAAAGAAGGGGAGAAACCGGACGTGCCCCTTAAATGAAAATGGAAGGGATCTTCTCCAAGGACCTGTTGGCCCAAATACCCATCACTCTAGTTTTGATGATGGTTAACTCATATAGTTATAGTTTACTAATGATCTTATGCTTATTTAGTTTCAGTTATCTATCAAGATCTTAGTAGGTGTGTAGCTTCAACAAAGGTAATTTGGAGCTTACACGTGTTGATTCAAGAGCTTGCGTATCAAGATCGCATCTAGCACTTAGTTGGAGTCTAGCTCGTTGGATCGTGTTTGGATCGAGTCGACTTAGAGAAGAAGTTCTATAAGAAAACTTCGGTTTATGTTGTTTAGATCTTGTGTAAGATAGATAGTGTTGATATGCTCAAGTTCACACACACAAAAGTTTCTATATGTTTGGTTTTTCATTTAACCTGTTTTGGTTTACATATTAAAAACATAGATATAATATCTTTCTTGTGTATTGGATTTTATTCATACACTCTATGCTTCAAAATAGTAACAATATCTTATTTTTGTATCTATACTTGTTTTTGGAGAAAATGGTTTTTCATTTCAAAATACAAGTTTTGGAAAATACGGTTTTCAGTTTTAAGCTTAACTTCTAAATCACAAAAATGATTCAAATTATTTATAATATGTGTTGAATTTTAGTCACACATATTTGTTCTTCAAAGATCTTATAAGAACTTATTGTTGTGAAATTAATGTGATTTTATGGGATTTTAATTGAATCAAAAAGACCAGTTTTCATATGCTTTATACCAGACTGTTTTGTGCTGGCAGTCGACCAGGCCGGTTGACCGATGTGAACAAGAGTGTGCACGTAGCTAGCCTCTTAGGCCAGTTGACCGCACGGTCGACCGACTGTAATACCCTTACTCTCAGGTAAGGGCAGTCGACCGGAGGTAGGCAACAGTCAGAATTTGACCGTTGGCCGGTTGACCAGCCGGTCGACCAGATGGTCAGAATTGACCATATTTGGCTGCCAACGAATATATTTTTTAAAAGCCAATAAATAGGGCTTTCTCTTGGCTATTTTCAACAACATTTTTGAGAGATTTTATTTTCCATCTTACAAGTATTTTGCAGCAATTTAAAAGAAGTTTTTTGAGCGAAAAGTTTGATCTTTATATTTGTATTTTCAAGGGTTGGAAATTCAAAGAAAAGAGATTTTGGGAATTTGATTTTTGGTTTATCTTCTTCATCTATATCTATTGTTTTTCCAAAAAGTTTTCTTTAAGATTTTATCTTCCAAACTTCTTGGTTTTTCTCACAACTTGAGCTATTACATCTATCCTATCATTAGGATCTTTTTATTGGTGAGAAAAAGTGTTTGTGATCCATTGAGATCACCAAGAGTAGTTTGTGGTCCTTGAGATCATCAAGTTGTAAATCTTACCTTTGCTTTGGTTGGTTGTTATCCCTCTTGTGGAGAGGTGATGTTTGGTTGGTTTTGTGCCTATACCTCTTGTGGAGAGGTGATAGTTGTTTTGGCATTGGTGCATTACCTCTTGTGTAGAGGTGGTTGTTATTGGAGAAAGGAGTTGTGTTCTCATTATGTTGTATTATCCAAATCCTCGGTGGAGGTTCCCTGTGTGGGAAGTCTTTTGTGGACGCATTGGTGAAAATCCTTCTGTGTGAAGGCGGAGACATAGAGTGGTGGCTCAAACCTCGAAACACATCTTGGCGTTTGCGATTGATCCACTTTCTCTAAACTCTCCCTCTTTCATATTTAACATTGATTCATATTGCTCATATCATATATATATGCCTTGTGTTGATTGTGTCATCATACTTGTGTTAAACCAAGAGAGCTTCACATAGCGCCTCAACTCTTATCTAAGAGGAATCTAGAGGAGATAGTTCAGAGCCCTTCACGGAGAATTCGGCTACACTCTTTGGTTACACATAGTGTGTTACTTTACATTTGAATTCCGCATTATTTCATTTTAGATTGCATTGAATTTTTAATCGATTAGCCTTACACCTATTCACCCCCCTCTTCGTGTAATTTCAATTGGTATCAGAGCCTACGCTCCTGATATTAAGTTTAACCACCTAGGAGTGAGATCTTGGATAGCTAATCTAATATTTGCATTTGCACACTTATTGTTTACACACACTCATGGATTACCCTCCCGTGTTTGATGTCTCTAAAATTGATATATAGAAGGTTAGGATGAGTTTTCATTTAAAATCCCTAGGTTTGTATGTTTACCTTGCCGCTACCAAGAAATCTTATCTTGGTAATAGCAAGCATATAGAGCACAAGCCCTAGATGCATTAAAGCGTTCTCTTAGCAAAGAATATTTAAATATGGTTTCTCATTGTGATTCCGCCTTTGCAGTGTTGAACATATTGACATCTCCCGAGTTACAAACACGAATCAATGAGGAGTAAGAATCTAGTGGAGAAGAATCCGACCAACATTGCTTCATGGTCCAAGGGAATGACTCCCTTGAGGTATATTCGGATACTCAACTAGATGGTAGTACTAGTTCTTCTTGTAATGAGTGTATGAATGCACATGCTTTAAATAAAGAACTATCTATAGGTTGTGAAAAATTGATTTCGAAGTATAAAATTTTGAAAAAGAAGATTTTTAAATTAAAAAAGAAAATGAAAATTTATTTTCAAAAGTTCATTTGGTTTTGCAAGAAAAGGATGAGATTTTAAATGAAAGGGACTCATTGAAATCCCAACTTGACCTTACCCTAAATGAAAATAAGATTTTAAAATGTAAAAATGATTGTGATGATGTTTTAAAGAAAAATAAGGCTTTATCTTCAAAACTTGATTTTGTTTTAAAAGAGAACCATTCTTTGAAAAATAAAATTGATTTAATTTCAAAAGAATTGGATTTGGTTTCAAATGAAAATGAGTCTTTGAAAAATGATTAGATTCTCATGTTTGCCATGCTACTACATCTTCATTATCTAATATTTCTATTGCATGCTCTACTTCCTCTTATAATATTGATAATGATATATGTATATTAAAAAAGAGTGTAGATTGTTTGGGCTCCACTTTGAGCCAATGTGCTATGGATCACAAGAAATTGGAATCCATATTTCAAAAGAAACATACACCTCATATCCATGCATATCATCTACGGCAGATACCTAATGTAGACCACAATCACATCAATTCTCATATGTATGCTAGAGTGTACACATGTATACATTGTGAACGCAAAGATCATCTTGTAAGATTTTGTTAATGATAGACTTAATTCTATAAATTTTGCAAATAATAATGTTTGGGTTAGGAAAGGTGCTAACCCCCATGGACCCAATAAGATATGGGTACCAAAATCTACCCATATTGTATTTGATATAGGTGTGAGCTCTCGTTTAACGTGAGAGTAATGGTGCCTTGATGGTGGATGTGATTGAGCTTAATGAACCCTACATTGGATGCATCTCCTTCAAGGTTGTTTGGTGGGAGGACCACCATGGTTTGGAGACTAAGGGATTACCCTATTAGTTTTGGTAACAATCTCTAACTCCTTATTTTATTCACATGCGCTTATTGATTAACCTTTAGCATGTTTTTGGTTTCAATGCCCATTATGATTGATCATGTTTTGATATATGATTATGGTTTTGCACTTCATAGTTATGATCACTTGTTTAGATGTAGTTTTTCATTAAAACTTGTGTTTATACTTGTACAACTAGTGAGCCACATTTGATTATTATATGTTTGTGTTAAATTGCTCATTTGTACCCATTAGATGTACTTGTATAGCCTAATTTTAATGACTCTTACATTCTAACTCGTATTCCCTATTTTTGCACATGTTTTTATAAATATGTGTTATCTTCGTGTATATGTTACTTTTGTCTAAACTAATAGATATACATGTACATCCTTGAGCCACTTGCCTTCATGCAATATACTTTTGTGAACTCATTTATATTTTGGATATGTATGTATACTCTAGTTTATACAAAACATACATATGCCTAGAAGATTGATTTGGTTTGATGAAAATTAAAACTTTTATGTGTTTCATGTGTGTAAAGGAATTCACATGACTCTTTTACACTATATATTTGTGTTTACTCATGATTTTTATTTCATGAGCATATATGTGCTTTATAGACTTTGAGTGTCAATTATTATGTGATTTTCATGTTTTCATGGGATATATGATTTGGTTTCATATTTTGAAGGATTTCATACTAGTTTTTCAAAACTATCTTTAAAACTAGTTTCTATTCTTCAATTGATAGAGTATTCAAACTATGCCTATTTATTCTCAAATCATATTTTTGAAAACCCTACTTTCTAAGGGCGGTTGGATGGGCGATCATGCCTTGTATACCCTTATTGAATATCTTTTAAACTTGTGCATGAATAGGGTAATAGTTATGAGTTATATACATGATCTTCATGAAAATTTTATTTTTGTATACTCATATGTGTTTTCTATATATATACACTTCAAATTTTAAGTAGTATCAATTTCAATTGGTATTTCCATTTTTCATACATATATATGCTTTGATTGTGCCAATATATTTTAATTGGTATCAATTTTTTTTGTTTGAGTTATACACATGATCTTCATGTATTTTACTTCTTGTATACTCATATGTGTTTCTTATATATGTATGCTTCAAATTTCAATTGGATATGTATGCCTCATATTTCAATTGATATAATCATTTTCATATATATATATATATATATATATATATATATATATATATATATATATATATATATATATATATATATATATATGATTTGATTGTGCTTGTTTTACAATGTTTTTTTAAAAAAGGCACAAATTTTTTATTGCTAAGCTTGATTTAGTTTATAATGTCAATTAATTTTTTAATTGGTATCTTATTCAAGCATATGCATTGTTTTCATTAGTAATTTCATAAAGGGGGAGAAAATTCTTGTTTTTAAATCGGTTTTGTGTAAAATTGGTATTGGTTGAGTTTTCAATTGGTATCAGTCTTCACTTTCAAATTGATATTATTCTCGATTTGGTATCCTTATTGCAAAATAATTTTAGTATTTATTTTTTAAAAAAATTGGTTTTTACCTTCAATTGGTATCAATTTTTTTTTGTATCAATATGTTTATCATTTTTTTTTGAATTGGTATTAATATTTTTCAATTGGTATCATTATGTTTATCAAAAATTTTAAATTAGTATTAAACAATATTTTTTGACTAAAGAAAAGATTTGAATTTTTTGGTTTTATGTCTTATCGAATTTTTTATATGAAAATTGATTGTTTTTACTTCACCCCTTTGTGGATGAATTGACAAAAAGAGAGAGAGAATTTTGAGTTTATATATGCATATATCCATGTTTATGCATATACATTTGTGTTTCCCTTATGAACTTCATTGAATATCCTTATTGTTTATACTATGCATGAGTTAAGGGGGAGATTTTATGAAGCTTAACTTTAATCCATGCATATATAACTCCATGAGTTTTATCATCATCACAAAGGGGAGATTGTTGGCCCAAAGGCCCATCACTCTAGTTTTGATGATGATTAACTCATGTAGTTATAATTTACTAATGATCTTATGCTTATTTAGTTTCAGTTATCTATCAAGATCTTAGTAGGTATGTAGCTTCAACAAAGGTGTTTTGAAGCTTACACGTGTTGATTCAAGAGCTTGCGCACAAGATCACATCTAGCACTCGGTTGGAGTCTAGCTCGTTGGACCGTGTTTGGATCGAGTCGACTTGGAGGAGTTCTACAAGAAGACTTCAGTTTGTATTTTTAGATCTTGTGTAAGATAGATAGTGTTGATATGCTCAAGTTCACACACACAAGTTTTTATATGTTTAGTTTTTCATTTAACCGGTTTTCGTTTTCATATCAAAAACATAGATATAATATCTTTCTTGTGTATTGGATTTTATTCATACACTCTATCCTTCAAAAGAGTTTCAACTTCAAAAGAGTTTCAATATCTTGTTTTTGTATCTATACATGTTTTCGAGAAAACGGTTTTTCATTTCAAAATATAAGTTTTGGAAAATATGATTTTCGATTTTAAGCTTAACTTCTAAATCATAAAAATGGTTCAAAATATTTATAATATGTGTTGAATTTTAGTCACACATATTTGTTCTTCAAAGACTTATAAGGACTTATTTTTTGTGAAATTAATGTGTTTTTATTGGATTTTAATTGAATCAAAAAGACCAATTTTCATATGCTTTATACCAGACTGTTTTGTGCTGGCGGTCGACCAGGCGGTCGACCGGACCAGGGGTCGGTTGACCGGGCCGGTCGACCGATGTGCACAAGAGTGTGCACGTAGCCAGCCTCTTAGGCCGGTCGATCGCACGGTCGACCGACTGTAATACCCTTATTCTCGGGTAAGGGCGGTCGACCGGAGGTAGGCAACGGTCAGAATTTGACCGTTGGCTGGTTGACCGGATGGTCAGAATTGACCATATTTTGCTGCCAACGGATATATTTTTTAAAAGCCTATAAATAGGGCTTTCTCTTGGCTGTTTTCAATAATGTTTTTGTGAGCTTTTATTTTTCATCTTACAAGTGTTTTTGCAGCAATTCAAAAGAAGTTTTTATAGCAAAAAGTTTGATCTTTTTATTTGTGTTTTCAAGGGCTGGAAATTCAAAGAAAAGAGATTTTAGAAATTTGGTTTTTGATTTATCTTCTTCATCTATATCTATTGTTTTCCCAAAAAGTTTTCTTTGAGATTTTATCTTCAAAACTCCTTGATTTTTCTCACAACTTGAGCTATTACATCTATTCTATCATTATGATCTTTTTGTTGGTGAGAAAAAGTGTTTGTGATCTATTGAGATCACCAATAGTAGTTTGTGGTCCTTGAGATTACCAAGTTGTAAATCTTACCTTTGATTTGGTTGGTTTTTATCCCTCTTGTGGAGAGGTGATAGTTTGGTTGGTTTTGTGCCTATACCTCTTGTGGAGAGGTGATAGTTGTTTTGGCATTGGTGCCTTACCTTTTGTGTAGAGGTGGTTGTTGTTGGAGAGAGGAGTTGTATTCTCCTTGTGTTGTATTATCCAAATTCTCGGTGGAGGTTCCCTGTGTGAGTAGTCCTGTGTGGACGTATTAGTGAAAATCCTTCTGTGTGAAGGCGGGGACGTAGAGCGGTGGCTCAACCTCGAAACACATCTTGGCATTTGCGATTGATCCACTTTCTCTAAACTCTCTCTCTTTCATATTTAGCATTGATTCATATTGCTCATATCATATATATATGCTTGGTGTTGATTGTGTCATCATACTTGTGTTAAACCAAGAGAGCTTCACATAGCGCCTCAATTCTTATCTAAGAGGAATCTAAAAGAGATAGTTCGGAGCCCTTCACGAGGAATTCGGCTACACTCTTTGATTACACATAGTGTGTTGCTTTAGATTTGAATTCCGCATTATTTCATTTTAGATTGCATTGAATTTTAATAGATTAGCCTTACACCTATTCATCCCACTCTAGGTGTAATTTCAGGACCTCCATGAAGAAGAAGAGATGGGCAATACGCCTTCTCATCATGCCCAGGAAGATTTACATTTTGAGGAAGTGAGAGAATCCATCGCATATGTTCTGCCCCTACTCTTCCACTCGTCAGGTCTCCAATTCATGCGAAAGTTCAAGGTTCAGGGCTTGGGTAAGATCACTTTTCATCCTTTCATCATAGCTCTTCTTCCTACCTTTATTTCTGTGACTAACCCTTTTTAATCACAGATGCGAACAAAAAAGATCCTGTTTATGAACCTCTTTTCACTTATAGACAATAAGATGAACAATACTACTTTAATGTGGAGAGTGTTGATGACAGGTTGCCTGATACTGATCTCCATATTCAAGATGAGGTTACTACTCCAGAGCATGAGGATGAGGATGTACATATCCTTGAGGCCCCTGAAGATCGAGCACAGAATGATTAGCTGATCCAAGAGGAAGTCCAACCTCTTTTATGGAGCCCCCTATCATAGAGACTACCATTTCTGACTCAGTTCGTTTCGAGGTTGATCTGGGAGAGGTCAGCGGTATCATGATGGCTATCACTGAAGCTGTCACCACTACTGCCACTGAGGATCCTTCCACTGGGTCACTCTCGATGAGGTGGCTAGTAATGAAATCACCCCTGTCATAGTCTCAACTTCTCCAGGTATTGATCGTAATCCCTCCTTTTTGGTAGTCGCTTTCCTTATAAGGCTTCTGATTACTTTGAATTTGTAGGTGTTCCTACGTTTGTTGCTTCGATATCAGAACCTTTTCAGGGAGAGAGTGTTGTTCCCCCTGTGCTAGATTTTATGATGTTGAACATCATATATTAGAATATAACACAACAACAGACCTCCTTGGTTGTGGTTGTACCGGATACAGTTGAGACAGAGCATGTTCCTCCAGTTCCTTCTTCTGCACAGGTATTGGTGCAAAGTGAAGTCAGGATTGAGCCTACAGCCAAGTTGATGCCAGTTTCTTCTGTTCCTTCACCCCCCTTCTGCTAGAGATTGGTGATGACTGCTGGTTTAGACTCCTCCACCTTGATTATTAAGCGTGCTCACTGTTTGGTCAAAAAAACACCTTGGGAGTAAGATTTCTTTGGGTGGCAGAAAAATTATAGCGGAACGATTCCGATTACAAAAGAGGGAAGAAGACTTGGTTCTTCCCTTTGTTTAAAATTGGGTTCTTTGAGTGGTGGTAAAGAGTGATTCTTCTTCTCCGTTGACCGACTAACTGTCTAGCTTCTCTTTCGGATGCTCTTAAAGACTAATCAGAGAAAAACTCTATTTTTAACACACAAAGTTTTTAGAGTCCACTGACTACTCCATTTCTCCTTTTCTCCAAAAGTCCTCTCTGTGGATTTAAAAATGAGTCTCTTGATTCAAAGAAATTCTCTTGATTCTAAAGAAGTTGTCCCTCTTTTTCATAGCAACTCAGGTTATTTATAAGGAGTCATAGGGATATTGTCGTCCCCTAAAATCCCTCCATAATGGGGATTAACTCTCCCATTACGTGGGGAGTTAATTGACCCAGTAATGAGGTCTGTTACAACAGAAACGCGAGTCTCGCACTGGACGCAGACCTCATGTTGCTTGTTGTAGACGCGAACGTCTCAAAATGTAGAGTTGCTCAGACTCGCGTTTAAAGTGAGACACAGAGTTTATCAGACCCGCGTCTGAAGTGAGATGCAGGGTTTCTCAGACCCGTGTCTGAAGTGGAGCACCAAGTTGCTCAGACTCGCGCTTGATCTGGAAAGCAGAGTTACTCAGACTCGTGTTGGTCGAGATGCGGAGTTACTCAGACTCATGTCAAACGCGGGCTTACTCAGGCCTGCATCTGAAGTATCCATACTTCTTAAGATGCGAGATCCACGTTTCAGTTCAAAACATGACCTTTGCGTTGAAGTGAGGCTCACGTCTGATGACTTGTCTCTGGTGATTTTTAGACAGTCTACAAAACCCCCTCTAAAGTTTTTGATACTCCACGATTAACTGGGACGGATTTTGAGATCTGTAGACTTCGGTTGAATTTAGGCCTTTTATGATTGGACTAGCAATCTTTTGAGATGCTCTGAGCTTATCTTATCTGGATTGTGGTCTTCGTGAGTGTACTGTTGAACTGCTTGAAGCCTCGAGAAAAGATCATCACAAGTGTCTTAGAAACTCAGTCTAGCACTTGATATGATCTCTGATTTACTTGTCGATGTACAGTTGAACCGGTGGAGTCGTCGATTGCTCTTACCAGTGTACTGTTGAACTGATTACAAAAGTAGGGACATACTCCTTGTGTATGAGAGAACGCATCCCTAGCAAACGCTGTTGTCACACTGACCAAGTGGAGACGCGAACTTCAGTGAGAGTTGAGACACGACTCTTGATTACAGTGAAGACATGACTCTCAATGCTAAAGAGGCACGACTCTTGGTTGATGTTGGGATGTGACCCTCAATTGCCATTGAGACGTAGCCCTCGATTGATGTTGAGACGCGATTCTCAATTGTTGCTGAGAGGCGGCCCTCGTTAAGACTCGGCTTTTAAAATGCGAAGATCGTGTTAGATGCTTCGAGGCACGAATGCAGGCGCCACTTGGGACGTGTGTCTGGCTCGGGGACCCAAAGTTTGTTGAGAATTTTCGGGCGTGAATGTCCACGTATCTTGCTCAGACTAGATTTAAAATTCGCGCCGTAAATTAAGGCCATTAAGAACGGCTTTGATTTACGCTGTTAATTAAGGCCATTAGAGAGCCTATAAATAGGCTAAGAGTCCATTAACAGTCATTCATTTTAACTATCCTCTTCCTCGAGCTCATACTCTGAAGAACTTTTGGAGTTCTGGGATCTTCAGAAGATCCTAAAACTTTAATGTTTTCTCACAACTTTTTTTTTAAAGATTATCACTGTCAAGTGGCCCCAAAGTCTTTGGCATCCTTGTTGTCGCATCTTGATGGATGGCATTTTCTTTCAAAAGATCTTTTCCTCAGGTAGAAAATGTCTTTCGCCATTGTCACATATGTCTAGACACTGTCTTCTTGAAGCTTTACCATTGTTGATCATGAAGATACACTGTCTCTTAACTTCTTTTTGAAGTTCTCAAAGCTTCTTTTGAAGTTGGACAGTCGATTTAGGATTCACGGGTTCCTACTTAATTTGCTGATGCGACTTTCGTGTTAACGAGTAGAATGCGGATTTGGTGACTTCTGAGTCCCGATATTTTTGATGCAATTCTCGCGTCCTAACGAGTTTCGCGTTTTGAGATCTTATATGTGAGTGTGGCAAACTTTGCGTCCTGAGATCTTAAACACGGATCTCGTTTATAAGATTCGCATTTGAGCTCAGACTTTAGAAAATTTTCTAAGTCTGGAGTTCAGACGCAGGCTTCATTAGAGTCTCGCGTTTCAACCATCTGACGCGGGTCTCATGTTGAGCCTCGTACCCAAGTATCTTACCATGTTTTCTTTCTTTGCAAGATTAACCCTAGCTTTTCTCTTTTTGCAGGCCTCGGCTATATCGACGGTGCTAACTCCACTGTCTCCTTCAAACTGTGGAAGACAGTTGCATTCACTGAAGCCAGCAAGTTCATTTGATCGGCAACCATTCAGGAAGTTAAAGCTTCTCTTGAAGATGGCACCAAAAAAGGAGAGGGGGATTAGTATGGTCTCAGATCTTCTCTTCACTGACCTCAACAGCATGATGCATTTAAAGGTCATGGGAAAAGGGGCGTCACCAGTAAGGTCTCGGATCTTCCCTTCACCAATCTTATTCAAAGAAGTGACAACGATGAAAAATTCATGCTCATTGGATGACTTTCTGGTGGCAAGATCTTCCATTAAGCGGACCTCAAGGAGCACCATTGTTCTCAAAAGGAGAGAAAGTGGACCTACTATTCCTGGCCATAGTCGAAAAGGCATTCTTAAGGGATCTCCGATGTTTCAAGAAGCGAGTTCAATCTCCCACTGAGCAAGAGTGACTCTTTGTAATCCTTTTGTAACACTTCTATCTTATTGAATAAGAAAGTGTTTTGTATCACTTTAATTTTGATATAAATAAAAAAATGATGATTTTTCCTTCTTCTTTTTCTTGACTTTCCTTTTTGTATTTTGAAAATCAGACAAATGAAAGCGATTACTTTTGACTTGCTAGAGGTGACGATTAACATAGCAACTCAAAGTTTGAAAACTCCATTTGAGGGGTTACTATCAGAGGTGTGATGTTAACTTGACAGGAGTTGAATCCGTGATTTGAACGAATTTTGTGGACTTGCTATTCTATTGATGAGAATAACAAGTGAAATTAAATCCACTTGGGATTTATAGAAGTTTTTACCATCAGAGGTGTAATATTAAACGTGACGGTTGAGATTTGCAATTGAAAGCAAATTGATTTGTCAGAGGTGTGATATTAACTTGACAAGGAAGTTAATGCTAGAGGTGTGATATTAACTTAGCATAAAAGAGATCTCGTTTTAATGTTAACTTAACAACGGGGTGAATGCTAGAAGTTTGATATTAACTTAGCATTTGACATCTCGGCTTCAATAAGAAAGCTCGAGGGAAGATCAATGTCATAGGTATAGTATTAACTTAATATTGAAATGGATGCTAGATGTATGATGTTTAACTTAGCATAGAATGTCTCATTTCTGGTGGTAAAATTGAGAGAATCACTATCATAGGTGTAATATTAACTTAACGGGGATTTATATTGCGATATAAGCAATTTTAGTCAGAGGTTTAGTGTTAACTTGACCGAGAGATTCTGCAATTTCCGCAATTTGGTAGACTTGCCATTCTTTTAAAGAGAATTAATAAGTTGAAATTTTGATCAAAGGTGTATTATTAACTTAACCAAGAGTTTGATCTTGCAATTTGGGCAAGTTGAAATTTTATCCGCTGGGTATAATGAAAGAAGAAGTCATTGTTAGAGGTTTAGTGTTAACTTAATAATAAGGTATGTCAGAGGTATAATTTAACTTGACATGTTTGATTTGTAATTATTTCGCTGGGGAAAAATTATAACTTCTTTTAAGGTCTTACCATTCTATGGACGGGAATTAGTAAGGATATGGTATGCCTTTACCAACTACCGTTTGAGTTGGGCTAGTCATGCTATTTCCCTCAGTATGATGAGTTGTTGAGAATTTTCTGTTAGACTACTTCCTCTATTCTTTAGCTGTCAGAGGTATCAGATGTAATGTAGATGTACTAGAGAAGAGTGACAAGGCTAAAACTTAAGTTTGGCACTTTGTCTCTTTGATATTAACATCATGTATGGTAATGTTAACAATGTTCGGTGGGCTCAACATTGATCGACCATGATGTGATCCTTTGAGGGAAGAAGTTCTTCTATGGTACGCTTCCAAACATTTTGGATCTGGAAGCTTTGATCAGAGGTATAATGTTAAGTTGATCGTGAGAAGAGTGCTATCAAGAATAGTAATTCTTCAAGAATCTGCCATTGATCGGCATCATGAGCGTATCGCCGTCTGGAGTTATGAGAGGGGTATGCTCCATTTGAGTAGATTGACTCTACCATAAATGGTTCTTCCCATTTGGGTTGAAACTTTTCTTTCGTCTTATAAGTCATGACCATGGGTCTTCTGACTGCTAAGACAAGGTCGTCTTTCTTGAAAATCTGTTCTCTGACTTTCTTATTGAAGGCTCTGGTAATCCAAGCTTGATAGAGCTCGATTTGCTGCTGGGCTTGCAGACGTTTGTCATCTAAGGCTTTCAACTCCTGGAAGCGCAGTCGGTGCTTTTCCTCATCTACCATCCTGGTTGTCAAGAAACTCGCAGAGATGTGATCTGGATCTCTAGTGGCAGTACAACTTCACATCCATACACCAAGAAAAATGACGTGGCTTTTGTCGGGGTTTTCACCGTTGTGTAGCAAACCCATAAGCACTCGCCTAATTTATCGTCCTAGTCGCGTTGACTTTTTGAGACGAATTTCTTGAGAAGCTTCCCAATAGTCTTATTGAAAGCTTCTGCAAGGCCATTAGCGGCTGGATAGTATACCATTGATGACACACCTAGGATTCTGAATTTGTTACAGAATCGCTGGAATACTTGGCTAACAAATTGGGCCAGTTATCGTGAATGATTCATCGGGGTTCACCGAGGCGGTAGAGCACGTAATACTTGATCACATTTGGTGCCTTCATTTCTTTCAGGGGGATAACTTTCACCCATTTAGAGAAGTAATTCGTTATAACAAAGATGAATCGATGTCCTCTGGATTTTGGAGGACTGATTGATCCGATAACAGCCATTCCTCACATCTCAAATGGCCATATGGAGGATGTTGGATGAAGACACTCAGACGCTTGATGAACAAAGTCACCGTGGATCTGACATGTATGACATCACTTAGCATAGGCGATGGCGTCAGGGATCATCTTCGGCCAATAATAGCCAAGTCTTCTGAGCCGGTCTCTGAGCTTGGGTCCGGTTTGATGAGCTCCACACATACCATCATAAGCTTCTTTGAGCGCTTCCTGTGCCTCTTTGTGTGAAAGGCATCGTAGCAGGATTCCATCATACGATCGGCGATATAATATCTGCATGATCGCATTGTAATAGAATCGAGGAGCTTTCCTTCTGATAGCAGCTGCCTCCTTGGGGTCGCCAGGCAATATGCCATATAAGACGAAGTCGATGTAAGGGAAACGCCAATCCTTAGACTCGAGACTTGTCAAAATCTCAAGAATCTCTTGACTTGAAGGTCTTCTCTTGGAGTTTCACTGTCTTTAAAGGCGAATTTGTAGGAGTATAAGTTGCGACTACAAATGAGTACTTTCTCTGTGGCTCTGGCTAGAAGGGCCAACGAAGCGGCGAGGGACGCCAGTGCATCTGCATGTACATTTTGTTGTCGCAGTACATGATCAATGTAGAAGTTTTCAAACTTCTCTGCCATGAAAATGGTCGCGTTATGATAGGGCACCAAGTCTTCATGTCGAATTTCGTACTCCCCGCGAACCTGGTCGACGATGAGTTTCGAATCACCGTATGCTTCAAGATGTTTAACCCTAATCTCATCAACAAGTTGCAGCCCGATCAAGAGAGTGTTGTATTCTGAGATATTGTTGGAACACGGCCCCGTTAGAGAGAATGCACGAGAAATCACATAGTTATGTGGGGAGATAAGTACTACCCCCACACCTGCGATGGTATTTCCCTCGGGATTCATTCTTGATGCTCCGTTAAAGAATAGTTGCCACACTTTTCTTCTGGGGAGGCGTTGATCAAGTTAATTTCTATGATCTTGTCTGGGAGATCGTTATAAAGTTTTGACGTTCCTAGGACTGGATGATCGGCCAGAAAATTTTTCACAGCTTGACCTTTGATCACCTTTTGTGGCATGAATTGCATCCCATATTGTGAGAGCAATATGACCCATTTCGCTAGTCTGCTGTTCAACGAAGATGGACTCGTCATCAGCAATCGTAAAGGATTGACTTTGGAGATGACATGAATGTGTTGCCCCGTGAGGTAGTGTCGCATCTTTTGGACGGCGAAGACCAACGCTACGCATTCTTTCGTCTATCATGCTTCCCTTTAACTTGCATGTCTTCTGGGGTGAAGGTGACGTAGAGAAGCTGCTTTGAGGCATGGTGGCAATGATTGCCATCTTCCTCTTGATATGTAGAAGGAATCTGTGTTACAAAAACTTCTACATCTGCTAATGCTTCTCTTAGAGCGTCTCTTATAGACTTGGAAAGCCTCATGAGCTTATAGAGAGTGATTCGAGCAGAGATGTTGGCTAGTTGAGCTAAGACATCAAATGGAAGGGTTGATGGTCCCGCACCGCTTTTTAAAAGAACTTTGACATATCGAAGCTCTTTCTGCTTTTTCACGGATGACCTTGTAAATTACTCGATTGCCTCCTTAGCTGGCTATCGGGAGTTTGCTACTGACTCACCGTACTATTTCAGGTAGTGCTTGCCAGATCGAGTTTTTTGATGCGAGAGGTATGTCCATGTCAGCAATAAAGGCGGACTCCTCATCTCCTGAACTAGTAAGAGAGGCGACATATTTCACGATTTTTCTTATAGAAATGCTCACCACATTGCTGGAGGATGCTTTAGCCTTGCCTCTGGACTTTCTGCTTGTGACAGTTGTTCACTGCTGGCTTTTGACAATGTCAGGATGGATACACATTGTCTCTCCTTGAGGAGTGGGGATAGAGATAAGTCCTTTCTCCCTCTAGTTGTTAGGATCAGTATTGATCACTCTAAGTTTCACTTTCGGGATGGAAACCACTCTGGTTGGTGCTCGCGGAAGATTTTGTCCGACTTGAATCGGTGAAGTAGCTGTCATATTGGCAGTTATCTTTTTCTATTCAGGATGAAGCTTTAACACCTCTGCATCGATCAGTACCTGAAGGATATCTTTAAAGATGTAGCAGCTCTTGGTAGGCTGTCCCAACATCTTATGATATCATTAGTAGTTGGGATCTTTCGTCTTCCCCACCTCTTCAGGGCGTCTGATCTCCGGAAGCTTGAGCCTGTTACACTTTTGGAGTAACTTGAATAAAGATACCACATGCTCATCCTTGAAGGAGTATGATTTGTTTCCACCTGGTTGACTGGAAGCCATACCTCTCTTGGCTGACGGGTCTTTGGAGGTGATTTAGCTTCCTTTGCCAGAGTATCTCTTATTCTTGATCAAGAAGATGACTTTGATGCACGTCACATTGATTTGTCGGGTCTTGACATGCTGTCTTTTTCCCCAGCCTTGACTCGAGCGATGATCTCTTCTGCCTATTCGCCTTGTAGCAACAATTGCTTCCAGGTGCGATATTCTGCCACCCCTATTTAAGCGAGTAGGGAAGTCTGCAGATTGTGATAACTTGTAACGACCAGTGTGGACTGCGTCATGCCGCTAGGACAACGGAGTGCCATGCTCTGAATCTCTCGACAAAGATTTTGATCGACTCTCCTTTCTTCTGCTTGGCTGCAAGGATAGTCGACACCGAGAACTCTGAATCGTCCTCAAAGAAACGAGCCAGAAAATAACTTCTCAAGGTCGGCCCATGTTTTAATTGAGTCGGCAAAAAGTTTCATGAATCATTCAAAGGTGACCCTCTTAAGGGTGCCAATGAATAAACGAGCCAAAATGGCATCATTCGATACTACCCCCAGTTTGAGATTTGAAGTAGTATATGTGTTGGTTCAGCGACCCTTTACCATCGAAAGGGTGAAGGGTCGGTGCCTTGAATTTGGAAGGGTAGGGAATCGTATCCCACTCTGCTAGGTAGGGTCAGACTATCCCTACTTCCTAGAGTCTGTCTCGGTTGGCGAGGGCCTCAAGGTGTTGCTTCAATTTGCTCATCCTTTTGGAAGCAGTGCTCCCGTTCTCTGAGTTATCCTCCTCTTCAGATGAAGACTTTGTAGGTCACCTAGATGGGGGGGGGTGAATAGGTGACTTTCTAATCTAATACCAAACAAATGCGGAATTAAAGCTAATTATGCAAAGCAAAACTATTATACTAACACACAAAGTATAACCAAAGAGTGAAGCTGAATTCCTGGTGAAGAGCTCTGGACTTTCTCCTCAAGATTTCTCTAAACTAAGAGTTGAGGTGCTACTATAGCTCTCTTGGCTCAATACTTGTGTGAGCATAAATACAATATCAAGTATGTAGAGAATGAACAATAATAGCAATGCTAGATATTAAATAACCCAAGCAAGTATATCTATTTAGCACAAGTAATACAAAGCAAATAGAGATATGGATAATAAGGAACATGCAAGATATTAAACACAAGTGAGTAGAAAAAGAAGCAATCGCAAACATGGGAGAATTTATTTCGAGGTTTGAGCCACTTACTCTACATCTTCGTCTTCACCGTAATGAAAAATTTTCGCTAAAATCGATCCTGTAAGATCACTCGGTGTCGCAACATCTACAACGAGCTCCCTCAAGAACTCTTGGACCCGCAAGTCCCTCACTTGTTCCTGCAAGAACAACACACACAAACCCGCAAGCTCGCCGAGGCCGCAACCTCTACAACTCCTCTAAAATACAAAGATGAAAACTTTGTGATCACTTCTTGATCACAAACAAGAATCCCTATAGGATGGATATAGCAATGGATAGCTCAAGCTTGTGTGAGAAAACAAGATAGATTTTGTGGTGAAAAACTCAAGAAAATCTTTTGATAAAGTCAAGAGATACATTCTTGATAAACTCTCTTTTGATATGAAAATGAAGCTCTAAAAACTTGTTGACAAACTTTTGTAGAAGATAAGAAAATAACTCTAGAAAATACTTCTCAAAATCTTGACAAAAACTGGCCCCAAAGACCTGCATTTATAGGCTGTCAAAAACTAGTTGTTACAAGCCAGGATAATCTGTCAGTTGTTTTCCATTGATTTGCAAAGGGAAAAACTTACAAAAAAGAGTTGAGGAGCTAAATTACAAGTATTCTTAAAAAGATTACAAGTAGATCTCCTCAGAGATTCTGGAGAAGTGTGCCGATAGGAGTTTGGTCAGCGCGCGACCACTTTGTCCCTTTGACGATGCGAGCGATGAGATTCCCTTCTCGCCTGGTTCGGGGAATCAGAGAATAGAAGGTTGGTAGAACCCTCTTGCTACTTCTCAAAACAGCCTTCAATTAGGAATTCCTTCTCGCCTGGTTCCGGAGATTCCTTGAGAAGAAGGTATTTAGGGTATCAACACCCTGATTAGAGAAGCAATTCTCTATAAAGTCTCTGAATTCTTGTGCGCACGGTGCGTTGTGAAGAAGTCTCTGCTTGTGGAGTCCTCTCTCTTTTTCAGAAGTCGTCCTCTCTCGCGCCTGTCCGTCTTCTCTGGTCCTCTCTTCCTTGTGCCCCTGGTGGGCTATTTATAAGGAGAGCAAGGGTATAATCGTCCCTTGAAAGTATAGAAACAGATTGAATCAAATCTGTTTAAATCTGAAAAGTAGCCTTGCTGCGAGGCTAGGATCAGCTTCTGCGAAGCTAGAAATGGCAGGTCGGTTGATCCTCTTGATCTGTTTTGATCCTTTCCATATCGTTGGAGGATTTCCCTTGATCTTCTTACTCGTTTTAGAAGAGTCAAGAGATTATGGCAATCAACTGCCGAATTTGATCTCCGATTTGATCTAAATTGGATTTGATCTGATTAGATCTGATCTCATCTGGAGATTTGATTGGTCAAAGGTTGACCATAGCAGACCAACAGCGGAGCTACCGCATTGAGCTCACAGCGGAGCTGGAAGGCGCACCTGGCGAAGTCAGAAGAAAGCTCTTCAGCGGAGCTAGATTACATCTGTGGCGAAGATACCAAACATCCTTCTGCGCGGTTGTGTAGCTTCAAGCGAAGTTAACCCTCTGCGGAGTTGTGCTCAGGCGAAACTATAAGTTAGCTTCCTGGCGGAGCTTTGAATGGCTTCAAGGCGAAGTTGGATGATCTTAGCCTCTCAGGCGAGGCTATCCCTTTGGGCTCATGTGATGCTAAGTGCTAGCATCTTAGACCTGCTGAGGACTGTTCAGAAATAATTCAGGTTCACTGTCTGCTTGCTGGATCAGTGGAGTCTAAGTTGCTTCCTTGTCCTTCGGAGATGGGTGAAAATTGGTCTTCAGCTCGTCTGTCACTTGTCTTTTGTAAATGTTAACAAGTTTAAACATTGTTCGGACCAATAAGAATCTTGTCTTTTTTAAGTATCAACATCAGTCGAGTGACCGCTCGACCGACCAACGGTCAAAAATCTGACTGTTGGGGTTACCGGCCGACCGCTCCCCAAGACATGCTCTGTCGGTCGACCGCGACCCAACAGAGACTTACTGTCTCTCAGTTAGTCGACCGACCCGATTGATCGATCTGGGCTCGTGCATGTTGTGCACGTCGGTCGATCGCTTGGTTGATCAAGCTTGCCGTCGGTTGACCACAAGCAGCCCCAGAACCAAAATTTTCAAGGTTTAAAGGATAAAAACTTAGACTTGTAAAGAACCTTAAAATTTCAATTAAATCCTATAAATTCCAAAAAAATAAGTTCATATAAATACTTTGAAGTACAAACATGTTTGATCAAAAATCAACAAATATTACAAACATGTAAACTATTTTAAGGTATAGAACTTAAAGCGTTAGATCAAAAAACCGTATTTTTCTAAACCAAAAATTGTATTTTTCAAAAATCAACTTCTAAACGAAAAACTGATTTTTTTTTCCAAAACTTGTTCAAATACAAAAAACAAGAAATTTGAAATACATTTGAAGCATAATGTGTATGGAAATGATCCAATGCACATAGAGAATGAATATACTTGTTTTTGACAATAAGCTCAAAATAAGTTTTGAGAAATGCAAAACTTTAAGTACATGGATTAAACCCATCAAAATAAGTTTCTAGACAATATAAAGCAACAATATATATGGATGAAATCAAATACACATGTAAACCATGTATACTTGTTTCGATGAAATCTATTCATGAAACCGAAAGATGCATCCTTTGAAGCTCAAAACTAAGACCAAAACTAAAACTATTTGTTATGAAAACGATTTATAAATTTTGTGTGTGTGTAAGAGCTTGAGTAATTCACAGTTACTCTATCCTTTACATTTTATCTAAAACTAAAATCTTAAACTTACAAATTAGGACTCAAGTCTTTTTGAAAATCTTCTTCTCCATCTTGACTTGTTTCAAACTTGATCCATGAGCTAGATTCTTCTTTGAGTACTTGATGTGATCATGAAGCGTGAGCCTTTGAATTAACATGTGTTAGCTTCAAAACTTGACTTCGAATCTTTTATTGAAGCTAAACACCAACTAAGATCTTGATTGAATATCTGAAACTTATTAAACACAAGATCAATAGTACTATAACTATATGAGTTAATCATCATCAAAATTAGAGTGATGAGCCTTTGGGCCAAAAGACTTTGGTGGCTCAGAGTTGAAATGCTCTTCATTCTCGGTGTTCGTAGAGGATGAGCTATCCCCTTTCTTTCATTTGCCTTTGGACTTCTTAGAAGGAGTCTTGGCATTCGGCTTCTCTTTGTCCTTAAACAGTTGTGATAGCATCTGCTTAAGAGTATCGATATATTCTTGCTGAGCTCGAATCATATCGAATTGCTCTCGTTGGATTCGGGCCTGCTCTTCGAATCACTTGGCCATCTCTTTGGGAGTGTTCGCCATGTAGGAAAAGGCAGTTGTCCCCGAACTGGAATTTGAAGATTGGGATTCGATGATGGCGGAATGCTCATCATTCACTTCAATCCCCCTAGCTAATAGATTGCATTCGACTGGGGCGATCGTTCCCGTGCGGGTCCGAGTGTGTCGGTAGCCCCTTTCAGGTTCTATTAGGACATCTTTCAAACCTGAAGATCGATCAACATCCGACTCTTATGAGCTAACAGACAATTACTTCCCCTTAGACTTGCTCAATGTGGAACTCGGCCCGACCATGTTTGCAGTCACTTCTGGGTACTCGATATCGGAGAATGATTTCTTCTTACGGGATCGTCATCTTTTGATTGACTCTGAAGCCGTGACAACCAGCTAAACACTAAAAGTTTATTCGTCTGAAAGCCACAATGGTAATCTGAGAGCACTGCCAAGATTAATTACTCGCAGTGGCATCGAGGGGTTGTCTGATGAACGCTTCTTTTCCTTGTCAGATAGTCCCTCAGGTCAGTTGAGGAGACGTCTGAGGAACTAGACTCTAACCCCTGGAGGTGAGGGCTTTTTGGCTGAACGCGGGTCTCACATTTCCTTGTTGAAACGCGGACCTCGCGTTGAGTTGAAATGCGACCGTCGCGTTTTGTTGAAACGCGGGCCTCATGTTTTGCGATAGACAAAGTGCATGCCTCGCGTTTTCGAGCCATTAAAATGCGGGTCTCGCATTTGACGTGGACCTCACGTTGTTGAAGAACGCGGACTCACGTTCTGGGATGAAAACATGATCCTCGCATTGCTTGAGAGAAACGCAGGTGTCACGTTCTAAGTTTGCAAAGCAGATTGCTTCTGCAGCATCTTCGAGTTGTTATCGATGAGCACCGCGTGTTCATCGACGTTCAACATTCCGCCGCATGAGCTGCTAGGAATCCTCGGTAACATGAAATTGCAGAGTTTGGAGAGGGGGAGGACGGCGGAATTTGTCTTCACCATCGCATTTGTCCCGCGGGTCTCCTGAGAGACGTTGATGCAGGCAACATGGGCTGCACGTGAGGTTTGCAGAACCTCTTCAGAAGCGGCGCCCTTTACACTATAAGCAATGGGGTAGGCCACTCTAGGAGTAATCACTAAAGAGATTCGAGAGCGAGTCTCAGAAGAGACTGTACGGTATTGTCGCCTTGCCTTGGAGCTAGCAGAGCCTGAGGAAAGAAACTCTTCAAACTTTCCTTGGTCAAATTCAACGACAAGGGATTCTACTATCTTCCCGAGGAGCTAGACATCAGCTTGCGCCATAGCATTCTCATCAGTAGAGAAGGATGTCAATTCTCTAGCGGAATCGTCATCTTTTGTTTGGTCAAAAAATGCCTTGGTCGGTGTAAGCTTTCTTTGGTGGCTGAAAAATTACAGCGGAACAATTTCGATTACAAAAGAGGGAAGAAGACTTGGTTCTCCCCTTTGTTTAAAGCTGGATTCTTTGAGTAGCGGTGGGGAGTGATTCTTATTCTCTATTGACCGGCCGATTGTCTAGCTTCTCTTCCGGATGCTCTCGAAGACTAATCAGAGAAGAACTCTGATTTTAAAACGCAAAGTATTTAGAGTCCACTGACTACTCTGTTTCTCCTTTTCTCCAAAAGTCCTCTCTTTGGATTCAAAGAAGAGTCTCTTGATTCAAAGAAATTCTCTTAGTTCCAAAAAAGTCGTCCCCCTCTTTCTTAGCAACTCAGGTTAATTATAGGGAGTCATAGGAGTATTGTCGTCACCTAAAATCCCTTATAATGGGGATTAACTCTCCCATTATGTGGGGAGTTAACTGACCCAGTAATGGGGGTCTGTTTTAACATAAACGCGGGTCTCACACTAGCCGCTGACCTCGCGTTGCTTATTGTAGACACAAACGTCTCAAAACGCGAAGTTGCTCAGACTCGCGTTTGAAGTGAGACGCAAGGTTTCTCAGACCCGTATCTGAAGTGAGATGCAGGGTTTCTTAGATCTGTGTCTGAAGTGGAGCGCCAAGTTGCTCAGGCTCGCATTTTACCTGGAATGTTGAGTTACTCAGACTCGCGTTGGTTGGGATGCGGAGTTACTCAGACTCGCGTCAAACGCGGGCTTACTCAGGCCTGCGTCTGAAGTCTCCATGCTTCTTAAGATGCGAGGTCTGCGTTTCAGTTCAAAATGCGACCTTCACATTGAAGTGAGGCTCGCGTCTAATGACTTGTCCCTGGAGATTTTTGCACAGTTTACACTCACTTGGAGACTACTGATGGTTTTATCTTCCCCATGCTTACTCCCGTGAAGACTGTACTTCCGATGATTGCTTCTTCTCCTTTAGTGGTGGTCACTACCACTGTCTTAGAGACATCTGTCATGACCGCACCTCCAAGGATTTCTTCTTCGACTATCGTTCCTCCATTGCTAGAGGTTGACAAATTTCATTTTCATCCTGGAAGCCGAAACTCTCTCGGGCCATAGAGAGTGTTTGGGACGTCAGAGGGTTCGACAAAGCCGCTTCTTTGGAGGAATTGGTTAATAATCTTGAAATAGATATTGGTGAGTGGAGTCGTCTGAACCAGCTGGACCTCACCCTATTAGTTGAAGCAGAATTGGATTGTCTCTCTCAGTAAATGCAGAAGGATTTTCAGAGACGTCGAAGGAGACAGAAATGGTGTCCCAGGAGATAGAATACCTAATAGTTGCTAAAGTGGATGTTGCAGATTCCATTGAAGTCTCCAATCAAGTACTTAATGCTGCCAAAAATCAGATCTGGCAGGCAGAGGAGATGATGGCAAGGGCTAAAGTTTTTTCCTCCAAGGCTGAATCAGTGTACAAAGTTGAAATGTTAAGCTGGAAGAGATGACTGTGAAAAGCCTTCAGATTCAGCAGCTGGGTGCAGAAAAGAGGTAAGCTCTGAAAAACCTCAAATCTCGCTTAACAGAGATGGCCAACTTCAACCGGGAGGGGTTGAAGCCACATGTC
The DNA here is from genome assembly GCA_038442645.1 of Agave tequilana. NCBI lineage: Eukaryota > Viridiplantae > Streptophyta > Magnoliopsida > Asparagales > Asparagaceae > Agave > Agave tequilana. Next base: position 231,849 of record JAVJIF010001831.1, read on the forward strand.
ATTCTGAGGGCTGAAGAGGAGAAGAAAACCAAGCTGTAGATTCTAGCGACAAAAATCAAGTCATATGGGGGACACACTTGATGTAGCCTCAATGTATCTTCCTCTATGCTTTTTATCAATTAATAAAGTTATTTCTTTTGATTGATGACTTGTATGATGTATTTACTTTCTCTTTGTCTTCTGCCTGCTTTGCCTTTTTATTACTCGTAGGCAATTTAAATTCTCCGTGAAGAAAAACTCAATGCATTAGTCCTCGAAAGTACTGCATATGGAGGTTCAACTCCATAAATTAGGCTTTCAAAAGAGTAAACTGTTGGCCCAAGGGTACACTCTCCAGTTTTATTTTGATAATTACAAACCACATGACGTTATTCGGTACTAATCAAGTTTATATGTTTATAAGTATTTCAGCTTCTAAGAACATTGTTGGAGTATTCTTCCTTAAAAGAAAGGTAATCTAGCCTCAAGATCACTCAAGGGAAGGATTCGAGTTTGGACGATCAAGACTCACATTTTGTAGAAGCCCTCTTGAAGATTGCTTGAAGACATAGAGTACAATTGTAAAATAATAAAATGTTTAAAGTATAGTGTGTAGAATTGATGCTCAAGATGTCACACACACAAAATACAAGTTTTCAAAATACGAGTTTTAATATCTAGTTTTTCTCACTTTGATATGTTACAAGGTTTGGTGTTTGATATTGTATTATATTTTTTTCAAATTTATATATCCTATTTCTAACATGTATCCCGAAGCCTATGTATTGCCAAAACATTTTTTTAACTATTATAAAAAAATTTAAAATAAGCTTAGATTCAAATTTTACTCAAAACTATGTTTATAGGCTAGGTCGGTCAACCGAGCGGTCGACCGGACCTCGGGCCATTTATGGCCTCAGCCTGTGCATGCCGAGCATGTTTCTCGAGCGACCGACCAGTCAACGGACCGGTCGACTGACTGTCACTAACTTGGTCTCGGTTGAGATCGGTTGACCGCCCGATGTCAACGGATAGTTCAAACTATTTGAACTATCAGTTGACCGGCGGTTTGACCGAAGTTCTGTCAAAGCTACAGTAACGACTAGTTTTTAAAAATCTGTTTTTTTAACTTTTTTCCCAATGGGTATATTGGCTCTTTTTGGGTCTGATTTCTGTCCTAATGACCTGATAAGCTCTTCTAACAGTATTTTATCATTTCTGTATATATAGGGTTCATCTGTAGAGGATTACTAACAATTTTTTTGAAATATTTGAAAATCAAGTTTATTCCAAAAAAAAAGATTTCAAGTTTTCTTGCTTCAAGTGCTCTCACTTCAAAATTCATTTTTGTAAGTTTTCAGCTCTTAAATTGATTCATCTCAAGAGATTTTCTCTTTCACAAAATTGTTGAGCTTCATCTCACATTAAATACTATAGGAAGTTGTAAAAAGAATTGTTTGTGATCTTTGTGGTCACCAAAAACTTGTAAATCTTATTGGTTTTGTGCTACCTCTTGTGTAGAGGACTGAGAATTGGAGTTGTATACTCTGGTCTTGTGTAGACCATTATAGTTCTTTTGTGGAGGCTCTTTATTGAAAAATACTTAGTGGATAGTGAAATCCTTCACGCGGTGTTGGCGGTAACGTAGAGTTTAGTGCTCGAACCTCGAAACAAATCATTTGTGTTTGCGATTGCTTTTCTCTCTTGCTCTACTCTACTTGCATTACTTACACTTGTTTTTTACATTCATTTTCACATGCTATTCATTTCTAACATTATACTTACTTGTCGGTTTTCACTGCCTAAACAAAGAAGGTAATTGAGCACCTCAACTTATTGTCTAGAAAAATATAGAAGGGAAGTTCTAAGCCCTTCATAGAGAATCCGGTTTCACTTTTTTTTGAGTTGATAGTTTGCATCATTCATTTTATTAATTGTTGAATTTCAGCATTATTGACCATTAGATTAACATTACACCTATTCACCCCTCTATAAGTGTATTTTCAATTAGTATCAAAGCTTTGCACTCTAGTTTTTGATTTAACCACCTTAGAAAGATCCACTAGCTAATCGCTTATTTGTTTGTTCACTATACTAGTTTACATGGCCGAAGGAATCAAGACTCCACCTAAATTTGATGGCCTTAACTTTTCCATATGGAAAATTAAAATGATCATTTTCTTACAATCCTTAGGAAGTCAGGCTGCAAAGGCGGTAACTAAACCATTTAGTGTACCCGATGGTGATGAGGACGCATGGTCCGAAATTATCACCAAAGAATTTGATGCCAATGCAAAAACTTACTATGCATTGCTTCAAGTCTTGAATGATGATGATAGGGTAATTCATTGCAAACCCGCCCTTGAGATTTGGTCACACTTGGTTGTCAGACACGAGGGGACATCACAAGTCAAGAGAGTTAAGTTTGATCTCTTACGTTCCAATATAAAAATTTTTCTATGAATGAAGATAAATCAATTAATGACATGATTACCAAGTTTACTAAAATCACCAATGGTCTTACTTCTTTAGGTGATGAAATTGACAATGACTAAAAGGTGAGAAAGATCATCTCAGCTCTTCCACTATCATGGGAAATGAAAGCCACAACTTTGGAGCTCAATGACAAAGAAGAGATGAAGCTCATTAGTCTTACTGGCAATCTCAAGACCCATGAGATGGAGAGGAAATTAAGAAAAGAGAAGACACTACAAAAGAAGAAGATGCTAGCTTTCAAGTCCACTCCTACCATTTCCGACGAAGATGATGATGAAGAAGAAGATGATGAAGATTTTTCTCTCCTAGTTAAGAATATAAGGAGGATGTACAATAAGACCAAATTCAATAATCAGAGAAGATGGCAAGATAAGGAGGATAAGAAGATTGTTTGCTACAATTGTCGGAAACCCGGACATGTCATTGTTGATTGCCCAGAGAATAAAGCAAAGCCCACAACCTTCAAGAAGCCATATTAGAAGAAAGCTTTAAAGACAACATGGGATTCGGAGAGCGAATCCGAAGAGGAGCTTGACACAGCCCATGTGTGTTTCATGGCAAATGAGAAAACACCCAAGATAACATTCGAATCATATCTTGATGAATGTGAATTTTCTATGGTTGAATTGGGTGAAGCTTTTGAAGAGTTGTCTAACAACAATGATTTTATCAAAAAGAAATATTTGAAAATAAAAAAAGAAAATGAACTTCTTCAAATCGAATAGTTGTTCTTTTCAAAGAAAAAGAGATTTTATCTTCCACACTCCAAAAGATACAAAAAGATTTTGATGCACACTAAAATTCTTGTAAGGCTAAATTTCTTATTATTGTTGAAAATGAGATTTTCATTTTGAAAACTAAAATTAGCACTTTAAGAAATGTTTTAAAAAATTGTGAATTTGATAAAGCTCGATTAGAGGCTATGTTTCCTAAAAGGCAAACTTAAAAGAAACGTCAGGTTTCATATGATTCACATGCTCACACAATCTTATTTACATCATGTCACACGCTAAACATGTTCATGTTTTACATGCTCATCATGCACATACACATCATGCATTTCTTTATGGTAAGGTGTACACATGTACCTATTATGGCTGAAAAGGTCACTTGCTACTTCAAATGATCATGTTTGGGTTCGAAAAACTAACACTCAGGACTCAAGAAAGTTTGGGTAGTAAAATCAACAACCTTATTGCTTAATATAGGTACGCACCAAAGATCCAAGATGTAGAGAGAGGAGCTATTTTGATAATGGTTGTTCAAGACAAATGACTTGGGATATTGACAACTTTGCAACGCTATCAAAGTATCATGAAGGTGGCGCCATCACCTTTGGGGATGATTCAAAGGGCAAAATCGTTGGTATAAGTAATATCAAGGCTGACTCGTCTCCTTTAATTGAGAATATTGTTTTAGTTGAAGATCTTAAGCATAATCTTTTGAGCATTAACCAACTTTGTGATAAAGGTTTCAATATTATTTTGATGATTTCTCTTGTGACATTTTAGATAAGAAAACAAATTCTTGTGTTCTTTTCAGTTTTCGTGAAAATAATATTTATATGATTAACATGCTTAATTTAGATTGCAATGCCACTTGTTTGAATGTTTTTAATGAAAATTCTTGGTTATGACATAAGAGACTGGGTCACGTTTCGTTTGACCACTTATCCTGAATTAATTCTAAAATTTGGTAAAAGGTGTTCCTTACTTGAAATTTGAAAAAATCGCATTTGTGATGTGTGCCAGCTTGAAAAATAAACCAAGACCTCTTTCAAAAAATCAAGGATATCATGACAACTAGAACTTTAGAGTTAATCCACATGAATTTGTTTGGCCTAACCAAATGAAAAGTCCTAGTGGTAATCATTTTATTTTTGTTTTAGTTGATGATTTCTCTAAATTTATATGAGTTTTCTTTTTAGGACATAAATATGAAGATTTTTCGCATTTTCAAAAAGGGTTAGCATAAGGAGTGATAAAAGTGATGAATTTATCAACCATTCTTTTATCACTTATTGTGAAGAAAATAGAATTAAACATGAATTATCTTATCCTAGAACTCCGCAATAAAATGGAGTCGTTGAAAGGAAAAATCGTACTCTTCAAGAAATGGTTAGAACAATAATTAGTGAATGCGGACTCCTCAATATTTATGGGTCGAGGCCGTAAACACTTCATGTTACATTAGAAATCAAATTTATTTTTGTAAAATTCAAATAAAACTCCCTTTGAGATTTACTATTTTGAGAAAACCAAATGTTTCTTATTTTAAAGTCTTTGGTTACAAATGTTTTGTTTTGATTACCAAAGATAATTTAGGTAAATTTGATACAAATCTTTTGAGGCTATTTTTATTGGATACTCAAATATTAGTAAAGCTTATAGAGTTTTCAATAGGTCAACCTTGACTATTGAAGAGTCTATGAATATTAAGTTTGAGCAATCTAACTCTTTTGTAAAGAATGTTGTAGAAATTGATTCTTTAGGTGAAGACTTTGAAAAGGTTTTTATGAAAGATTCATGGGCACAAGACGAAGAAGAAAAGCCAAAGGATGATACAAATGGAGAAGTTCAAAATATTGAAGTGGAGCCAATACAAGCACTTTCAAAGGATTAGAGATATGCTACAGGTCATCCCAAAGATCTCATTATTGGTGATGTATCCAAAGGGATAACTACTCGTTCCAAACTCTATAATATTTGTGGTCATTTTGTATTCATTACTCATATTGAGCCTAAGAACATTCTCGAAACCGAGGGCGACTCATACTGGTTACTTGCAATGCAAAAGAGCTCAATCAATTTGAGCGCAACCAAGTTTGGCACCTTATTTGTAGACCCCATGATAGGCCAACATTGGTACTAAATGAATTTTTAGGAATAAATTGAATGAGTCAAAAATATTATTAGAAATAAATCTAGGTTAGTGGTCCAAGGTTACACTCAAATCAAAAGCATCAATTTTAAGGAAATCTTTGCACCTATAGCACGGCTTGAGGCCATACGGATGACACTTACTTTTGCTTCTTTTAAAGATTTTAAGTTTTTTTCAAATGGATGTTAAACATGCATTTTTGAATGGTTTTATTGAAGAGAAGTGTATGTTGAACAACCCCCGAGGTTTGTTGATCCTACACATTCAGATTTATTTTAAACTTGAAAAGGCTTTTTATGGTTTAAAACAAGCTCCAAGAGTTTGGTATGAAATGCTTAGCAATTTTCTTGTTAAAAAAGGTTTTATTAAGGTAAAGTTGACACTACCTTATTTATAAAGCATGTAGATAATAATATCTTAATTGTGCAAATATACGTTGATGATTATTTTTTAGTCTACTAATAAAAACTTTGTAAAGATTTTAAATCATGTATGAAGAAAGAGCTCGAAATGAGTATGATGGAAGAGCTCAACTACTTCATTGAAGTCCAAATCAAGCAAAGGAGTGATGGGATCTTCATAAATCAAGTCAAGTTTCAAGAGAGTTTATCAAGAAATTTGAGCTTGAAGATGCGAAAATTAGCAAGACTCGTATAGCTACCACAACTAAGATAGATTAGGATGAACAAAGTAAAAATATTGATATTAAACTCTATCGTAATATGATTGGTAGTTTACTCTACTTAAATGCTAGTAGATCGGATATTATGTTTAGTATATGTCTATTGTTACATTTCAATCTTGTCCTAAAGAGTCTCACTTAATTGTCATAACGCATTATTAGATATCTAAAGGACACTACTGGAATGGGCTTATGGTATCCAAAGACCGGACAATTTTCTGTATAGTGTGTAAAGTATAGTGTGTAGAATTGATGCTCAAGAGGTCACACACACAAAATACAAGTTTTCAAAACACGAGTTTTAATATCTAGTTTTTCTCACTTATGTTACAAAGTTTGGTATTTGATACATGTCCTATGTTTTTTTAAATTTATATATCCTATTTCTATCATGTATCCTAAAGCCTATGTATTGCCAAAATATTTTTCTAACTATTATAAAATATTTTAAAATAAGTTTAAATTCAAAATTTACCCAAAACTATGTTTTTAGGCTAAGTTGATTGACCGAGCGGTCGACCGGACATCGGGGCCAATTATGGCCTTAGCCTGTGCATGTCGTGCATGTTTGTCGGGCAACCAACCGGTCGACCGGCTGTCACTAGTTTGATCTCGGTTGAGATTGGTCGATCAGGCGGTCGACTGATGTCAACGGATTGGTCGACCAGGCGGTCGACTGATGTCAACGGATAGTTTGAACTATTTGAACTATCGGTCGATCGGTCAATCGACTGAAGTCTGTCAAAGCTACAGTAACAGCTAGTTTTTAAAAATCTGTTTTTTTAAAACTTTTTTCAACAGATATTTTTGCTCTTTTTGGGTCTAACCTCTCTCCTAATGATCTCATAGGCTCTTCTAACAATGTTTTATCAATTGCCTATATATAGGGTTCATTTGTAGAGGATTACTAACAATTTTTTTTGAAAAATATTTGAAAATCAAGTTTATTCAAAAGAAAAGATTTTAATTTTTCTTTCAAGTGCTCTCACTTCAAAACCAATTTCTGCAAGTTTTCAGCTCTTAAATTGATTCATCTAGCCGATTTGCTCTTTCACAAACTTTTTGAGCTTCATCTCACATCAAATACTATAGGAAGTTGTAAAAAGGATTGTTTGTAATTTTTGTGGTCACCAAGAGCTTGTAAATCTTATTAGTTTTGTGCTACCTCTTGTGTAGAGGATTGAGAGTTGGAGTTGTGTACTCTAGTCTTGAGTAGACCATTGTAGTTCCTTTTTAGAGGCTCCTTTATGGAAAGATCCTTAGTAGATAGTGAAATCTTTCACGCGATGAAGGCAGAGACGTGGAGCTTAATGCTCGAACCTCGAAACAAATCATGTGTATTTGTGATTGCTTTTCTCTCTTGCTCGACTCTACTTGCATTGCTTGCACTTGTATTTTACATTCATTTTCACTTGCTATTATTTCTAACATCTTGTTTACTTGTCGGTTTTCACTCTCTAAATCAAGGAGGCAATTGAGCACCTCAACTCATTATTTAAAAGAACATAGAGGAGAAGTTCTAGAGGCCTTCATAGAGAATCCGGCTTCACTTCTTGATTTGAGTTGACTATTTGTATCATTTTATTAATTATTACATTTCACATTATTGACCATTAGATTAGCATTACACCTATTCACTCCCCTCTAGGTTTACTTTCATAAATAAATGCCACTAATCTATTTAGAGGTTTGGAACATGATAGACATAGCAAGCAAATAGGTAAGCTATCAAGCTTTATGGATTATCTTGATAGGCTATAAATAAATCCCGTTGGAGAAAGGGAAGACTAGGTGTGGTGATTTGTCTGTTCAGAAGTAATATAGACATGACAGACCAGGGATCACTGGAGTGAAAACATGTTGTTCAGAGGTGAAATGGATATAACTGTGGGGAAAATCCTTACTGGACAAAGGAATAGATTTAGATTCCAGTCAGTTCAGAGATGGTTAACTGAACATAACAAAAAATAAAAGGTGAACTCAGTTTTAGAGACCCGTCTATTCAGAGATAACATGGACATGATAGATAAAAACATACTAAATCTCGAATTTGCTATCAGAGATAGTTATATTAACTTGTGTCACGCCCCGCTTCCCAAAATACGCTGGAGCAGAGACGCGACACGAGTCGGCGACGCATATACGCAAGGAAAATCTCTCACGTATACACGCTAAGCCTTAAGTAACCTGAAATAAGCTATAATCTAAACTGTAATAAATCATGAATACTGCAATATCACATATAAGCAACCACGCATGATATCATATGAATCAAGAGTTAGAATAACGACTAGATCTGATATAACAAGAATCATGAAATAATATGAAGGCTAGAAAGATAAGAGTACCAGAATAGAATAGGGAGAAGCTCCAGCTCTTCGCGAAACGTACGAACTCATCGAGCACCTGCACAATAGAAACAAGCGTCCAATATCTGGACGTGCAAATCCAGGGTCGTCAGAAAGCGACCTGGTGAGTGTGTGTGTAAAGGAAAGCTCGTGCATATAAACAAAGTGCACAGAATAATAACAAGAATAACTGCAGATATAAGATAACTAAATAACACGATAAATAACTGAACTGAAGTATATCTGATAACAATATGAATAAAGATATAAGACAACTATCACATCTGTAAATAAGCAACTGACATCTGAATGTGTAACCTAGCATATGTCACTAGTCTGGTTGGTTATTATTAACCTAACTAATGTAGTACTTAACTGTGTCCCATACCACAGCCGTTTTTCCACATATCAAACAATGTTATCGTTGTTATAACTGCCTGCCAATGTAGTGCATGTGTTTTGGAAGAGTACCGTGCATGCCCGGTACCACAGTCTAACACCCCTGGCGCTGAACCAGGACAAGCCGCAAGGCTCTGACAACTGAAGACCACAGCCCCACACGAAAAGACAACTAGTGTGGCGCCGTAATCCGGGCATAGCCCTGACAACTAACAACTGAATAGGTAGCCAGTACTACCTTGGTTCCCCATGGTTGGAACCCACAACTCGGTACCATAATAAGTCCTTCCAAAATACACGACATGCATCATCAGGCAATTACCCCTGTTCCCCGAGTTATGATATCTTTTATTAAAAAGCAATCAATGTGATTTAATATGTAGTAGTAACTGATATCTCCAACAACTGCTGATGTCAATACTAGCTGATAATCTGACAACTGACAACTGATATCCGACAACTGAGTAGCTGACAACAAATATCTGACATCTGAAATAGGATACCGGAGATATAGCCACAAACACAGTGGTGTCACTAACAACTGGTAACTGGTACAGATACCTGACAACTACTAATAACTCTGAAATACATCATGTAATCACCAACAAATAATCTCACCAACTGATAAAGTAATAACTGCTATCTGATAACTCTGAAATACAAGATCACAGATATCGACTAGATCACTATATCAATAGCTTAATCTCTATGAATTGAAGTAATCAATAACTATACATTAAGCACATGGTATGTCCTCGAGATTAACAAGTCAACACATACCGAAATCATATCTAAAGAGGAAACATCCTCAAACAACTGCAATGTGGAATAATTCACTTCTAAGTCATTACCAACAACTCATCCATACTCAAATGATATAATCAGTTGATACATCTAAGAACTCTAGCTTCTAATAATCCAAAACCAATATGATGTCACATATCGAAGTCAAAGGTAATATATTCACACATCCGGTCACAATCTAACAAATCAGTCACATCTAAGCACTGAACAATATCCAATGTAAATAACGTAAATCCCAGATCAATCCACACTCCAACTAAGTCCATATACTGATCTAAGCATCAAGTAATTCAATTTCTTAGTAAAGTAACATCATAACAAGTCCGTCATCAATATCCAAATGAATCATCACCTAAGTTATTACCAAATGAAAGAATAACAAGTTTGGAAAGTACTCTACATGAAATATATCAATCTCATCTTAATGCAGATCAGGCTATAATAAGAACGTAAATCCAATGTCATCTATAACTCAAGTTCAGTCCAAATCACAGTCCAACTCTGAATAAGTCCATGTACCGATCCAATCGTCAAGAACTCTAATCCATTACGAAGTAAGACCACATCTAATATGTCCTCAAATACCCGAATAAATTCTTAACTGAATTATCAGCAAGTAAGGAATATTAAGTCTGATAATTGTTCAGATAAAATGTAGATAGTAAACCACAATATTGAACCAATCCAACATAAGATCAATCTAGTATACAGTCCAAGTTCCTTTACCATTAGTCCCAATCCGAAACAGTAATCATCTATTCATGAAACGATATAACTCTAATATCTCAATGTCCAAATATAAGATCCTTATATATCTGATGCTCAACTATGTACTTAATCTATCCAATCAATAGATCGAGTCAAGTCACAGTCTAAAGGTATATCAAAAATAGGCCTAAGCCAACAACGCTAAACTACCAACACATGAAATGATACTGATACAAGCTCCTATCAACTAGATAAATAAAGTAAACAATCATAAATGTCTCATAAAGTGGTACAAGTAATCAAACTGGTGAAATATAACAGAAACTCACATGAAATGATAAGAGCAACATGTAAAGCATACCAACAACGGTAAATACACAAGAACGAACACTCACATGAAATGACGCAGTTTCGGAACTGAATCACCGTCTGGTCTTCACTGCACGAACCGGTACTGGTCTACGGATCATCCCATGGATCGGTCTTCGAATCACTATTGCATCGGGTCCACAACGAGCACAATTCCGGATCGAGTCCGGATCTTCTGCTACTAGTCCGGATCTTACCAAACAAATCCGAAATACTGTAGCACGCAGCCAACACATACAAATAAATATAAATACACGCTAAACACCCACACGTGCATATGGACACATACGCGTACACCCACGTACATATACGTACACAAGCATACGCAACAATACATATATATAAACATGCCTACATATTATATACTTACATATATACTAATGTATAATTACACATATATCTATACACATTAATTTAATGCATACATATCCAAATTAATAAATACCTATTATTAACTATAAACACCTATACATTAATTAATTCACATCCATGCATGCACATATACATCATGCATACACATGCATATCACAACTACACTCACGCACACAACCATACACATTAATTTAAAGTTCTCAATTATTACAAGATTGCCCCCCATACAATAAAATGTAAAACTAACCTCGAGCCGATTTGCGGCGCACCGACGGAGGCTCCGACGGAGGCGTCCGGGGCCGCGGAGGGTATCGTTGGATAGAGAATCTCGCCGTGAAGGGCGTGGGTGCATTCGCTCTCGTCGACGATGATCCACGGCGGTCCATGGAGAGCCGAAAAATGGCTCGGAGGAAGATTTCTCCCACACAAGAAAATACTCCACTTGAATAAATACATATATGATAATAAACTATAATTAAAACACATCACACATATAATTCCCCAATCACCAACAAATATACATAGAGAGAGAGGGCACGTTACCATGGGGAAGAAACTCTGTTGTTGATGTGGCTCAGTGGACTGTTGGCGTGAGCATGGAGCAGGTGTAGGCTGTCTAAAAATGACTAACAGACCAGCCATTAAGGAAGCAGAGTCTCAAGCTCTAGACGCGAGGAATCGATGCTCGCGTCTCAGCATTAAGACGCGTTGGCTCTACACCCGCGTCTCAACGTTCAGACGCGTCGGCCCGAAGCCCGCGTCTCAGCATCAAGGCGCGTCGGCCCGACGCCCGCGCCTCAGCATCCAGACGTGAAGGCCCGAAGCCCGCGTCTCAAACTTCAAGGCGCGTTTGGCTCGACGCCCGCGTCTCAAACTTCAAGGCGCGTTCGGCCCAACGCCCGCGTCTCAGTTGCAACTGCCCTGATTGCGGGGCCAGTCACTGCGCATGTAGCGGGTAGTGGCCCCTCATTCGGGAGCGTTTTCAGGAGGCACCTTCACCCCCTGAGACCCCTATAAATAGCCTTGTTTGCTATGAGGAGGGGGCTAAGATCGGAGTTTTGAAGGGAGAGAGCTTTGAGATAAGATCGAAACTTGGGTCAAGGCATCATCAAAATCGATCGAATCCAGGCAAGAGGATCATCAAGAGGGAAGCACGACTTCAACAACAGACAGAGGGAGGAGACTCTTCAGCGAGCTTACTGAGTACTAGCCGCTCTTCGCCTACCTCCTCTTTGAGAGTTTTGGTAGACGGAGCTGAGTTACTCTTTCTACCGACCGAAGAGAAGACCCCCGACGGTCCAGGACGGTCATCTGGTCAACGGAGAACAAGATTCACTCTCCATCGCCACACGAAGAACCCAGCCTTAAACAAAGGGAAGATTCCGACATCCTCCCTCCCTTGTAACTGGAAAAGAGGGAAGAGTAGTTCTTTTGGTTGTAATCGTTTCGCTTGAATCAAGGAAATCTTTTACAGCTAAAACCACTTTCTCCGACCACCAAATTTTCCGGCCCCTACAAGAGATGGCGACTCCGCTGGGGACTACCTTCGTTACTGACGAGCGCACCGTGGTGCAAGATGACGTTCTCCGTAAGGGAAAATGGTCGAATCACTCGTCGTCGAGTTCGACCAGGCGAAGTATGAAGAGTTCCTCTCCTCTGGCTCCAAGAGCCCAAAGACCCGCGTCTGCCGCAGGGTCTCAAGTGGACAGCCCCCTGAAGCCCAATCTGAGGCTCTGTCGGGTGCTCCTGCTGCCCACTGTGCCAAGTTTGGTTCACGCGCCGATGCCTCCCAGAAGGCCCGCGTAACCTCAGACACCTCTGCTGCGATCAACCGCGTCGCGCAGAACACACGCGCCAACGCCTCTCTGAAGGCCCGCGTGGTCCCCGGCACATCTACTGGTGCGATCGACCGTGTCGCACAGAACGCCCGCGTCAGCGTCTCTCAGGAGACCGCGTGGCAAACACCCCTGGTTCTACAAACCAGGAAGTTGTTGGCTTCTCTCTTCCTCCACGGCGCAATCGGAATGCCGAGCGTCGACAGAGAAGACGCGCGCGTCAACACTCGGTCAGAACCGTTGGTTTTCTGACTGGGGTTGAACGCAGCGTACGATCCGATGCCTTGCCCGCACCTCGTCCAGTGCGAGAGGTCCGTGTTTGGCGACCCAAACGCGAGACTCCCCAAGTTGAGCCTTCTGAAGACCAACTTGCCAAACGCCAAAGCGAAGCTTCTGCGTCTTGTCAAACGCAGGAAGCACGCGCCCACAGGCGTGGGGCCCAGCAGCCCACTCTCTCCCAAGTCTCTCTGCTCCAACGCAGCAGACAGCAACGCGAAAGTCGCGTCTCATATCAACAGAGACGCCAGACGCGCGTGACGCAGCCGCGACGCAACAGCCGCGTTTCTGAAACCTGTGTCCAGGCTGAACAGCACATGACTGTCTCCCGTCGTCGACGTTGCGAGACCAGTCTCTTTAATCCCCCTCCCACAGATTTGAGGGATTATTTGACAAGGAAAAGGAGTGCCAATCAGACCACTTCTCCATGCTGCTGTCAACAGCTCATCCAGATGCTCTCTGGATGCCATTGCGAGTCAGGCGTGCACCAGCCGTCTTTAATTAGACAGCTGACCCTGATTCCCCCGTCAGCCAAGAGAAGACGCTCCCACAGGAGGAGAACCTTCTCAGATGTTGAATACCCGGAGCTTACTGCAAACATGACTAGCAGAAGCAAGGGAAAACAACTAATGGTCAACTCAGAGGAATCTGACTCTGAACCGGAGGGGGTGTATCAACACACTCGCACCCGGACAGGGGCCATTCCCCCAATTGACTATAATGCCTTAGCCCGCGGCATTAGAATGGGTGGTTCTCACTCCGCTATAGTGGAGTCGCAGGCTTCAAACTCTTCCGTCGAGAAGGAGGCTTCCGCCTACATGGCCGACACTCCTGAGGAGATGACCAGGCGTTTAGAACAGACGCAGAAGCACCAGATGGATATAATTGCCTCTCAACAGAGATCCATCGACTCCCTCAAGCATATGCTTGAGAAATTGCTTGAAGAAAGAGCGAGATCTCCTCCTAGAAGGCCGAAGGGGAAAGGGAGAAAGGGAGGAAGCCCACCCTCTGAATCTTCTGACGAGACACGACGATCTACCTCGGATGTGTCCAAGCCCTCGTCGCAGGCAAGAAGTGACCAGACCCCGGGAAAGGCTCATGCTAAAAGAATGAGTCAACTGGAGCAGCGCCTCGAGGCCCTTACCAACCGTAAAGGCCTCCAAGAAGCTGGAGTAGTCCGGCCCTATCCGGCCGAGTGGGACTTAGTCCCGTACCCTCCTAAGTTCAAGGCTCCAACTCTCCAAGCATTTGACGGGAAGGAGTCACCCAACCAGCACATCTACTACTTCAAATCCCAGACCGGGAATGTGATAGATAACGATGCCATCCTGGCACGCCTATTCATTGGCACCCTAAAAGGGTTGGCCTTTGAATGGTTTATGAAGCTCCCGGAAGGTTCCATCAAGAACTGGGGCGACTTGGAGAAGCTGTTTCTAACACGCTTCTTCGAAGATGATTCGGAGGTCACAATGCCTACCCTTTTAGCTACAAAACAGCGGAAGGGAGAGTCCGTCAAGTCTTTCGTAGAAAGATTTCGGAACATGGCACTCCGATGTCCAAGCGGCATGACCCAGGCCACCCTGGTGGAAACATGTCGCCATAATCTCCAAACCTCACTCCTTGCTCAAATAGGAGTTGCTGAAAGCCGCACCTGGAAACAATTAGTCCAGCAAGGTGAACAGGCTGAGGAGATTGTCGCCCGCGTCAGAGCGGAAGAAGGCAAGCCCAGGCCAGAGAGGTCGACAAGGCGTGCACCAGACACATCCCTCCAGACGAAGCGGAAGGATAATTTGGCGACGGAGACCAAATCTCCCACCAAACCTCAAACAGGCAGGGCAAGTGGCTCTTCAAGCCAGCCACGCCCCAACAAGCAGTATTCCTTCAAGGAGGAACACGTCGATTCGCTCTTCAAGCTACTCAACAAGAGCAATCGACTGAAGCTCCCTGAAATTAGGCGCCCGGAGGAAGTCGGCAAGACCGACAATCCCACCTACTGCTTATACCACAGGATGCTCGGACATCCTACCAAAAGCTGCTACGTCTTTAAGGACATCCTTCAAGCTCTGATTGACGCGGAGGTATTAAAACTCCGACCGGAGCAGAAGAAGATGACGGCCAACATGACGTCGATTCTCCAGTTTGGGACACGACCCCCGACACCCGTGGGGGTGATCTCTGTCCCGAAAGGAGAACTGAGGGTGGTCAACACAGACCCTCATCAGCAGCGGGAGAAAGGCTTGGTACCCATCCCTACACCTCGAGGGGAAATCATGTGGGTCCACCCTGACCTCGTCGACGAGCAACAATGGACGACTGTGACCAACAGGAAGTCCAAAGGCAAAGGGAAGACTTCATCTTGCCATGTGATATGCGCTTCCTCTCGAGAAGCGGACACTGATGTTCCCTCGCTGACTGACTCAGAAGAGGAAACAATAGTCCTGGCCGCAGAGCCCAGCCAACCTACGGCGGGGACCCGTTCAGGACAGGCATACTTGAAGCAGTACGGCGAGACAGCAGCGGCTTCTCCGCAACCAGCCGTAGAACCAGCCAAGCCCTCCACGAAACCACCTGTGGAGAAACAGAAAGAAACCCGGTTTTCTCGGGCTCTTCTAAAAGGTGTAACGGAAGGATCCTCGACACCTTACAATTTTGATGTCTTGGCTCAATTAGCCAACATCCCGGCACGCATTACCTTGTATGAGCTCCTGAGGCTATCAAAGTCAACCAGAGAGGCTCTACAAGAAGCTTTGGCCAATGCTGAGGTCTTTATGACCCGCGTGCCAAGGGAGGAAGATGTAGAGGATTGCCTCCACGCCTCCCCAAATGCTCCCTGCATCACCTTCACAACAGACGACATGCAGGTTAAAGGGAAGCATGACCGACCCCTATACTTCACAGGGTATATTGGGTCATCCGAGGTGAACCGCATCCAGGTAGACCCAGGGTCTGCACTAAGCATCATACCTCGCCGGGTTATGCAGTTTCTAGGCATTCCTACCCATCGTCTGAGCCCTACCCAGACGACTATTTACGGGTTCAATGCCAACAGCTCCCGCCCAATGGGGAAGATCAAGCTCAAATGCCAGATCGGGAGCCTCAAGTCGGAAGTGACGTGTTACGTCATTGACGCGGACACCTCCTACAACCTGTTGCTGGGACGACCATGGATTCACCGCAATTCCATCGTTCCCTCTACTCTCCACCAAGTCATGAAATACATTGACGAGAGTGGACAGGTCCGAACGTTGATTGCCGAAAGGCATCCGTTTAAAGGGGTTGAAAATTATTTCACGGACTCCCTCTTATATCAGGATCCGGAGGAGACTAATGAAACCCCACAACCAGAGGAGCCAGACTCTGGTAATGAAGCTGACATTGAGCCTGAGAAAGAAGAGTGCCTGTGGGAGTTGGAGCCCATTGTGAAGAGCACTAATAAGCTCGATGTTGATACCACCGACGATGCAGGCGGTTGGTATATTAATGAAGATTTAGATTTCGCGTATTTCCCTGCGTGTGAGTCTAATTCAATATCGTCGGATACTAGTACCGACGTAGATGAGGATGTCTGGTCGGCAATGGATGCTTTGACATCATTGCATGTACCAATAAAATCATCCTTCGGGACATACCAAGATAATGGTGACGCGCAAGAGTCTGTATTCATGGTTCCAGCCAGACGAAAAGGCCAAAGACCAATACTTTTTGGGCGAATCGCATCTGAACCAATGCCCCACGAAGAATCGGAAGGTGAGGATGAATCCCCTCAGTTCGATCATTATGAACCGAGAACGCTCAAGATGATGAAGCGCATGGGGTATGATCTAACCAACAGGCCTGGGTTGAACTTCGGAAAAGGAAGAAGAACACTGCTTCGATCCTTTGTACCGAAAGGGAAAACCCCTGATTACTATCATCAGACGCGCCGGGGGTTGGGCTATATATCAACTCCAGTGCCATCAGCCTCTGATTCGGAGAGACTGTCAAGTCATGACTGCTCATCAGACACGTCGTCATGGGAATCAGATGTCAGTGTCGGCAACATCTTCAAAGGGCTTTCAGTAAACATGGTTTTGACAAGCCATCTGGAGGATGAAGATGAAGAAATGATCCAATCTGATACAGATCCTTGGATCAAACATTTGAATGCTCTTTGGGACATCCGCTTTGAACAGCGTGAGCCACCCACAGAAGACGAGGTTGTTCAAGTCAACCTAGGAGATGAAGACAATCCTAAACCCATCTTCATAAGTGACGGCCTGTCGCCTCCAGAGAAGAAGGATTTAATATCTCTTGTACAAGAGTATATAGATGTCTTCGCCTGGAATTATGAGGACATGCCTGGACTTGATCCTCAAGTGGCTATGCATCGCCTCAACATCAATCCGGACATGAAGCCTGTTAAACAACAGCAGCGACGGTTCCGTCCAGAGATAATGGAGGCAATCCAATCAGAAGTCAGGAAGCTTATTGACTCCGGCTTTATCAGGGAGGAACAGCATCCCGACTGGGTAGCCAACATCGTCCCCGTCGCCAAGAAGAACGGGAAGATCCGGATCTGCATCGACTTCCGTGATCTAAACGAGGCCTGCCCCAAAGACGAATTCCCATTGCCAATCACAGATGTCATGATTGACAATACTTGTGGATTCGAGCGAATGTCCTTTATGGACGGGTTCTCAGGATATAATCAAATCAAGATGTATCCCGATGACGAAAAGCACACCTCCTTCAGGACACCTCTAGGGGTATATTGCTACACCGTCATGCCCTTCGGTCTGAAAAATGCGGGGGCAACCTACCAAAGGGCCATGAATGCCATTTTCCATCGGCAGATACGCAAAACGGTGGAATGTTATGTCGACGACATCGCGGTGAAAAGCCGCACTAAAGGTGATCACATAGCAGACCTGAGGGTGGTCTTCGACATCATGCGGGCTCATCAATTGAAGATGAACCCCACCAAGTCCTTCCTGGGGGTAGCCAGTGGCAAATTCCTAGGGTTTGTTGTGACTTCCACAGGAATCCATTTGGATCCGGAGAAAGTCCGTGCTATCCAAGAGATGCAACCCCCCAGAAGCCTCAAGGAGCTCAGAGGATTACAAGGACGATTGGCATACATCCGCAGATTCATTTTAAATCTCTCCGGGAGATGCCAACCCTTCGCTAAGCTGATGAAGAAGGGCATTTCGTTCATTTGGGACGACGCTTGCCAGCAAGCATTTGAGGAGATCAAGCACTACCTCACCCAACCACCAGTCCTGGCGGCTCCGGTATCCGGAAAGCCTTTCCTGGTGTACGTCCATCAATGGATCATTCTTTGGGAGCTCTACTAGCTCAGAATGATGACCAGGGGCGAGAACAAGCAATCTACTACCTAAGTAGAACGATGATCGGAGCCGAACATCGGTATAACCCGATCGAGAAGGAATATTTGGCATTAGTGTTCGCCATTCAGAAAATGCGACACTATCTGGTGGGCCAAACCATAAATGTCATATCCAAAGTCAACCCCCTGAGGTTACTCATGACAAAGCCTTCTTCACTAAATGGCCGGCTGGCAAAATGGGCCATATTGCTATCACAATATGAGATGCATTTTCTGCCACAAAAGGCTATTAAGGGACAAGCGGTGGCGGACTTCTTAGCTGAACACCCAGATCCCAGGGCAGCCAAACTCTACGAGGATCTCCCAGATGAGGTCGCCGAAGTCTGCCTAGCTCAGACATCGTTCGAAAGTCAAGTATGGCAACTTTTCTTCGACGGTGCATCAAGGGCAAGCCCGAAGGGACACACAGTAGCGGGGGTAGGAGTGGTACTCGTCTCCCCACAAAATTACGTGATTCCCCGAGCTATCTCGTTAACCGAGCCCTGTTCCAACAATGTGGCGGAATACAACGCTCTTTTGATTGGGATGCAATTCGCCGATGAGATTGGCGTTAAAAATCTCGAGGCATACGGTGATTCTAAACTCATCGTCAGCCAAGTTCGCGGAGAGTATGAGGTCAGGCATGAAGATCTAGTACCCTACTACAACGCGACAATCCACATGGCCGAGAGGTTTTCAAACTTCTACATCGACCATGTACCGCGCAAGCAAAATGCGCATGCAGATGCACTTGCATCCCTTGCTGCCTCCTTAGCTCTTCCAGCTGGAGCAATGGAGAAGGTATTCGTCTATAGCCACGACCTATACTGCCCAAAAAGTCCCCTCGGAGACTACCAGAGGTCAACGGGAGATCGTCGCGGTAAGGAAACACTTGAAGTGTCGACCGATCCAGAGCTTAAAGACTGGCGATTCCCCTACATTGATTTTGTCTTATACGGCATCTTGCCCGAAGACACCAGGGAGGCGGCTGCCATCCGAAGGAAAGCCTCCAAATTCTACTACAATGCGATTTCGCGAACATTGTATCGTAGATCGCATGATGGGATCCTGCTCCGGTGCCTCTCATCAAAAGAAGCCCACGAAGTGTTGAAAGAAGCCCACGATGGTACGTGTGGAGCTCATCAACCTGGCCCGAAGCTGGCAAACCGACTCCAAAGATTGGGTTACTACTGGCCCAAGATGGTTGCCGATGCTGTTGCCTATGCCAAAAGATGTCACGCCTGTCAAATACATGGCGATTTCATCCATCAAGCACCAGGATACCTCCACTCTACGACATCTACCTGGCCGTTCGAAATGTGGGGGATGGACGTGGTTGGTCCTATCAGCCCACCATCATCAAAGGGACATCGGTTCATCCTAGCGATAACCGATTACTTCTCAAAGTGGGCCGAAGCTATCCCTTTGAAAGAGGTGAAATCTTCTAACATGATCAAGTTCGTGAAACATCACGTTATTTACCGCTTCGGTGTGCCTCGGCGGATTGTCCATGACAATGGACCCCAGTTCATCAGCCAGGCTTTTCAGAGATTCTGCGCCAAGTTCAGAATCCAGAGTGTGTCATCAACGGCATACTATCCGCCCGCTAACGGCCTCGCAGAAGCTTTCAATAAGACTATTGGCAAGCTTCTCAAGAATTCGTCTCGAAAAGTCAACGGGACTGGGACGATAAGTTGGGCGAATGCTTATGGGCCTATCGCACGACTGTGCGAACCCCAACTAAAGCCACGCCATTTTCCTTGGTGTACGGATGCGAAGCCGTCCTTCCACTGGAAATCCAAATTCCATCTCTTCGCGTCGCCTTGACAGCGGAAATGACAACAGAGGAGAAGCATCGACAGCGACTCCAAGAATTGGAAGCCTTGGACGACAAGCGTCTGCAGGCCCAACAACAAATCGAGCTTTACCAAGCTCGTATCACCAGAGCCTTCAACAAGAAAGTCAAATCGCGAACTTTCAAGAAAGGCGACCTCGTCTTAGCCGTCCGAAGACCCATGGTCATGACGCACAAGACGAAAGGAAAATTCCAACCCAAATGGGAAGGACCGTTTGTAGTAGAGTCAGTCTACTCAAATGGATCGTATCGCCTCATAACCTCAAATGGCGATACACTCATGATGCCAATCAATGGCAAATTCCTGAAGAAATACTATCCCTAGATGGCATTCTTCCACCGATCAAGTTGAAAATACACCTCTGATCGGAAACATCCAACGCCTCCGACGGATAAGGATAGAGGAAAATGTTGGCTTTTAAGCCCAGCATAAGTCCTCGACAACTTATCATGCTGAGGGGAATAGCATGGCTAGCCCAACTCAAACGGTAGTTGGTAAAGGCACCTCAAATCCGTTGATAGCTGAGGGTTTGCTAAAAATCCTGCCGATCAAGTTAAAAATACACCTCTGATCAAAACATCCAACGCCTCCGACGGCTAAGGATAGAGGAAAATGTTGGCTTTTAAGCCCAACATAAGTCCTCGACAACTTATCATGCTGAGGGGAATAGCATGGCTAGCCCAACTCAAACGGTAGTTGGTAAAGGCACCTCAAATCCGTTGATAGCTGAGGGTTTGCTAAAAATCCTAAGTGGACTTGATTCCACTCTTCCCTCCAAAAATCCCTTACCAATTCTCATCCATAGAATGGTAGGACCACAAAATGCAATCATTACCATGTTAACACTATACCTCTGGTAATGAATACTCTTTGTCGAGTACAAACCTGGCTTGTTAACTCTGCATAGAGTAACAAACTCTCAAATTTGCCAAGTTAACACTATACCTCTGGCACCTCAAATTCCACTTGTCAATTCTCATCAATAGAATGACAGGTCCTCAAATTGCTCCTATCGCAAGCAAATTCTTGTCAAGTTAATATCACACCTCTGACAAAACTACTGTTTAAAGTTAACATTACACCTCTAAGCGGTACTTCGAGTGCCTGTCAAGTTAATATCACACCTCTGACAGTCACCTTTCTTCAGACTTCCATATCGAAGCTGAAATGGACGATGCCAAGTTAACACTACACTTCCAGCATCCGAGTCATTGCTAAGTTCAACAATACACCTATGGCTATGACCTTTCCTCGACTTCCTTGTCCAAGCCGAGATGAAC
This sequence comes from Agave tequilana, assembly GCA_038442645.1. Classification (NCBI taxonomy): domain Eukaryota; kingdom Viridiplantae; phylum Streptophyta; class Magnoliopsida; order Asparagales; family Asparagaceae; genus Agave; species Agave tequilana. Next base: position 253,498 of record JAVJIF010001831.1, read on the forward strand.
GATGCCAAGTTAACACTACACTTCTAGCATCCGAGTCATTGCTAAGTTCAACAATACACCTATGGCTATGACCTTTCCTTGACTTCTTTAAGCCGAGACGACTAATGCCAAGTTCAACATTACACCTCTAGCATTACTATCACTGTTAAGTTAAACATCACACCTATGACAGTGACACCCTCAGTTTTCCCAAATAAAACTGAGATGCTGATGAGTTAGGTTAATATCACACCTCTAACTCACGTCCTTGTCAAGTTAATATTACACTTCTGACAAGACTACTTCTAAACCGTTAAGTTAATATCACACCTCTAGCGGTAAAAATCTTACTAGATTCCCCACGAGTCTAGTTTCATTTGATATTCTCCCCACCGAGTATCAAATTCATTTGGAGGCAGTGTTGGTTAACATTACACCAACAAACAATGCTTCCATCAAAATCCCCAGCTGATCTTAAATCAAGTTAATCCTAAATCCTTGATAAAAGTTCACCTTCTCTGGGGATACGCGCTCCACTTGTCACTTTCTTTATAAAGTGGCAGGTCTACCAAAATCATTCTTTTGCTTCTAAAACAAAACGTTCAAGACAACAGAAGAGGCAAAAGAAAAGTGTCACTTTTATTCATATTCAAACACATGAAAGTGATACAAAACGCTCTCTTATACAATAAGATTGAGTGTTACAATTAAGGAGTACAAAGAAGTCCCTCTCTCTCTCTGAGGCCGTACTCACTCCTTGAGCCGCATCTGATCCTAAGTGCATGATGTCTGAAGAAGTGGCGACTGTTGGAACCGGTTGCACTTTGATGCATGATGCCAACTTTCGAAAGCGCCCTAGCTGACTAAGCCAAGAGCAATGGTGTTCTTGAGGTCCGGTGGCAACAGAAGGTCCTGCAACCCTTCGTTCAGGCGCGTCTCTTTCCCTAGCAGATCATCCAACAAACATGGAGTCACTCTTGGGGTGAGAGAGGAAGTTTCGGAGTCATCACAAAGGATGCCACCCTCCACTCGGTCCAGCGGCAGCAGAGAGTCCTGCATTCATCACCATCCCTTTCCCCAGCAGGCCATCCAACGGAATGTCCTTGATGTCACTTCTGGAGTTGGGAGAGGAAGAGGATCTTTTCCGCCACCGTAACCGCCGGACCACCCTCGCCGATACTCAGCCTATCCGTCTCTTGCACCAGATCTGAAGAGACCTTGGCGAGGGTTGGGTCCTCGTCAGAGATATAATTTAATCTCTCACAAACGACGAGGACCATAATTTAATCTCTCACAAACGAACGTGGAGCAGGTTCGCCAGCCGGTATATTCTTTCTGGGGCCCAGCAAACCTGAAAAAGGACAAGCAAGCCTACCTGCAAAGAATAAGCAAGAGAGTCAGAAAATTTGGAACTCAGTACATTTTTATAAAGGAAACTGAGTAACAGAACGCGGCAGCCATTCAAGACTTCAGACGCGGGAATGACCCGCACAGTCAAACAGACGCAAGTCAAACTGCGCCACGCATAGGATTCAAACGCGGCCTCAGTCTGTACCCGCGCCTAATGCACCAGACGCAAAGAATTTCAGAACGCCAAAAATTGCCATCTCTCTGTTGGGTGAACAAGAGTTGCAAGATTCAGGTCTGAAACGCGCCAAGGCAGTAAAACGCAATGGGCAAAGCCAGCGTCAAGCGCCTGCATTCAGAGAAGTCAAGTCACTGGCACAAATTCCAGAGGAGGATTGCACCGGGACTTCATTCAGATCATCATGCCGAAGTTCAGGCTATACACATCATCAGGGGACATACCAGCAGAGACCTCTGGCCAGAGTTGGCCTCTCTGCACCCAAACGCAGGCGTCCAAGATGATCCGAGAGGGGGTTCTTCTTGAAGAGACCAAACCGAAGCGTGAGAGCTTTGGGTCATCTTCATCCTCGGATTACCTTCGTCCATGGAGACGGAGTCCCTATCAAGAAACTCTTTTCTGAAGAAGGTGGGACTTCTCAGAGCAATCCAAAGAGAAATAATCCAAGCTTGGATTATAGAAGGGGAGCGCACCCTATTTATAGGCAGGCCCTAATAACTGCCATTAATGAGGCGTTAATTGGAACCGTCACGCACGATTGTCAAAGCCCAGTGAAGGATTGACGCGTGGAACGCCGCTTTGGGAACCGTCGCAAGCGCCGGTTTTCAACCGCCCGCATCGGTTTTGCGTCCAAGGGCAGTAACTCCTGAGTCCAATGAGGAGTTGACGCGTGGATAACTGCCTTGGGAATCAACGGATGACTCGGAATCCCAATCGACAGTGAAGACCTGACGAGCAAAGATCTCCTAAAATCTTTTGAGTCAGATCAGACGCAGATGGGAAAGCCGCGTCCCTCCAGCAGACAAGGCTGCATCTCTTGCGTCTGCCCGATCCGCGCAAGACAGATTTGCGTTATTCAGAGCTGCGTCTCACCTTGTGATTGACGCTGCGTCTCAGGGACTGACAGCCGCGTCTTACTTTACGGATCAATGCCGCGTCTCATCTTTTGATTGACGCCGCATCTCATCAAGAAGACCGCGTTCCGATTTGTGATTGACGCCGCGTCTCATAAAAAGGACTTAGTAGAATCTAAGTTCTTATGAAATGATGACCGCGTCTCACTTTATGATTGACGCTGCGTCTCAGTAAAAGGACTTAGTAAAATCTAAGTTCCGGTAGACTGACGACCGCGTCTCATTCTGTGATCGCCGCTGCGTCTCGTCAAAAAGACTTCGTGAAATCTAAAGTCCCCATAGATTGATGCCACGTCTCATTCTATGGGATTAATGCCGCGTCTCGCCAAGACCGCGTCTCATTAAAAGAACTTAGTCCTACCTAAGTTCAGTAATCACGACTAGTGATCAAGAGTTAGACTCATCCACAACAGGACAAAGAAATTAGGACAAAAAGCTCTAAAGAAAACTTCTATTATATCAAGAAATGATAGAAGTGGATACAAACACTCTTAATAAATAGAGTGTCCCTTTTCTTTACAAAAAAAAAAAAGAAGAAGAAGAAGGCTAAATGTCCTGGTTCGCCAAGGAACGGATTTGTTCCCTAAGGCGGTGAATCTCATGCTGGCGCGTCCTCTCAGCCTCCATGATAGCCCGGTCCCGCAGCTCCGCCTCAGATAAGAAACTTCTGGCAGCCAGCTGCATCCGCAGAGATTCCACCCTGGAAGATTGTAGGGATAGACTCTCTTCAGCACGCGCCGTAGCAGCCCGTTGCTCCTCAAGCTCCTTTTTGAGGGAAACAAGTTTCTCCTCATTTAGCGCAAGAACAGCTTCCGCCTTGGCGATAATGTCCCGAGTTCTGAGGATGACTTGCTCCGTGCTCTGCACACTGAGCTCAGATTCCCTCGAATCTCCGGCTAATTTTTGAAATTCAGCCTTGGAATATTCAAGGTCACGGACCTCGGCAGTGATCTGCGCCTCCGCCTCCTGTCGCTCCCGTTCCTGAGCAGCTAGGAGCCTAGTCAGGATGGCCTGGGCCTCACCAGAAGAACCAGCATCTTCCAAAGATTCCAGCTCCCGCAGGTTATCTCCAAGTTGCTCTACCACCTGCAGGCATGCCCTGGCAAGTGAAGGGCCTCCCGCCAATTCGACGCTCACGGCCATATTTTCAAGAAGCCTCTGGGCGAACTGGAAGGTGCTGTGTCCACGGAAGATGAGATCAATACATGATCCCATCGAGGTGAAGAATTGTTGCACCATCTGACGTGCCAGCTCCCCCATGTCTTCACCACCTAAGAAGCTTCCCGACCCTTTTTCTGTCACGGGATAAGGGATATAGGGCGGGTCTTCTCGCACAAGAGCCGTGCCGGCCGTCGATGTGGCAAGAGCAAGACTACCCACTGGCGCTTCCTGGAGCGCCGCCTCTGAAGGAGCCTCCACGACCAAGGAAGGAGTTGTAAGCACAACCTCTTCAGAAACTTCCACCGAGAATTGAGCTGTGTGGCCTCCTGGAAGGGTGCCGACCGTCGAACTCCCCACCTGAGCCCCCTCAGTCAGAGCTGCCTTACTAGGTTCGAGGTCCAGAGGCGTCGAGTCCTGTAGAATGGGAGTCTCCCCAGCTTCAGCAGTAGCCTTCTCCACCGGCGGAGTGAAAGCCTCCTCAGCCTCAATGGTTGTTTCCCCTCCTGGCAAAGGGAAAGGCTCCCCAACTTCAACAGCTGCCCCCACTGAGGTTGTCTCGGCAACCGAAGCCTCAATCCCCTTGGGCTGGGTCAACACTGTTTCCATCGCCTCGACATGCGAGGAAGTTGTACCTTCAGCAGGGATTATAGCCGGCGGTAACGCAGTCGATGATTCGCCCCCGTATATTTTCCCCTCCGAGATGCGTGAGAACTTACTCGGGTCAGGAAAAGCGGGTTCATGGCCGTAGTCGACTTTATCTTCAAAGTCGCTTTCCGTATCAGACGCGGAAGACGACAGTTCAACGCAAAGGTCCTCGGTGACCGGGGCCTTGCCACCAATCACCCCAGTGGTAAGACTAGGGTCGATTATCCGAGCGCTGGAGATGAAGACACTAGGAGGCCCTGACCGCTGTGCCTTGTCTCTCCCTTCACGAGCAGAAGAAGGCTCGGACCGAGCTGAGAACCCTGGAATCTGGACATTCCCTCCCACGAGCTGTTCTTCCTCGTCAGCCATAGTGGGTTTGTCAACCAATTCCCCCTCTTCTGCAATCTTACAGGTCCCTCTGTGCGACCTAGGAGCACGGATTAAACCGGGAGATTTTTATCCTCTGGCGGTTCCTCAACCATGATAAAGAGGTCTTCAGGACAGTCCTCAACTCCAGCAGAAATGCCTTCCGAGGGAGAGACTTCTGTTGCTAAATCCCTCCGAGCCCTCTTCGAAACAGGACCAGCAGTTGAAGTGGGACCCCGACGACGCTTACTCACCAATTCTTGAGCCTTGGCGGTAGAAGGCCCCTCCTGTGGCCCTAGCTTGGTTCTACTCCGGGTTACTCGGAGCTCCTCTCTTGAGCCTCCCTCAGCTTCTCTCTGAGATGCTCTCTCCAGCTCTTTCTGGACCTTTAAATACTGGGTGATCATGTGCGAGCATTTGCCAGACTCCGACTGTGTTTTGAGACAGGCATTAATGCCCCCAATACCCGTATACCCGGGGACAAATCTGGTGACTGGTTTACCCGAGAATACCAGATGCAGAAAGTGAAGCTGGTAAGGTTCTTCGGCTCCTCGACGGGCAAACGGAAAGTTGCCTCTGTCCCCCCAGCCACGCTATAATACCAGGCTCGAGCACCTTCGCACAAATTCCCATTGAAGGCAAGTTGTGTATTCGGATTGCCGACATAAAGCTGAGCATAGCCAAACTGTCGGGCAAAACGACTTGGCATATACGGTTCGATAGTGCAGGAAGTCCCTTGGCGAAACAGCACATATCCTGGTCGTATATTGATCAACCACCGGAAGACTCCCGCAGACAGTTGGGTGAGGTCATCCCGACCTATAGAATCAGTGAATTGCTCACCAAAGGATGCACCAGGAATTCCAGGGAAGCAGCGGTTGAGCTGGTAATTGGCGGCATTTGAGAGACGTCTCCGAATATAATATATATAGGTGTCACTCCAATCCGAGTCTTCCAGCCGCCTCACAAAAGGGACAGGACTCGTACTCCCACGCGCCGTTGTCATCAGAGAAGGGCAATGCATCACGTACCAGGCCATGAGATACGTGTAAGGCAACTCCATTCGGGGGTTGGGGCGCCTTGCCGTCGGGTTTCCTCTGAATCACATACGGCTTGCCTTGAGAGTCGACAGTCCTTGGAGCCTCGCATAGTCTCTTGGCTAGCGCCCGCAACCCGCTCTGAATGCCAGCCGCCACGGCCGGAAGAAGGGCTATAGGACGGCCATGGGCCAGGAGCACTGCTGGGTACACCACGTCGGCAATAATGACTTCATGTGGCCGTGTAGGTACCACGCAACGCTTCAACCACAGCATCAAGAAGCCCGCCAACAGCGCTCGACTAGAGATAGAAGCCCGGGCCCGATGATGATAGCTTTCGAAAAGCGTATCAGGTTCAAAGCCGTCCTCGTTCGACCCAGTGGTGTAAAAGCCCTCAGAAGCTTGTGCAACCATGTCGTCAACTCCCTGTTCAGAGAGGGGAGCCAGTCGAGTTATCGAATGATCCTTCTTGCTGACATTGCTGAATAAGTAATTGGCCCAGGATAGATGCCTAACTCCATGCGTCCTCCAACCGGTTACCTGACCACAAATATGGAAGTGGCACATCACTTCCCAATAGGTCTCGTACACCTCAGGGGAATCCTTCTTTATAAGGTCAAGCTCCCTAGCAGTCGGGACATATTCTTCATAAGGGAACTCCCCCATCACCAGCCCCGAGACCTCATGCAACTCATGCAGTGCAAGGCCCATTTCTCCAACCGGGGTAAAGAATGTCCCCGTCTGAGGGTTGTAGCGCTCCAAGATCCCGAAGAAGTTGTGAGAGCTCATTGGGATGCCCCATTGTACGGCCCTGACTGCTGAGTATAATCCCACGTGCTCAAGCAGATCTCCAAGATCGGAGAGGGCGAAACCCACCATCCTGCTCCACCAGAATTCTCCGTGGAGTGGACCCATCCTGGCAAATGGAACTTGGCCGGATAATCACCCTCTGCTTCTATGAACGAGTTGAGGAAGGTGGTGGCAAGCTGCGGGATCTCTCCGACTGGAAGCTCAGACTTGCGTGACCCGGAAACAAGCCGAGGACCGCCCGGTCATGGCAATCATGACGGTATACGTTCTGGGATTTGAAATTCCCAAGGGTAATCTCAGAGATATCCCGGGACACGTCCCACTTCATCTTCCGAAGGACGGACAGATTTGGAGATAAGACAACGGGAGCATCCTCTCCATGGCTGGAAGGAAGTATCTCCTCTCCCCTATCTGACGGAGCCACCTATAATTCCCGTCATACATTGGGTTGCCACCGTCGCTGACATGATCTCCAAAGAAGAAAGCAGGCTTCTCCAGCTTGATGTGGGTATCCGTTGCGAAGACTGCATCGGTCATGAGCACCCGAGAAGTCCTCTCATTAACATGGGCAATCATTTCCCTGCGAACTGGCGACCTGTCAGCAGTCACAGGTATGGTCCTTCGCAGTGCAAAAGTCAGACGGTGGTCGGCACCACCCACGCGGCCAAAATGGTGCATCTTGGCGAGTGAACCTGAAACATGCGGCACTGCAAAAAGAAAAAGACACTTGGTCAGATACTTTGCCAAAAATAAGGGAAGACGCTAAGTGTTCATAATTCAAAACGCAGCCGAGACATTGGACGCAGGAGTTATCATCCGCGTCCAGACCTGCGAACTTGCACCAAAACGCAGAAGAGATACTGGACGCAGAAATTTTTCGAATCCGCGTCCAGACCTGCAAAGCTGCGTTCTGCAAACCAAGACTTATGAAAATTCTAAGTACTTGGACTCAAACGCCAGATTCTACAAAATCGGCGGTTGAAGACACAGAACGCAAGGATCAAATCCGCGTTCTGCAAACCAAGACTTGTGAAATTTCAAAGTGCTTGGACTCAGACGCCAGCGCCTGATGGCACAAAACGCGGCACAGAACGCATGGATCAAATCCGCGTTCTGCAAATCGCGTCCAGAGACCTTCACAATTAGAAATATTCTAAGTGAAGGACCCAGAGTGCAGAGTTCACCAGCGTCGGATCATCAGGCCCGCGCCCCGGTTATCATCTCAAGGACAGCGTCCGAGAATCAAACACGATCTTGTGTTAAAGGTCCTTAGGGTTCTATGAACATGTTTTAATGGCGGAACCCACACCGAAGGTGCATTTTTACCTCGAAAAACACCCTCCTGCGCAGAGGAAGCATCTCTCTCAGCCTCGGCGACGGTCGCCCTTGAGGTCGATGCAGTCGGTTTTGTCTTGGGAGCCATTGAAGATCAAGAAATCCGAGCGAGGAGATGAATAGTTGAACAGAGAAGGAAGTTCTTTTTCTCAGAGAATGCGTTCGTTCGGAGAAGAAGATACATCTCTCTAACTGTTGCCTTTTATAGGCACAGAGATTCGCGAAGATACACAGCATTTGGCCCAATAAACGCTGCAGCGAATCGCTGCCTGACGCGTGGAGCCAAATCATTGTTTGAACAGGGAAGATCATGCGTCGCGACCCCCGCCACAAGTCAGAAGTTGACACGTGGAGCAGTTCATTTAATGAACCGGGGGATCCGCGCGCCAAAAGGCGAAATCTCGCCGTTTCCCCAGGCCAGCTGGCGGCGTAATCATGACATGGCACAGGTGCGCGTCCCAAAGTACGCGGCTCTTCGTGGACATGCCCCGTCAGCATCATCATAAATGCACCCAGAAAATCGCGTCTGCATTTCAAGAGATGCGTCTCTCCAAAGTCCGCGTCCCCTCAAACAGGCCAAACATCGCGTCTCGCTAAGAAGTCGCGTCTTCAAAGCAGTCTGCTTTTTCAAAAAGGAACCTGCGTCCAGTCTCCTGCTTCTGCAAGTCAGTTCAACAGTACACTGACGCAAACAGACAACCAACCACTCCCGGCCAAAAGCGCACCCGTGACAGACTAAAAGCAATCGGGGAGGTCTAGACTGTGTATCTAGACACTCAACACGATCAACTCTGACGGCTTCAAAGAGTTCAACAGTACACTCACGAAGACCAATTCCAGATAAGATCAAACCCGAAGCATCAACAGTCCAGTCATAAACGCGAACACGGCTAAGATCCAAAGTATTCCGAAATCCGTCCCATTCAACTGCGGAATATCAGAAACTTTGGAGGGGGTTCTGTAGGCTGTCTAAAAATGACTAACAGACCAGCCATTAAGGAAGCAGAGTCTCAAGCTCTAGACGCGAGGATCGATGCTCGCGTCTCAGCATAAGACGCGTTGGCTCTACACCCGCGTCTCAACGTTCAGACGCGTCGGCCCGAAGCCCGCGTCTCAGCATCAAGGCGCGTCGGCCTGACGCCCGCGCCTCAGCATCCAGACGTGAAGGCCCGAAGCCCGCGTCTCAAACTTCAAGGCGCGTTTGGCTCGACGCCCGCGTCTCAAACTTCAAGGCGCGTTCGGCCCAACGCCCGCGTCTCAGTTGCAACTGCCCTGATTGCAGGGCCAGTCACCGCGCATGTAGCGGGTAGTGGCCCCTCATTCGGGAGCGTTTTCAGGAGGCACCTTCACCCCCTGAGACCCCTATAAATAGCCTTGTTTGCTATGAGGAGGGGGCTAAGATCGGAGTTTTGAAGGGAGAGAGCTTTGAGATAAGATCGAAACTTGGGTCAAGGCATCATCAAATCGATCGAATCCAGGCAAGAGGATCATCAAGAGGGAAGCACGACTTCAACAACAGACAGAGGGAGGAGACTCTTCAGCGAGCTTACTGAGTACTAGCCGCTCTTCGCCTACCTCCTCTTTGAGAGTTTTGGTAGACGGAGCTGAGTTACTCTTTCTACCGACCGAAGAGAAGACCCCCGACGGTCCAGGACGGTCATCTGGTCAACGGAGAACAAGATTCACTCTCCATCGCCACACGAAGAACCCAGCCTTAAACAAAGGGAAGATTCCGACATCCTCCCTCTCTTGTAACTGGAAAAGAGGGAAGAGTAGTTCTTTTGGTTGTAATCGTTTCGCTTGAATCAAGGAAATCTTTTACAGCTAAACCACTTTCTCCGACCACCAAATTTTCCGGCCCCTACAGCAGGCATTGTTGGCCCAAAGGCCATTATCCCGGTTATTTTGATGATAGCAAAACATATTTAGTTATGTATTTAATAATCTTGTTTAAAAGGATTTCAGGCTCAAGAAATAGGTTTTTGACGACTCCACTAAAAGACTCACACATTTGGAGTTCGCCCAAGATTTGCATTCCCAAGCCAAAGCACATAGGAAGCTTCGGGAATATGACGTTGAAGAAAAGATCAAGAACAAGTCAAGACTTTGCTAAAGATTCAAGATTTGTATTTTTGATTTTATTTAGATACTTTGTCAAAGCTAGATATTAGAAGTAGAGATATGGGATTATCACACACACACACCTCTTAGTTAGTTCATGGCTTCAAAATGATTTTCAAATTCCATTTTCTAACTTAGATCTAAAGAGAACATATTTTGGAAATATGATTTTTAGAAAAACAATAGTTTTGGAAAAACAATTTTTATGGAAAAACAAGTTTCTATCAAAAGGATTTTTATCAAACTATTTTAACATGATAGAAGTATGACACATGCTCATACTCTATGTTTTTACAAGTTCCAAAAATCCTACCCAAGACCCAAAACCAAAACCCAAGATTTTCTGGTTCTGGAAGTTCTGTTTTTCAGAACTCACAGTGACCGGTCGACCGGCCCGGTCGACCGATGTGCACATACTGTGCACGTCTATATCAGTCGACCGACCCGGTCGACCGATGTTCACTTGCCTTCACAGGAGTTTTCGGTCGACCGACCCGGTCGACCGATGAGCCCCAACGGTCACATTTTTGACCGTTGGCGGTCGACCGACCCGGTCGACCGGACTCTGTCAAAAGTTCTGACAGATCCAACAGCTATTTTTCTGACTGTTTTCTCTTTGGGATTTGGTATCAGCGAATTTGTGAGGCTGTTTTTGACCCCTATAAATAGTGGGTCACCTCATATTGCTTAGACAACTATTGCAAATATTTCATAAGAGTTTTACAAAGATTTTCAAAGCTTTCCTTCATAAAAGATTTTCCAAAGCCTAAATTCCCACACCAACTTGTAGCCTATTCCTCTAGCTTCTCTCTAGATTTTGCACACCACAATCCCAAGCTTTACATCTACATATTTGGTTCTAGGATTGTGCAAGTGAGCTTTTGTAAAGTGATCAAGTGTGATCACTCATTTCTTCTTGGAGTGAAGTTGTAGAGGCATCGGCCTCAAGGGAGCTAGTGAGCTTCGGGTGGTGTTGCGGCATCACAAGTGTAAGGGACAAGTGTGTCCTTGTATTGGCGATCCGGTGGGATCAACGATAGTAGTGCAAATCCTTCAAGTGTGAAGGCGGGGACGTAGAGCGTGGCTCGAACCTCGGAAACACATCCTTGCGTTTGCGTTTGATCAATTTTCTCTAACTCTACTCCTTTCAATTCTTGCACCTTAATTGTTGTATTTATTGCAAGTCTTTATTTGTGCTATTTGTGTGTGAAAGTTTTAATTCCGCAAAATTGCCATATTTCATATAGCCATCACCTATTCACCCCCCCTCTAGGTGATTTCAGGCATGGGGGCGGATCTTGGCCTGTGCTCACGGCTACAAGGAGGAGAGGCCGTGGGGGAGCTGCTGCTTGCTGGGCCTGCCGTGGCTTAGATTGTAGAAGAGGTCGGACATGGCTACAGGCCACTGCTGTGCTGGACCGAGGGGGCATGGAGGAGATCTGGTTGGATCACAGGAGGTGGCCGGCCTGGCCCTTGACGGCTGTGCGCGTGACCACGGGACGGCCGACGGAGGTTGCGGAGATGTTATTGGCGCTGCTGTTGTCGTGGGGCTTCGCCGGAATGGAGGGAGGCGGCCTGAAATGGAGGGGCTGGTGGTGCTCGGCTGCTGGTGCTCGGCCATCGCTCTCCGGAGTTCGGGGAATGCGCCGGAGGGGCAGCTGCTGGCTGCGGCAAGGAGAAGAGGGAGGGGGCTCGCTAGTCTGGGCGTGGTGGTGCTGTGGAGATCCGACGGAGGGTGGCTGTAACCCCCTGAGCCCTGGTGTACGTATCACAGTAGTAGTCCACAATACGACGTATAATATTGAGTTGACCTTTCTGCTAATCAGATTGAGCCGATTTCAGTTTTAAAAATCATTTTCTAATATTTTAGATTTTTCAGGATTTTCTGGAATTTTTCTGGATTATTTTGGAAATCTCCGTAGTCGGTGTCGACCGATACCAATAACCGACTCTACGATTTTTATTTCACAAATGGAGTTGTATTTTGAGGATCCGCTTTCATCGTGTGCCTTAGAATCGTGTTATCTACGTTAGGATATTTTTGGAGATTTTTCTGAATTTATCGAAAATCTGGCCAAACCGGTGTCGCCCGGTATCGGCGAGACACTCCGGGATTTTTAATTTGCAAACTGGATTGAATTTCTGCAAACCATTTTCATATTACGTCTCCGCATAATATTCTCTATTTTCTGTAATTTTTGGGAACCGTTCTGGCTAGTCAAATTTGGACCGAATAAAATAATATTAATTAACTAATAAAAAATTCTTTTTCTCTTTTCTTTTCCCTCCTCTTCTCCAATTCTCTGGATGCTTCCTTACCCACCGCCATTGCACCGCCTTTTCTCTCTCCTCTCATTTAAAAATCCCTCTCCTTCTCTCTCTATAACTCAATCTCTCTTTCACTCTCTCTCGTTCTCTGATCATCGCCGGCCTGGGCGGGGCGGAGCCGCCGCCGGCGAGGCAGGGCTGGCCGCCGCCAGCCCCTACCCCCCTCTCCTCTTTCTCTCTCTCTCTCTCACTCACTCTCTCTCTCTCCACTTCTTTCTCACTCTCTCTCTCCCCGGCTCTGTGCGTGGCCCCAGACCGCCGGCGGCGGCCTGAGCGCCGTCGCCGGCCTGGGCGATCGCCGGCGAGGCGGCCAGGCTGGCCGTTGCCCGCTGCCCCATCTCTCTGTCAAAACTCTCTCTTTCCCTCACTCTCTCTCTCTCTCTCTTGGCCTGAACCGCCGCCGGCCAGCGGAGCTGGCCGGCCAAGGCGCGCGCAGCAGCAGCGAAGGCGCTGCTGGTGCTGGTTTTGGTTCGGGTATGAACCCGAACCCGACCCAGTAACCCATTTGGGTTTATGTGAAACCCCAAAACCCACTTGGCCAAACCCGACCCGTTACCCATTACATTAAGTTATGGGTTTGGGTCATGGATCCAAACCCGACCCGTTAACAGCCGAACCCGCTTCGAAACCCAATAAAGTGTTCAGGCGATATCTGGAGCATCCGGTGTCCGATCTGGACGATTCTGGATCTGTTGCGATCGTGGGAAAGAGAGCTACCTTCCCATGGCCAGTTTGTGAGTGTTTTTCCTTTTATAAATTATATTTTATCATGTTTAGTATTTTGGTTGGTTACCTAATTAATAAAACGTGATTATCGGTGAATCATTAGAATTATTAAACACTAAATGTCATTATTGGGAAATCCCTGTAGTCCCTGTAAGTAAAACATACTGATAGATAGATGATACCTGATCTGGATGATTGGCTAATTAACAAGATTTTCGAAGTTAATAATGTTCCTAAGTAACCTAGTCTCTAAATTGATAATAAAAATAGAGTATTCTATTTCATAATTTGGTGGCACCTACCATATTCAGAATATAGGAATCGTTATTCTTATTAGCAGTAGTTGACACTCGAGTAGATGCTATTACCCCAGACGCGAACAATAGTATTTACACTGTGACTTGGATATCTTATCACACGGGACACTGTTATCTCATGTACATGTAACGTCGTTACACAGATCAATACTATGTCCCACCGGTACATAGATACACCGATTCACTAGACGTTATCATTTCATTACTGCTACATGCATATTGTTACTCTGCCATGGATGCGCGACACTGATAGTTCATGTGCTAGTATCACCGTTATACAGTTACTATGATACGTCACACTATTATTTCGTATTCATGTGTGTGTGTGTGTGTGTGTGTGTATATATATTGTTATCATCGTTACATGGATTCTCGGCAGCCCTGTTACACATGCATACATGTTTCTCTATTCTTGTCATATGGATCCCCGTTCATGTTACATGTATTATTGTTACATGTTATCCCCGTATGCCTGTTATATGATTGTTTCCCATTACTGATATTGTTATTCCCGTTCCTGGATACATGAGCTGTTGATATGCGTTATATTGTTCTCGTTTCCCGTATATTGTTCTATGCTATCAACAGAGCTCAGGTCCTGTTATCATGTTACCCGTATCATGTACTGTAATTATTCTTGTTACATTGTATGCTTGACATATCAGAACATAAAGCTAACTTGGGTATGGGGGAGACTTGACGGTTGATTAGATCTTATCGGGTGGATGTCTGGATCCATCATTTGTCCCACTGCAGGGGACGGGGTAGTGCTGGCTACCGTCTGTTATTGCTCATAAGCTCCCATTTCCTGTTATTATTTTAGCTCATTGAGTTCCCGTTACATGTTACAGCCTTAGCGGGCTGGCCCTGGTCTCAGCAGCCAGGGGTCTGCTTAAGGCCGTGATCCCGGGTATGCACGGGATACACCTACCCTAAAGCTCCTCGACATGGGTTTTCCAATTAACATAATAAAATAGTATACACAATAGTGACGTCGGGAACACTTGTTATTTGGTCACTCTCTCGTTTGGATAATGGTACCCGTAGGCCATGTCGGATGGGTTCGACTGGAGTGCGGGCTCCAGTATGAACTGCCAGTGGTATGGGACACTGGAAGAGATTGATTAAAATATCAGGTGGTACTGATTGCTACTATTGTATAAATAACATGACTTGCCTGATACATGTATTCACTTGTTTAGTTGTAATTGTTTCTGTACCTGATGATTTATCCGCTATCATGTTACATGTATATCTGTTACTTTGCCTGGTACATGTTACTCTTTCTGTGGTGGCATACTATGCATGTTCTGCATTGCATCTATTCTGTTTTCATATGCCCACCTGTATGGTCACTGCTATCACGTCACCACTAGACGACAGTATTTATGATATAAAACCGGACACGCCTAAAGACATGACCAGATGATAACCGCTAGGTAGTGATGGTATTAAAAGATAACATGCTTATATCTTTCATATTTAGATACTTCTGCTGCTACTTATATGCTTAGGATATGGTATCACTATTACAACATGTATTATCTATTATTATTGTGCTTGTATTATTATCGTACATATTATTGCCTCCTTCATTTTACCACTCACTAGGTCGCTTTCTGACGACCCTGGGTTTGCATGCCCAGGTTGGAGATCCGAGTTATCGTATTGTCAGATAGTCCATTGGAGTCACATAGGAGGCTCACCATCGAGATCCTTCATAGGTATCTTTGTACTTTATTCCTGTTATCTCTTTTATCCCTGTTTTTATATCTGTTATGATCGCTAACTCCTTTCTGCAGGTATTCTTGTACTTCTTTCCTGCTGGACCCCTTGTCTATATGGAGGCTATGTCTTGTACTGAGGCTTAACGTACGCGTAAGTGTGTTTTCACCTCACGTATGTACGTCGCCATAACGTCCCCGTACCTGCGGGATCGGGGCGTTACAGTGGCCATGCTCGGGGAGATCTCGGACTCGCTGGAGGGTTGCGCGCGCTGCCATAGGGGCTGCAGAGCTCCGGGTAAAGAAGTGGGCGGCCAACCAAGAGAGGAAGCAGGTGGGGTGCAGCGGCTGCGTTAGGAGGAGAGTGGAGATTAGATTTAGGTTTAGGATTAGAGTTAGGTTTATATATAAGATGGGTTATGGGTTAGCGGGTAGCGGGTTAGGCTCCAAATAGGTAAATGGGTATTGGATTGGTGGGCTATCGGATCTAATAGGTATGGGGATAAAGAGGATAACGGGTATAGGCTAGGAAAGGAGGAGGAAAACTATTACTAATAATAAATAAATCCAATAATACTATTAATAATAATACTAATAGCAACACATGAAAATTAATATTAGTAAAGAGAATAGTAATCAGTAACACTAATAATAAATAATTACACTAACAATATTAATAATAATAACATTAATAGTAATAACAGTAAATCATAATAATAATTAAGAATATTAATGATGAAACTAACTACTACTAATATTAACAACTAATAGAAATAAAAAAATAATAATTAGTAAGAAGAAATGTTAATGAAAATAAAATAACGCTAAATATAAAGTCAAGTTAACATTTACCATCTTAAAATAATTTGCATATTCAATAATAATAATCACAAGAAGAAGTAATATTAAGTTGATTAATAATCTTAATAAATAATTAATAAAGCAGAACAAATATTGTAGGAAAAATAAAATACAGTATTTCTAACTAGGGACCTTACAACTTGACAGCCAGCCCACTAGGAACTGCAAGGGTGAATTAGATCTGGACATCTGTCAGTTCAGAGGTAAAAATGGACATGATCAACTAAGAGACACTAGGCTAGCAATTCGTTGTTAAGAGATATTCTTATTAACTTGACAGCAAAAGGATACCTACCTTAGGATGGGGAGGAAATGAACTCATTTGTTTAGTGATCTCTTACAAATATAACAACTTGAGATGACTCATCTGTTCAATAATCTCTTACAGATATAACAACTTGAGTCAAGAAACTAATCCGCGGTTCAGAGGCCATATGGACATAACAGAGATTAAGGATGTGCTTTGTCTGTTCTTGATCTCTTACAGATATAATAGACTACGCAACACAAAGATAGGAATCCAATGTTTATACGTCAAGCTGACAAAACAAGGATTCATAGAAATAGATTTGATCTGGGATTTATGAATTTAACTAGAATAGCTGCTGAGGGTTGAGATGATAATTCATACTGAACTGCAAGCATGTCCGCTAAGAATAGTGCTGAGTAGAACTCCACCAAGAGTTTAACACTCCTTGGAAGATCTAACAGGGCACACAATATCCGCTCTTGATTGACACATACATTGCATATTAATATCACATGTGTCACATTTCTGCATTTATTTTATAATAAAACTTTACTATTTGATGTATTTTAATGTCGAGTGGCATGTGGGGTAATTAAGAAAGAAAAGAGAAAGAATGACAGATTTATCCAATTAAATTTAAAAGTTCAAAAGAAAGGGATCGAATCAAATTCAAAAATTTTAGAAGTCATCTTATCTGAAAACTAGATATATCAAATAAGATAATATCATCAAGTTTCAAGCAAAAAACGGATTGTTTGAAGACCCTATCGATATCCTGAGGATAAATAGATAGATCATCAAATCTAGAGCAGATATTCAAAATCTAAGAAAATAAAAAAGATAGAGGATGAATCAACGGACGACCGACTCCCAGATCCTGGCCCAACGGCCAGGATAATTTAACTGAAACGCGACAAAAGCGGCATTTTCGTGACATTTTGTTTGAATATGCGCTCCCCCTATCTTTGTACGTCTATCCTTGGGCTTTTTCTCCTATAAATACCTGCATACCCTGAACGCAAAGAGTGCACGACTCCACAACACAACTCCAGAGAGAGAATTTTAGGATTAGGATTCTTCTTTGTTCATTATAGTTTTCAATTTGAGAGAAAGAATTGTAAAGAGAAAACGGATTGCTTGTAATTGATGGTGACAGCTCAATAAAGGTTCATTTATTTTTTCAATTTACTTCTTTTTATTTTACTTGCTTTAATTGCTTATTTACTTTCATCTGCTTTCGTTATGCCTTCTTTTAATCATGCCTTCTTTATAGATTGGATTAGGGATAGTTTCATGACAGAAATGAGAGAGAGAATTATATTTAGAGTGACAATAGATATATTTAAAGATAGTTATATTGAGAGAGACAACTAATGAAACTATCCCACTTCTCTTCATCGTTACTCAACTTAATTGATCGCTTGCTTTCCTTTAATTATTTCAAAGTATGATCTTTATTCTCTTATTTATTCTCTTTCTTTTTAACTTAGTTCCCCTTGTAATCAAACACAAATATCATCTTCTTCTTCTACCTTCTGCTTTCCTTCTAATTTAGTTTAATATTTTCTTTCTTTTCTTTAAAACAAAGAAGATCTTTAATCGGTGTAGTAGCTTAGAAAGAAGACATACACAATGCTTCCATCGCTGTCCCTTCATGTGGATCACGACCCATTAGTTCTAGGCTACACGGTAATATTGAGGACCTAGCATTGTTCCTAAACTCTATATTTTTCTGTGCAGTTTTGGCTCGATCAAATTCTGGCACCGTTACCGGGGAGGAATGGTAAGTTTTTTCTCTTTTTGATTTACTTTAAATGGTTTAACTTTTTCTTCTCTATTTTTGTGTATAGGGGCTAATATTTGAAAACTAAGAGTTACATTGGACATATTGCTACTCTTTGCTTCTATTCAAGAAGGCAGAGCATCAGAGCGCACAACTATGGTGAACTACTAACTGTTGCTTCTTGCAGGTTGCTTGAAATTTGAGGATTTAACTACTTCAGTTTATAGTTTTCCTGTTGAACATATTTTGCACACTGTTCTAATCTCAACAGTAATTTGATTGTTTGTTAATGCTAAAAATTGTTTAGACATTGCATTCTAGGGCATTGTCTATTTTCGTTACATTTTTTTACTGTTGAATAAAAATGTTGAAGAGTGCTAGAGCAAGGTACGTTTTCATTGCATGTAGCTTAGGAAACACACTTGTATATTATTTCTTGGGTGTTATTTTTGTTATATACTTGCACGCACACACTAAAACGATTTAAGGGTTTGTCCTATAAACAAGATAAGGTAGGAAAGTCATTACTCTTTCTTAACCAAAAACTATCTCCTCACTTACTACCCCAATCTAGCTTAAAATTGAGTAGACGTTGGCCCTAGAAACATCTCAGACTTAATAGAAGTAGGGGGAAAGTTGATTAGAATTTGACTCTTACAAAATGGTGTCAAAGATTGGGGGAGGCGAAACCTCAAAGAATAGTGATTTGGCAAATTAGGCTCGTTAATTAGGCACGAATACCTTCCACTGGTCTTGCCTCAACCTGGCCGATTAACCTGTGGTCATATTCTGCAATATACCTCCCGTGGATAGTCTAATCGTTAAGAGTCGTTTAGGTCTAAAAGTCTACCCTAACTTAGACTAGATTTTTCTCTGTTTATTTGTTTGTCTTTATTTTTGATATTTTGTGATATAAATTACAATTACAGTTAATCTAATACATATAGTGATCCATACTTCACACTGACCTCTTTCGATTCGAATATTATTAACCCGACATTTCATAACTTTAATCAACTAAGTATGCCAGATAGTCTTATCCGAATCAGTACATGCCCCAACCCTAGTATTATGAATAAGATTGGGATGATCATCACTACTCTTCATTGAGTCAGTGGAGATACAACTCCCTTAAGTTATACTATCAATCATCTTGCCAACATCCAACTTCATATACTCCGACTCCCGAACAACCAATAGAAGAACCAGTTGACTGGGAAAAGATGATGGAGGAAAGTGTTAGAAGAGATTGAGTGGCGAATTTAAAATCTAGAAGACTCGAGATCCCATAAAAATTTCCAAATTGAATATCCTTACTCCATTTTTAAGTCACACAACAAGAAGAACATACCAACTTAGAAAAGAGTAAAAAATCTATGATTCAATTTCATAGCGATCCTTTCGATATGATAGAAGCACGACTTAGTCGATTAGATAACATGTGTAGGAATGAGAAAACTCTTCCTACCCAATCTTTGACTATTTCCGACACTTCTAACTATATTGATGAAAATCAAGAATCATGGTATCTTAAAGACTTTGACCAAGATTCACTTTCACCATAAAATCTTGAACTTGACCAATATCAACCCATTGATAAATTGGCAAGTTTTCATTTCAATGAAATTGAAATTGAACATGAATGTGACCCCAACCCACAAATTTATGATTCAATTCCATTTTTTGAATCTATGTTAACTCCGATATCCTTGCCCAAGTTGGACCCATTTTGCGAGCCTACATTGATTTCAGTATCAATAGATTTTAAAATTGAACCACCTCTCTTGGATAGTCACATTTCATTGATCAAAAAAAAATGTGAAATTAAGTTCTTTGATTTGGACTCAACACTTGAATCAAAACCGACTATCGAACTGAAAGTTAATTTTCTCGAGTTAGTAATGGTTCCCGAACCTGAATTTGCATGTTTTAATTTCAATGAAATTGAACTTGATTGTGAATGTGACACCGATCCCAATTTTGTGATTCAGTTTCACTTTTTGAATCTATCTTAACTCCGGTATCATTATCCGATTTGGACCCAATTCCCGAGCCAACACTGATTTTTGTACCTATAGATTTTGAATATGAACCACCTATATTGGATAGTCACATTTTATTGTTGGGATATGAATGTGAATTTCAATTCTTTATTTAGACCAAAATCTTGAACTTAATCCTACTCTTGAACCCAAACTTGATTTAAGTCAATTCTATGAATCAGCATTGGTTCCCGTTCCTTTCATTCTTGAGTTAAAATCAACCACAACATTGAATCATATTCCATTGTTGGACCAAGGTATAGATAGTTATGACTCAGTGATGATATTCCAAGATTGGTCATATAAAGAGAATAATTTTCATCATAGGATCTTGCATGGTCCTATTCATATTGGGGATTATAAATATGAAAATAGAAAAGAGGTCAATAAAGGCGAGTTATGTTAACTACCGCATTATCTTGATTAGTAGCAACACTTGGTCCAATCCGACCACCACTGGAACCACCACCTTGAGATAACATTTTCCTTCCCATTCTTCTTTTTCATGCATTTATGCATTTATTCATACATTGAGGACAATGCATGAGATAAGTGTGGGGGAGGGTTCTAACATAACATAGGTTTAGATTTTCTTTTTATTTTTTATATAAAAAATTTAATATTTTCTTTGCTTTAAAAGGCTTTTTGAAAAGAGAACTAATATTTTAACTTATTTTAAATTAAGTTAATTTTAAGAAATAGGAGAATCATAATTAGGATTTCTTATACTTGGTCAAAATAAGATTATTTGTTTGAATTTTAGAGTTAAGAAGAAAATTTGAAAAAATAATTTAGTCTTGACTTTTTACCTTGATGAAATATGCATATTTTATACACACACTTAGGGTTCAAAAATAATGATTCTTATGCCTTATTAAAAAAAGAGAAAAAAAGAAAATATATATAAAAATTCTCTGATTAAGCTGGGTATTTGTGCCTCATGAAGTATAAGTATTCACCTCTAAAAGTGATCCATATAATAAATAAAATCCTTAGTTTTGTAGCTTGTTTGCTCGAGTCCTTAAGTCCTTAGGCTGTTTTCTCAACCGGGGCCCCTAAGACCATTCGATTTGGGAGCCACCGACTAAAGGCTCATTACATGGGCAAATTAAAATGCCTAATAGAATTAAAGGATAATACTACCAAAAATATGAAAAATAACGCATAAGAGTTAGAGTTAAAGAATCCCGAGTCAAAATATCACTATCACAAAGGTGCATATGACTTAGGGTAAAACAATAGACTAAATGAGAAATATAGTTTGACTCCTTACCTTAATTGATAACAAGTTTTTGAATAGAGACTAAGTTTAGGAATGAATAGTTTAGTATTCTTATGACTTATAGATTGCTTAATCCTTCCAAATATACTTCAAATATTTTCTCTCTTTTGAAAATGCGTTTTCGAAAATACTAACACTTTGTCTCTCTTTCTTTATGGATTTTGTGAGTGTAATTCACTAAAAATTCTCACGAGACAAAACTCGACCTCTAGGAGTAAAGTAGAGGTTTAATGACTTGTTGCACGTGTTAAGTCCAACCATGATTCCTATGAAAGTGAGTTAGATTAGGTTTGATTTCAATTTTTTTATTTTGCTCGAGGATGAGCAAAAGATAAGTGTGGGGGTGTGATCGTACACATACATTGTATATTTAATATCACATGTGTCATATTTCTACATTTATTTTATAATAAAACTTTGTTATTTGATGTAGTTTCATATCTAATAGCGTGCAGGGTAATTAAGGAAGAAAAGAGAGAGATTGACAGATTTATCAAATTAAATCTAAAAGTTCAAAAGAAAGAAAATCGATTCAAATTCAAAGGTTCTAGAAGTCATCTTATCTGAAACTGGATATATCAGATAAGATAATATCATCAAATTTCAAAGGAAAAACAGATTGTTTGAAGATCTTATCGGTGTCGCAGAAGATAAAAAGATAGAGCATCAAATCCAGAGCAGACATTCAAAATCTAAGAAGATAAAATGATAGAGGATGAATCAACGGAAAACTAACTCCCAGATCCTGACCCTACGGCCAGGATAATTCGATAAAAATGCAAAAGTGGTGTTTTCACAGTATTTTGTTTTAATATGGGGGAGCACCAGCTTCCCTTATCTTTGCCATCTATTCTTGGGCTTTTTCTCCTATAAATACCTACATATCCCGCAGACAGAGAGTGCACGATTCCACAGCACAAATCCGGAGAGAGTTTTAGGGTTAGGATGTGTCTTTGTTCATTATAATTTTCAATTTGAGAGAAAGAATCGTAAAGAGAAGACGGAGTGCTTGTAATTGATGGTGACAGCTCAATAAAGGCTCTTCTGTTATTTTCAATTCACCTCTTTTTATTTTTATTTTCTTTAATTGCTTCATTACTTTCATCTGCTTTCTTTATGCCTTCTTTTTACATGTCTTCTTTATAGATTGGGTTAGAGAGAGTTTCATGACAGAAAAGACAGTAAGAATTATATTTAGAGTGATAAGAAATATAATCTTCTTTAAAGATAGTTATATTGAGAGTGACAACCAATGGAACTATCCCACTTCTCTTCATCGTTACTTAACTTATTTGATCACTTGCTTTTTTTTAATTACTCCAAGGTATGTTCTTTCTTCTCTTATTTATTGTCTTTCTTTTTAACTTAGTTCCCCTTGTAATCAAAACACAAACATCATTTTCTTCTTCTACTTTCCTTCTAATTTATTTTAATGTTTCCTTTTATTTTCTTTTAAAACAAAAAAGATCTTTAAGCGGTATAGTAACTTAGAAATAAGACTTATACAACGCTTCCATCGTATCCCTCCCTGTGGATCATGACCCGTTAGCTCTAGGCTACACGGTAGCATTGAGGACCTAACACTATTCCTAAACTCTATATTTTTCTGTGCAGGTTTGGCTCAATCACCTCTTATATTTTGAGAGAAGAGTTTTCAACTAAGCTCCATGGTAGGGAATGAAAATCTCGTAAGGATCTTATGGAGCTCTCCGCTTCCACTGGGGAATGTTGAGCGAGATGTCAGAGGTAATCATTAACATGACATCTAAATAACTCGCTAGGGAGTAAGAAGTAAATATTGCCAGAGGGGGCCATTAACGTGACAAATATTTCGCTGAAGATTAGGAATAAATTGTCAAAGGTATGATGTTAACTTGATAATGAATTAGCCTTGCGATTTGTGCCATTTAAGTGGACCTGATTAGTCTGCAATTCTACATTTCTCGCCCGATTTTTAATAAAATATTGTTTAATAACCTGTGTTTTGGTCTCTTGCATAGATAATGAATGAATAGGGGCAAAGATGCTATAAGATCTTAATTAAACCTATTTTAGGTAATTAATCCAGATTTCTTGGAGACCAAGCAAGAAAACTTCTAGAAGATACTTTGGATTTATGTATTGAAGCTATATCTGGAGAAATATGAGTCCAAATAATGCAAAACAAGATACATACAGAAGTTCCTAGAAGCAAGACGGTCCACCTGGTAAAAGATCAGGGCCTCTGCCCCTGGTCAAGCCACAAAAACACTGCAATTTTCGTGTTCCCAGAGGCTGTGATCTCCGACGCATGGCTTCTTCAGAGACTTCCCAGGTCCCCATTTGCCTATAAATATTGTATGTTGACCAGAAACTCGAGAGAAAGTAGTAGGCTAGGGTTTCTCTCTATAGTATAGCTTATTGTAGTTCTTCTTTTTTTGTATTTTTCTTTCTCTTTTTTAGATCATGTAATAGGGCTGAGAGTGATTCATGAGAGAAAGAGAGATTTGTTGTAATAGAGAGTGACAATATATGAAAGCTTTCTTCTTTCCTTTCATAGTTTCTTCTTTAACCTCTAACATGATTTTTAGTTAACTTTTCTCTCATGGCAATCTGACTACTAACCACTAACCATCTAACCACTTTGATAATCAAGATGAATCTAATAACCTCTATAAGGCTTTGCTCTTGCAAGAGCCATTGATGACTCATGATGATGGTTCTAATATCTAACTTGCTAACTTGCATCTAACTCTCTTATTTTATGCTTGCCTCTAACTGATTTTGATGATCTAGTGTTTACATTAGCTTGCTTATGGTGCAAGTTTGATGTGGAGAACAATTTGTAGGTACCCTAGAGAGGGATGAATAGGTGACTAGCTAATCAAAGACAAAACTAATGCAGAATTAAACCTAATAATGGAAACAAAAACTATTATGCTAAACACATCAAGTATAACCAAATAGTGTAGCCGAATTTCTGATGAAGGGCTCTAGTCTATCTCCTCAAGATTCCTCTAGATTAAGTGTTGAGGTGCCACTATGACACTCTTGGCTGAATACTAGTGTGAACAAACAATACCAAGCATACAAGTTTATCAATTTAGCACAATAGAATATCAAACATGTAATAGATAAAAATAAAAAGATCATGCAAGATATAAAATACAAGTGAGTTGAGAGAAAGATGAGCAATCATAAACATAGGAGAATTGTTTCGAGGTTCGAGCTACTGCTCTACGTCCCCGCCTTCAACACTATGAAGGATTTCAACTATAACGATCCCGCATGATCACTCGGTGTCGCAACACATGCAACGAGCTCCCTCAACTCTTGGACCCGAAAGTCCCTCACTCGTTCCTGCAAGAACAACACACGCAAGCTCACTAGCTTGCCGAGGCCGCACCCTATAACTTCCCAATACAAGAGGGTGGAACACTTGTGATCACTTCTCTTGATCACAAAAATAACTCTTACAAATCAAGATCCCTAGAGGATTGATATAGCAATAGATGGCTCAAGCTTGTGTGAGAAAACAAGATAGATGTGGAGGTGGAAAATCTCAAGAAAACACTTTTGAAAACACAAGAGATCCACTCTTGAAAACTTTCTTTTAGATATGAAAATGAAGCTCTAAAACTTGCTAAAAAACTCTATAAAAGAGCTCTTGAAAACAGCCTAAAAATCTTATACAAAAAACTGGCCAAAAGTCCCATTTTATAAGGCAACAGAAAACTAGCCGTTATAGGCCAGAATGACCTGTCAGTCGCCCGGCCGGTCGACCAGCCAACGGTCATATTTCTGACTGTTGGGGTTGTTTGTCGACCGCCGGTCGACCGCACCCAGGTTATTGACCTATCGGTCGACCGAGGCAAGAACCAGATAGCACTGCCTTTGGTCGGTCGGTCGATCGCTCGGTCGATCGGGGCCAGATCCAGAGAGCAAGCTCTTTGTATCGGTCGATTGGCCCTCAAGCCTATGCTTATGCACGTTGTTGTGCACATTGGTCAACCGCTCGGTCGACCGACCCCTGGTTCGGCCGACCGGTCGGTTGATCGGCAAAAAGCATGCACAAAAATAAGTAAAGGAGTGATGGTCGATGTTACTGCTTTTGCGATTCTTTCGTAATAGCAAAGTGGCTATACGGGTCATATTCACAAGGAGGGAGAGCGATGGAAGTTTTGGCCCGGCTTCTTTATTCAAAGTAAAGAAAAAGTTCTTTGTTTCAAATAATGAATTGAAAAGAAAACAAGTGTTGTTTCAAGAATTTCTTAGATTGGTTTGATGGTTGTAGAAGTGAGTTTTTTTAAAGGTAAAAATGCATGGCTAACTTCCTACTAAGTGCTCCCGCTAATCTCTAATTTCTTGAAGATATAGCCTCACAATGGATCATAAATAAGCATAACCTTTATGCATAAGAACTATTCACGTTGGAGATCGAATGAAAGTTCTTCCTTTAACTTGGCTTTACACATTAAAACTTGAACATTCCCTTATCAAGATCCAATTGAAGTCGAGAATAAGGGAAGAAACAAGTACACTAATGGTATTGGTAAAGATTAATAGTAATATCTCTAACTTACGAAAACAAGTAAGGTTTACAATCTTTAAATCATCAAAAACGGTTAAACATGAAATATAATAATGGTAATACTTGTAAGTAAGTTAGAGTTAGAACCCTCGTCTTAAGATGTCAAAGCTCTTATTTGCACAAGGTTTGTTTGACACTATTGACTCATTTGGGTTATCAATCAAGTTGTTAGAGATTAGTGGGTTAGTAGTTAGTTAGCCATGCAATGAAAACGTTAGTTAGACATGAGTAAGAAAAACAAGAGTGAAGAAGTAAAGAAAAGAAGTTTTACACTAAGATAAGAAGGTAAAAGCAGGTAAAAACACCAAGTGATGGAAAGAAGAAAGAGAAATATTACTTGTATAAG
This sequence comes from Agave tequilana, assembly GCA_038442645.1. Lineage (NCBI taxonomy): Eukaryota > Viridiplantae > Streptophyta > Magnoliopsida > Asparagales > Asparagaceae > Agave > Agave tequilana. Next base: position 279,680 of record JAVJIF010001831.1, read on the forward strand.
ATTGTCACCTTCAAATACAACTTGTACACACACACTCTCTCTCTCTATTTCACTCTAATGGCTAATCTAAGATAGAAGAAGAAGAAAACACAAACAAACTACAACTTCTAAAAACAAACCAACATAAAAACTCTAACTCTGGATATTTTTTCAATGCAGAACACCAAACGGGTATTTATAGGCCCCAGGAGAAAGGGGGTCAGGAGGACAAACCCTGGCCCGAAGAACTGGCGCAGCCGCACCAGTACTGCCACGGAACGCGAAAACACCATGTTTCCGTGGCTGTACCAAAGCGGTGTGCGCAGCGCCGCCTGCTGTACGCTATCGCTTCGTCCCCTTGTCGGTTGTACCTTCTGAATTCTGAATTTGAGCACCCGGGTCTGACAGAATCACCCTCCAAAGTCAATGGCTATCTTTATAGGCGTTTAATCACCAATTAAATGGTGATTTTGGGTCTTCTTCTTCATTGCACACCATGGACCTAGGAACACATAAGAAAATCATTATTAGCAATATATTATATAAAATAAATGCGAAGATGGGGTATGAAATATGCAATATTAGAGACTAAACTTACCCCCACACTTATCTTTTGCTCATCCTGAGCAAAACAAAAATTAGGAGAATTATTACACCACTTTCACAGGTGACTTGATTGCACTGAGTATGTGCAACAAGCCTTTAAACCTCTAGGTTTTTCTAGAGGAGGAGTGTTATCTCCTGAGGGTTTTCAGCGGATCGCACCCACAAAATCCAATAAATGAAAAAAAATAGTTGTAAGTAAACCACTTTCAAGAAAAAGAACTTTTAATTATCTAAGTAAAAATGACCGAATGATTATAAGAATTAAGTCTAATCCTCATAAGTCTCTTATTCTAGCCCTTAAAAAGAAGAAGTCATGGTTTTCGTTTGAATTTAAAAAAAAATTTATGCTTCTAGCTCATTCTGTTATTTTGCTTTAATAGATGTGCATTATGTGTAAGTGTGATATGCTTGAGATTTTTTCAACTGAATTTGAATGTTATAGAATTTTATTAATGTTTATTTAGATGTTTATTCTTAATTTCTTTAGCCTTTCTACTTTACTCGTGTAACATATATTTAACAGATGACTTCCAAACCAGATGTTTTAGGGCACCAAGTGGAAAAACACCCCTCGGTCAAATATGCAAGTAGAGTAGATCATAAAATCAAGATTTATTTATTTTCCTTTAGGCGTGAATAATCAAGCTTATTGAGGCACAATCATTCAGCTTAATGATTTTTTTTATGACATTCAAAGTTTTGTCTCTCAATCCTAAGCGTGTGTGTGTAGTTTATGCATATTCTACTAAGGCTAAATAAAATATATGAGTTATTTTCCTTGTTTCTCCCAACTCTCAGTCAAACCAATATTTTTTTTATTTAGGCTAAAATAAAGATTCCTTGCTAAGGTTCCCTTAATTCTTACAACCTTTTGGTATTTTTATAAAGAGTATAAAAAAAAAATTTGGTTCTAGAAGTTTTTTTTTTGAAAGAAGAAAAAGAAAAGAAAAGAAAATGTTAGCACCCCCACACACCTATCTAATGCATTATCCTCAATGATAATCATGTAAATGCAAATGCAATAAATAGGGGGGAAGAAAAGATATCACCGTCTCCGCCGAATCGGCCCGGCCGAAGTGCTAGGGTCGGCCGAATGCGAACGCCTAGGCGTTTCCTCGATATGTTCCAGGCGTGTATTCTGTTCATCCAATTGACGCTTGAGTTTAATCTGCCCCTTGAAAATCTTTTTCATGTCCTTCCAGATAGAGGACATGAATGCAGTGAAATTTGATGGGGGTGGCTGCTGCCAGAACTCAGGGTCATCCTCTTCTTCCATCTGTTCCTTTGAGAAGGACTTAGCTGGAACATCCTCGACCTGGATGGTAGGTGTCCAGATCGAATGCAGACAACTATTGTAGGCACTAGTGATACACTCGGTGGTAACTAGTACTTGATCGTACTCAGCAAAAGCCTCACCTGGTAAAAAGTTTCTGCACAAATGAGTCACTAAGATGGGTAGAGAATACTTGGCTCCCCTCGTCCATTGAGAGTTGGCCAACAATTATTGCAAAAGGATAGTGTTAAGACAGACATCATGTTACCTCTGAGGCTATAGATTATCTGCAATGCAGGTCTGTTAAAAGAGGTTGTGTGGTCTATACCCAAGATGTTACGTTGGATCTAACGGCCAACACAATGGATGTTCTAAATGTGGTGCTCGCTCGTAGACCACGATCTTGCTCAGTGCATCGCGCACCCATCAAAATCATGTACTCAATTAAAGGGAGGGCGTGATGTGCTCATGAGGGGAAGGCACCTGTGTGACCTCCGCAATAGTCTCAATGGTGACCAACAGGTCCCCGTGGTAAAGATGGACAATGAATTGATTAAGGTCTCAATTGATGGAATCAGTATCTATCTCTAAATAAAATTTTCTCACCGAGTCCGGCGGTAAAAGGTATCACCATCAGAGTTTTCATACACCAACCCATACCGCTGTCTCTCTTGAATCCTATCTAAAAAAATGGTCCCATAACTCTAAACATCATTTAATATTCTAGAAAAATCTTTTTCAGGAAATATGATAGGGGTCATAATCTAAACCTGAAGTAAAAATAGAGAGAGATGGGTAAAGAATTTGCAAACCTCCCCTGAAAATCTTGGGGGAAACAATCCACGGACTTGCCTGGAGCAAATCAGACAACCAAACCAGAATCCGAGAGGAGATTAGAGGGTGCACGTAAAATCGACCGGAGGGGGCACAGGCGTCGCAGCTCTGGCCTCAAAGAAGCCACGAAAACCCGGCAATTATAGGCTGGGCGCGGCAAATTGGAGGAGAGAGAGGAGGGGTTTGGGTGTGTGTGCAACGCCTGGGCTCCTCACATTAGATCTGCGAAGAAATTTGGGGTTAGGTTAGGGAAGACAGAGATGAGAGTATAAATAGGGGTATTTTCAAATCTAGCCCAAGGGTAAAGGGTTATTTACAAGTATACAAAGGGTGATTATATCATATAAATAATAATTATAAAGAACCCCTAATCTTTATTTTATTTACACTTCCATTTTATTTTTATTAATTTTTTTATTTTTTATTTGTGGTGTGTTGAGGGCTATGGTCACGTGTAAGATGGAGCGAAAAGACTCAGGATAACTTCAGCCTGTGACTCAGGCTCAGCGGTCGGGAATGATTTCAATCTTTACCCATTCACCTTGAAGTCCTCATTACTCTTTGGATCAAAAATTATCACAGCACCGTATGGAAAGACGGTGCGCACAATGAAGGATTTGGACCAACGAGTTTTTAGCTTCCCCGCGAAAATGTGAAGCCTTGAGTTGTATAGCAGAACCTTTTCCCCAAGGGCAAAGTTTTTCCAGTTGATGATTTGGTCATGAAATTTTTTTGTCCTGCACTTTGTATTCGTGCATTCTCATAAGCCTCATTCCATATTTCCTCCAACTCTGAAATCTGCAATCTCTTTAGTTCACCAGCTTTAGTCAGATCGAAATTTAGTTGCTTGATAGCCCATAGGGCTCGGTGTTCTAACTCGACAGGCAGATGACAGGCTTTTTACAATTCTATATGGAGACATCCCCAGGCTGTCTTAAATGTAATTCGGTAAGCCTATAACGCATTGTTTAGCTTGACCGGCCATTCTTTCTGGTTTTGTCCTACTGTCTTTTCCAAAATGAGCTTGATTTGCCAATTGGTTACTTCAACTTGCCCATTTGTTTGGGGATGATACCGGGTGGATAACTTGTGATTGATGGAGTATTTCTGTATCAGAGCTTCAAAAATCCAATTGCAGAAATGTGACCCACTATCACTAATTATAGCTCGGGGGGTGCCAAAACGAGAAAAAATGTTTTCTTTGAGAAATTTAACAGCCACTTTGTTGTCATTTGATTTTGTAGGCAAGGCTTCTACCCATTTTGAGATGTAATCCACTTCAACCAAGATGAACTGGTCGCCAAAGAAATTTGAGAATTGTCCCATGAAGTCAATGCCCCAAACATCAAAATTTCAACTTTGAGAATTGGGTTTAAGGGCATCATGTCTTGTCTTGAAATTTTTCCAGTCTTTTGACAATTCTCACATGACTTACAAAATAGAATGAGTCTTTAAACAAAGTGGGCCAGTAAAACCCACTTTGTAAAACTTTCTCTGCGATTTTGCGAGGACCAAAGTGTCCTCCGAATTCAAGTTCATGGTAGAAACTGAGCACGCTCCTCTGTTCTTCTTCTGGTATACATCGTCGGATAATTTGATCAGGACAATACTTAAAGAGATATGGTTCTTCCCAGAAGAAGTACTGTACTTGGGTAAAGAAGTGATACTGGTCTTACTTTGTCCATTCAATGGGTAATTGTCCAGTGACCAGATAGTTGACTATGTCTGCATACCATGGTTCCTTGAAAATGGTAAGGATGTGCTCATCTGGGAAGTCCTCATTAATCGGAGCTTTTATAACATGTGCATTAGGAATTCTTGACAGATGATTAGCCACCACATTTTCTACACCTCTCTTATCACGATTTTCAGGTCAAATTCTTGAAGTAGAAGAATCCACCAAACCAGTCGTGCTTTAGCTTCCTTCTTGGTCATGAGGTGCTTCAGTGCTGAGTGATCCATGAAAATCACAGTCTCAGATCCTAGTAAGTAGGGCCGGAACTTTTCTAACGTGAAGACAACGGCCAAGAATTTCTTCTCGGTCATTGTATAGTTCTATTGGGCGTCATTCAGGGTTCTACTCTAGTAATAAATCACGTGCTGCCTATTATCGACGCGCTATCCTAAAACAGCGCCAATAGAAAAATCAGAGGCATCGCACATGATTTCAAATGGTTGTGCCCAATCAGGAGCAGAAATGATAGGCGCAGATATAAGGTCTTGCTTAAGCTTCTCTCAAGACTTAAAAGATCCATCATTAAAATCAAAGGGCACGTCCTTTGCGAGCAGGATGGTTAAGGGTCTAGCGGTTTTGCTAAAATCCTTAATAAATCGTCGAAAGAACCTAGCACACCCTAAAAAGGATCCGATATCCTTGATGCATTTGAGTGGTGGAAGCTTAGCGATAACTTCTATTTTTGCCTTGTCAACTTCGATTCCTCTCCTTGAAATCTCATGACCCAAGACAATCTCTTGTCTCACCATGAAGTGACATTTTTCCTAATTCAGAGTTAGATTCTTTTCCTTGCATCTTTGAAGAACTAACTCTAGATAATGAAGACACTGATCAAATGAATCTCCATAGATGGAGAAGTCATCCATAAAAATCTCTAGAAAATGTTCCACTATATCAGAGAAAAGACCGAGCATGCAACGTTGGAATATCGCGGGAGCGTTGCACAATCCAAAGGGCATGCGTCGGTAGGCAAAGGTTCCGAATGGGCAAGTGAACATTGTCTTTTCCTGGTCTTCTGCAGCAATAGGGTTCTGATTGTATCCCGATTATCCATCTAAGAAGCAATAATATTCATGTCCAGCCAAACATTCGAGCATTTCGTCGATGAAGGGTAGCGGGAAGTGGTCCTTACGAGTATCTGCATTCAATTTTCTATAGTCAATGCAAACATGAATCTTGACAGGTAGTCTTATTTGTACCAACTCTTTGTGTTCGTTTTCTATCACCGTAAAACCAACTTTCTTGGGACAGCATGACCTGGCCTAACCCATTAGCTGTCAGAGATGGGATAAATGATCACATTGTCTAACAGTTTTAAATTTTTGTTTTCACAGCAAGTTGTATGAGAGGGTTAAGCCTACGCGGTGGGTCCCTCCTGGGAATTGCTTCATTGTTTAAATGAATTCTGTGTTGTACTATTGCTGGACTTATCCCCTTGATGTCTTTCATTGTCCATCCAATGGCTTCCATATGTCTCCTCAAAATAGACATCAAGCTGTCCTCTTGTTGTCCAGTCAGATGGGATGCTATGATGACTGGCAAGGTTTCTCTTCTATCTAAGTAGGCATACTTGAGGTATTCAGGTAAAGCTTTTAACTCTAAGGAAGGAGTTGATTCATTATAAGGGAGATTTGGACTTTCGATCCTGGGATGAGGTACACTTGGGCTTGATGCCAGTCCACTGCAAATCTATGATCTGGTCCAGATTGAAATCCTCAGACTCCAGATCAAACTCGCTCTCTGTTTCCATCTCTATGCTCTCTTCATGCTCACTGGTCAAATTTTCAATAGAATTGACCTCAAAAGTCTGATCATTTAAATCCCTGGATTGTCTTTCAAGATTGAAAACATTGACTTCCGTTGTCATGTCTCCAAAGGTCAATCGCATGGACCCGTTCCTACAGTTGATTATGACATTAGCTGTAGTAAGGAATGGGCGCCCTAAGATAACTAGAGTTTGAGACTGTGAATTTGACACAGGTTGGGTCTCAAGCACAATAAAGTCAACGGGGTAGATGAATCCCGACCCGGATAAAGACATCTGTGATTTTCCCCTTGGGGATTTTCACATATTGATCGGCTAACTAAATAGTGACTCGAGTTAGACTCAGCTCATCCAACCCAAGTTGCTGGTATACTGAGAGAGGTAGCAAGTTGATACTTGCTCCCAGGTCAAGAAGTGCTCGACTAATTTTCGTTTGTCCTATAGTGCAAGAAATTGTGGGACATCCGAGATCTTTGTATTTCATCAGAATAGGACCAGACAGAATTTTGCTTATGTTGGTTACTAAGAACATTTTCTTTGGCACATTTGTTTTTCTCTTCTTCGTACACATATCCTTAAAGAATTTAGCATATGCTGGGACTTGTTGGATAGCATCAAGAAGAGGCACGTTCAATTTGACCTGATTAAACATCTCAAGTATCTTTTCCATATGCATATTTTTATTGTTGCTCCTGAGTCTATTAGGAAAGGGTGCTACAAGCTTGTGAACTTGATCAGTAGTTGTGTCCCTGTCTGACGTTGGCGGAGCAGATTGAGAGGAGCTAGCAGATGTGGAGGCAGGAGTAGGATCAATGTGAATAGGATTTTTCTGCTGGTAGAACTGGTTGTCCACCTTCTTTCCTGATCTCAGTATGGGAACAACATTGCACTGGCTGATCTGAAGATCCTAAACTTTATAAACTTGATTGGAATTCTTAGGGTTGACTAGCGCTGACTAGGTAAAGTACCCTTGGGTCTTTCACCTAGAGAGTTTACTAATTTACTCATCTATATTTCCAATCTAGCTATGGCCTGTGAATGGTTGTTCAATATCTGTCCTTGATTTTGCATGAAGGCAGCTTGGGACTTCATAAATGTTTCTATACTCTCCTCTAATTTACTGAATTTTTTCTCCATTTGTGAATTTTGGAAGGAGGAAGATAGATCTTGACTGAAAAAATTTGCTTGATGATTGGGATGGTGAACATTGTTGGGAAAATTGGGCCAGGGAGAATTGTTCTGGGCCCAAGAGAAATTTGGGTGATTTCTCTAACCGAGATTGTAAGTCTACGAGTAAAGATTGTGTTGCGGCCTCGAGTAAGCCGCATTCATGTGTTCCGACGGTACTTGATGAGTCTGAAAAATGGGACACTCTTCGAAAATATGACTTGGTGCCTGACAATATGAACAACCCGGATTGTAAATTAGTAGTGGGTTGATTTGATTGACGTTGGCTGGCTCTTTTATTTCTAGAGCCTCTATTCTCCTCATCATAGTTGCGATCTTAGCTTCAACAACTATCGATGATTTAAGGATATGAGCCCTCCTTTTGAAGCTATAAACTGTGAATTCCTTGGTTTATCAGTGGTTGGCTCCCATTGTAGGGTTTTTTCAGGTAGATCTTCAAACAAATCCCAACCCTAGTTTCATCCTTTTGCAAGAACCCCCCGACACATGGTTTCTAAAAAGGTTTTTGCTTGATAATCAAAACCATCATAGAGAATCTTGCACTGACGCCATTTCTCTACACCGTGGTGAGGGCACTAAACTAAGAGATCTTTGAATCGCTTAAATCTCTCTAGAATGGTTCACTCTGTTATTGCCTAAACTGCATGATATTCTTTCTGATGAGGGCAATCTTGTGGATTGGGTAAAATTTCTTCAAGAAGGCTTTGACGAAATCGTCCCACGTTGTGACTGAGTCCGCAGCCAAACTATACAACCATTTCTTAGCTAGGTCTTTTAGGGAGAAGGGAATGAAACGTAACCTAACGGCATCGTCTCCTAGCTGGGGAATGTGCATCATGAGGCATACTTCTTCAAATTTCCTAACAAGAAGTATGCATCCTCTGATTCTAAACCGTGAAATTTTGGAAGAGTATTGATGAATTGGGTTTCAACTCAAAGTTATTACCATTCGCCTCAGGAAGTTTTATACAAGATGGCTGTCAAGTTCTGATTCGGTAAAACCTGTCCTGTAGCGATGCCATTACTGATTCTAGATGCAAGGGCAGAGAAGTGTTTCTGATTAATCTGGAAGTTACAGGATCTCTCACCCACTATTGCATGCAATACACCACAAATAACGTACAAACAACAAAATAATTAAAAAGAATAAAAAAACAAAAGAAAGAGAAACAACTACCAAGCCTTAGTCTAAGGTACCTGGACCTAGATGACTCCTAACTGGCCGATTCTCTGGGGAAGTTTGTTGCAAGAATTAGACCACAAGCTAATCGGCCAGAAAAGGGCAAAACTCGGTGGGAGATATCCGGCCGTGAGTCTCGGGTCTTAATTACGCCAAACCACGGAGCTTTCGAGGCTTAACCTCTCAATCCTCTTTCCTTAGACACCGATTTTGCAGGAATATAGTTCTTGCAATTCTCACCCTCGGTTAATCTCTTAGTGAGTCCGAGATGTCCCTAAGACCAACGTCTATCAACTTTTAATTAGGTTTCGAATTTTGAGTGCACTTGGAGATGATTTTTGAGCTAAGGAAGGGTGATGAAATCCCCACCGTATCTTATTTATTTAGGCTTTGCCCTTAATATCAATTGTATAAGTGTACAATGTATCCACAACAAGATAACACTCAAAGCGGCAAATCACTCCAAAATGTTGGTCCTATTCTTATAGAATACACACATACCTTTCTCCAGCACTCTTTAACAGAAATTGAAATGAATTGAAATAGACATGTGCCCTAAATGTAAGAGTCTAATCTGATTTTCAATTTAGCAACAAAAGGTTTTCTGTTAAATTATTACAAGTGTAAAAGTGAAGCATACAAGTGAACTAAAAATAGAAAGCAATTTTTGAGCGATTTTTGTAACCCTGCAGAAGAGCTTTTGTGAGTCTTCAATCGAAAAATTCGCTTTTACACGATTTTTTCAAGGGCAAATGAATTCTTCATGCAATGTCTATGGCCACCAATCTTGCTTCCCATTATAGTTAAGTTTTTGGTAACTTCTCCTACACATAAAAACAAAGAAGAATCTTTAGTATTTAAACAATAAAGTCGTTCCCTCCCCGGCAACGGCGCTAAAATTTGATCCACAAAAAGCATGCAAAAAAATAAGTAAAGGAGTGATAGTCGATGTTACTGTTTTTGCGATTCTTCCGTAATAGCAAAGTGGCTATACGGGTCGTGTCCACAAGGAAAGAGAGCAATAGAAACCTTGGTGCAGCTTCTTTGTTCAAAGCAAAGAAAATTTCTTTGTTTCAAATAAAGAATTGAAAAGAAAACAAGTGTTGTTTCAAAAATTTCTTGGATTGGTTTGATGTTGTAAAAGAGAGTTTTCTTAAGGGTAAAAACGCATGGCTAACTTCCTACTAGGTACTCCCACTAATTTCTAATTTTTTGAAAATATAGCCTCACAATGGATCATAGGCAAGCATAACCTTTATGCATAAGAACTATTCACGTTAGAGATCGAATGAAAGTTCTTCCTTTAACTTGGCTTTACACAGTAAAACTTGAACATTCCCTTATCAAGATCCAATTGAAGGCGAGAATAAGGGAAGAAATTAGTACAGTAATGGTATCGGCAAAGATTAATAGGATATATATATAACTTACGAAAACAAGTAAGATTTACAATCTATAAATCATCAAAAACGGTTAAGCATGAAATATAAGAATGGTACTACTTGTAAGTAAGTTAGAGTTAGAACCCTCGTCTTAAGATGTCATAACTCTTATTTGCACGAGGCTTGTTTGACACTATTGACTCATTTGGGTTATTAATCAAGTTGTTAGAGATTAGTGGGTTAGTAGTTAGTTAGCCATGCAAAGGCAAAGTTAGCTAGATAAGAGTAAGAAAAATAAGAGAGGAGAAGTAAAGAAAATAAGTTTTATACTAAGACAAGAAGTTAAAAGCAAGTAAAAACACCAAGTGATGGAAAGAAGAAAGAGAAGTATTACTTGTATAAAATTGTCACCTTTAAATACAACTTGAACACACACTCTCTCTCTCTCTCTCTCTCTCTCTCTCTCTCTCTCTCTCTCTCTCTCACTCTAATGGCTAAATTAGATAGAAGAAGAAGAAAATACAAACAAACTACAACTCCTAAAGTTAAACCAACATATAAACTCTAACTCTGGATATTTTTTCAATGCAGGACACCAAGGGGGTATTTATAGGCACCAGGAGAAATGGGGTCGGGAGGACAAACCCTGGCCCGAAGTATCGGCGCAGCCGCGCCAGTACTGTCGTGAAAACGAGACAAAAGCCGCGTTTCCTCGGCTGTACTAGAGCGGCGCGCGTAGCGCCACCTACTGTACGCTGTCGCTTCGCCCCCTGTCGGTTGTACCTTATGGATTCTGGATTTGAGCACCCAGATCTGACAAAATCACCGTCCAAGGTCAATGGCTATCTTTATAGGCATTTAATCATAAATTAAATGGTGATTTTGGGGTCTTCTTCTTCATTGCACACCATGGACCTAGGAACACATAAGAAAATCATTATTAGTAATATTTTATATAAAATAAATATGAAGATGTGATATGAAATATTCAATATTAGAGACTAATCATCGGTCGACCGCCAAAAGCCCAAAATGAGGGTTTAAAGGATGAAAACTTGGACTTAACCCTATAAATTTTATTCAAATCACATAAAATCCACAAAAGTAAGTTCATTGAAACACATTGAAGTATAAATATATGTGATCATAATCAACACATATTACAAACATATTGAACTATTTTTTAGGCATAGAATTTAAGGCTAAACAAAAAATCGTATTTTTCAAAATCAAACTTCAAAATGAAAAACGATTGCTCCAAAACATATTCAACTATAAAAACAAGATATTTAAATACTTTTGAAGCATAATATGTATGAAAATAATCCAATATATATATTAGATGAAATATTCTTATTTTTGACAATAAGCTCAAAATAAGTTTTAATAAGGACAAAACTTTAAAACCATGATCTAGAAACATCAAAATAAGTTTTTCTAAACATTTGAACAATCAATGTGTATGAATGAAATCCAAAACACATATAAACCATGTAAACTTGTTTTATTGAAATCTATTCATGAAACAAAAAGATGTATTCTTTGAAGCTCAAAACCAAAGTCATATTTTCTAAAATCAAAACTATTTAACATGAAATGTTTTGTGTGTGTATATGAGCTTGAGCAATCCACAACTAATCTATCCTTTATATTTTATCTAAAAATAAAGTCTTAAAACTTATAAACATAGACTCAAGTCTTGAAAATCTTCTCTCCATCTTGACTTAGTCCAAACTTGATCCATGAGCTAGACTCCTCTTGAGCACTTGATGCGATCTTAAAGTGCGAGCTCTTTAATCAACATGTGCTATCTTCAAAACTTGACTTGACTTTGAATCTTTTGTTAAAGCTAAACCTCGAATAAAATCTTCATCAAATATCTGAAACTTATTAAACACAAGATCATTAGTACTATAACTACATGAGTTAATCATTATCAAAACTAGAGTAATGGGCTTCTGAGCCAACACAATCTTATGTGTCATGCTTTGAAACGTCTCTTGAAGCCAAGGATTAGTAATGGCCAAGGATCCATGTGAGGCAACTATCACTAAGAGATTAGCATGTTAGTGGCATACTTAGTAGTTAGTAACCATGATTTTTCTTCCTATTTTACTTTGTTTTCAAAACTAATTTATCATTTTCTTATCGATATTTTCATCACCTTCTCCTCCTACCACTTCTAGTTTTCTTTCTTTTTCTTTTCTCTTTCTTAAACAAAAAAGAACTGGTTAACAACAACATGAATACGAACTGTTAATACTTCTATCATCTTCTGTCCCTGTGGATTCGATCTGTATAACCTATATGTTATAACGGAAGTATCAAGGAAGCCAAAGCACTATAACACTTAAACTCTTGATTTCAAAATACACATTTTTGTGCACTGTTCCCCTTCGATCAAATTTTGGCGCCGTTGTCGAGGATGGGAATGGTTTTAATTTCACGTTTTTATTAACATCTTCTTTGTTTCTATGTACAGGTCAATTTCTACAGAAATTAGATATTGCAAAAGACACTAATCTCTGTATCTCCCTGCTCTTGGAAGCAGGGAGCTTGCATTTGCTAAATTGCCGCTGCTAGACGATTTTGGCTACAGAAACGTGACCAAGGGCACAGGTTTCTAGTTTTTGTAGGGTTGTTCCAAATATCATGTTATGATATATTCTACTATTAGATTTCTGTAATGGTTGCCTGTTCACTGTATTAATAAACAAAAACAGTAATTGGATGGTTTAAAAATGGTTTAGATATTTGCATGTAGGCATGTGTCGATTTCATTCTAATATATTGTATTTTGTTCTATTGTTGTGATCTGAACTGAGGTGTATATGTTGCATTGCTTATAGCTTAGGACAAACACATAAGTGATTAAATTACTTTGTGTGTTTATTCTAGTCTATATTACACACTAACACGAAACGGACTTAAGGGCATAACCGAATATCAGATAAGGTGGGAAAGTCATTACCCTCTTTTAGCCCAAAAATCACCATCCCACTCACGCAACCCAAGCCTAAATAAAACTTGATAGACGTTGGTCCCTAGGGACATCTCAGACTCATTAAGAGATCGACCTCAGGAGAAAGTTATTGGTATCAGACTCTTGCCAAATCAGTGTCTAAGGATTGGGGATTAAGCGGTTAAGTCTCAAAGATTCAGTGGTTCGATGTAATCAAGGCCCGGTTCTTATACAGGGATATCTCCCACTAAATATTTCTCCTACATGGCTGATTAGCTCATCGTCAGATACTACAATAGCTCTCTCCTGGACAATCGACCAGTTAAGAGTCGTCTAGGTCTAGATCAATCCTAGTATAGGCTTGTTTTGATTTTTCTTTTTTGTTTGTTCTTGTTGTTTGTGTTTATTTGTGAAATGAATTTCAACTATAATTTTTCAATCGTAATATGAATCCATATTCACCCCAACCTCATTTAAATCGGATAATTCCAACTCAGCTTTGAACAACATGAATCAATCAAATATGCTGGATCGGATGTATTCGACTCAATATAAACCATACACCCAATCTTATGATTAAAATTTTTAAAGTAATTTCAACCCTTCATATAGTCAATGAGGATCATCCTCCCTAAGTCTAATTTTCAACCACCATGTTATAATATTCATTCCCCAATTTTACTTCATATACTCCTTTTTCAAAATCATCAATTGAAGAAAATTTAAATTAGAAAAGAGTATAGAAGCCATGCTTGAGTCCCAACAATAATTTCAAAAGAGACATACAAATGATGAACTTCTGATATATCGTATCATTATAGATTGACTACCCTATTAGTTAATTATGTATTGTATGTTATTGTACTTGTAATATGATTATAATGTACTGATTGTTATTATATATTGTATCATATTTATTGTTTCTTAATTTTATCACTCACTAGGTCGCTTTCTGATGACCTTGAGTTTGTATGTTAAGATCTAGATTAAGAGACTCTGCAAGATCAGGAGTATTTTGGACATATTGTTGAGCTCCAGTAGCTACCTTGCTTTCATTTTTAACTCGTGAGGATCTTTTATTTTCTTTCCTTTTATATAATAAATTAAGACTTTGTGATATTGTTGTATTTATGTGATAAAGCTGGAAATATATATGTTATATTGTGTTCAATTCATTGTACCGAGGTTTGGCATATTTTGAAAAATAATGCTGCTGACTCTCGTCATATATCGCATTAGTGTATTTCGGTTAGTGGAGCGTGACAATCCCAGCAACAGAGTGGCACTCGCAGAGGAAAATTGTCAGTGGTTCATCTGCCCATGAGTCAGGTGAGGGGAGCCCGTATACTTGATGTTTGTCAACTCCAAGTGGGGTTGAGGCCTATCAACTGAACATGCAAATATTGGAGGCTCTGAGAGGGGAAATCCCTGCAGCAGAGAAGGGACTCCAAGCGGGGGATAATCCAACAACATAGGGTTTTGATTGCCCGTATGCTAATCGAGAAGGGTGGCACTGGCAGAGGAAAACTGCCAGTGTTTTGTCTGCTGTGGGTCAGACAAGGGGAGCCGATAGGCTTGGTGTTAATCGACTCTGAGCAGGGATGAGACCCATCAATGGAACGTGCAAACACTGGGGGCTCTGAGAGGGAAAAATCCTTGCAGCAGAGTAGGGACCCGAGTGGGAGACAATCTCACATCAGAGGATTTTGACTGCCAGTAAGCTATCAGAAGGGGGCCGTAGGCTGATGCTCGCGTTCTCGTCTCCGAGTGGGGGTGAAACCTGTCAGCGGAGTGTGCAAGCACTGGGCTCTAAGTGGAGGTGAGTGTAACACCCCGTTCCTGGAATACGTACTTAGATACGTATTCTGATTTTTCTATCATATTTTTTTCATTTATTTTGTATTTGTTTTTGTTTTATGATTATTGGTGTGATTGTTTTGTATTGGATCTGGATTCGTGGACTCGGAGTCAACCCTAGTCTGAACCGGGGGCCCGATCCTAGTGTATAACTCAATGTGGCCTTTCTGATAGTCTGATTTAACCGATTTCAGTTTTAAACATCATTTTCTAATATTTTAAATTTTTCATGATTTTTTGAAATTTTTCAGAATTATTTGCAAAATCTTCAAAACCGGTGTTAACCAGCATCGCTGACCATTTTCTGAATTTTTAGTTTTCAAATAGAGTTAAAATTTTAAAAACAGCTTTCATATTACTACTTAAAATCTTATTTTCTAATTAAAGGCATTTTTTGAGATTTTTCAGAATTTATCGAAATCTACCGGTCTTGGTGTCGACCGGTACCGTGGAAGATTTCAGGATTTTTAATTTGAAATCTAAATTGAATTTCTCGAATCTGATTTGATCGAACATCTTAAAATAATATTTACTATTTTTGAGAATTTTTTAGAGCGATTCTGAAACAGTCATTTTTTATCCTATTTAAATATATTATGCTTTCCTTCTCACTTCATTTTCTTTTTTCATTTCTTTTTCCTTTCCCCAAAGTCAACCCAACTGACAGCCACTCCCCCATCCCATCACTTACTAAAACCACTCCCTATCACATCACTTCTCTCTCTTTCCTTTTTATTTTATTATCTCTTTCCTTTTTATTTATTCTCTCTCCCACTCCCATTCATCTTCCCTCCCATCACCCTCCTAACTCCTTCCCTCTCCCTCCTCCCTGCTCGACGGTAGCCCAGGCCACCACTGCCGGCGAGCCCCAACTCCGGCCAAACTCTCCCCTCCTCCGCTTTCCCTATCTCTCCTCCTTTCTTCCTTTCATTTCCTTTCTTCTCTTATCTCCATCATCCCCATCACCACCACTCCATCATCCCCATCACCACCACACCAACACCTTCACCATACCACTTTCATCTCCTCCTTACCACCATCAACTCCACCTTCAAGATTACCACCACCAACAACAAGTACAACCAACAACAACAACAACAATTCCATCATCACCCTCAATACATCACCCCTCACCTCCAGCCGCCTCCCGGGTCGTCGGCCGACCTGATAGCCGGCCGTCGGCCATCCAGGCCCGGCGGCCACCTGGCCGCCGGCCATGCCCCCTCCCATTTTTCATTTCTTTCCTTCTTTCTTTCCTTCTTTTCTTTCTTTTCCTTCTTCCCTTTCTTTCTTTCTTTCCTTCCTTTTTCTTCTCTGTTTCCTTCTTTTTTTTGTCCTTTTCCTGCATACCCTACCCTCTTCTTTCTTTCTTTCTTTATTCTTTTTTTCTTTCCTCTTTCTACCTTTCATCTTTTAAACATAATCCAACACACACTCTCTCCTCTCCCTAAAACTCTCTTTCTCTTTCTAACTAATCCTCTCTCTCCTTTCTTATTCTCTCAAAAATAAATTTATAGATATATTATTATAATATTATATATATTTATTTGGATTGTTAGCTTGCTCGCTCGTGTTCTCAGATTTCTCAGATATTACTCAGTATTTCGTTCCGGTATTAGGCGAATACATTTCTTACTTTATTACCATCATTTCATGTCTAATAATTATTATCTTGCTTTCAATATAGATATCTCTTTATGAAAGTTGGTATATGTTTATAAGTGATTTTAAAATTATCATGTTTTATAAATAGCTGCCGGCCGTTATTATACTTTGTTGAACCGGTATTATACCGGGTATGCTTAGATCTGCTCCCGCTTTACTCGGCTTCGCATAGCTAATTAAAAGTTAAATTTATTATTATAAATATGGTTGTGAAGAGTTTAAAATGTTTATACCGTTCTCCTGTACCATGTTACGTGACCGGTTGATACTTGATATTTGATGTTATGACTCTCACCGATATATTAGTTACCTGATCCTGACATGTATACACCTGATACTTGCCATGCTATACTTAACACTTGATATCTGACACCGGTACTTGCCATGTTATACTTGATACTTAATACTTGCCATGTTACACCTGGCACTTGATACCTGATACCGGTACTTGCCATGTTATACTTGCCACTTGATATATGATACCGGTACTTGCCATGCTAGACTTGACACTTGATATATGATACCGGTACTTGCCATGCTAGACTTGACACTTGATATATGACACCGGTACTTGCCATGGTAGACCTGACACTTGATATATGACACCGGTACTTGCCATGCTAGACGTGACACTTGATATATGACACTGGTACTTGCCATGCTAGACCTGACACTTGATATATGACACGGTACTTGTCATGCTAAACCTGACACCGGTACTTGCCATGCTAGACTTGACACTTGATATATGACACCGGTACTTACCATGCTATACTTAATTCTTGATATTTGACACTGATACTTGTCATGTTAAACTTAACACTTCATACCTGACACTGGTACTTGCCATGCTATATTTGACACTCGATATACGACACCGGCACTTGATATGTTATACTTAATACCTGGTCTACGGCACTTGATATTAGACACCGGTACTTGACATGTTATACTTGACACCTGATTCCTGACACCTGTGTTACCTGGCATATTTATGATTATTATGTGACCAGACCTCTGGTACCCCTGTACTCCTAGACTCATATACTCATGTCCCCTGCACTGTTACTCTTGTTAATATCACAGTCAGACCGGCGTCTGGCAGAGCATGCCTGGTGTCGGGATGATGAGGATGTATCCCACAATCATGCTAGCGTCTGGCGGATCCTGAATGGAACTAAGTGTCACACAGAGCAAAATGCCACACCATACAAATAGTGGGGGACACCTCTTGAATCCGTGGGGGCCACCTCTAGAATCCCTTTTCCACACAGAGCAAAGTGCCACATAGAGCAAAGTGCCACACCACACACGTGGTGGGGGCCACATCTTAAATCTGTGGGGGCCACCTCTTGAATCTATAGGACTACCTCCTGTATCAACCCTCAGGGCAAAGTGCCACATGGAGCAAAGTGCTACACCACACACGTGATAGGGGTCACCTTTTGAAACTGTGGGGCCCACCTCTTGAATCTGTAGGGCTACTTCCTCCCTCCTGCCTGTGCCGTCTGGTGTTAGCGTGATAAGCATTCTCAGTGCCTATTAACACACACATACCTATACAATGATAACTCCTGGAGCACGTGTTATTTGGTCTCTCTCCTATTCGAATAATGGTACCCGCGTATCGCAGTTCAGATGAGTTCTACTGGAAGTGCGGGCTCCAGCGTGAATTGTCACTGTTGTGGGACGCCGGTGGGAAAGGGACAAGAATAACATAAAAACATAACAACCAAACAGTAATAATATTAGGAACGTGTGATATTTGATCTCTCCTTTGTTCGGGTCCTGGTACTCACATATCAGACCCGTTCTACAGAGTACGAACTCTAGTATGGACTATCGGTGATGTAAAGCACTGATAGGGAGGCGATTGAAATATCAGACGATACTGATTATTATTATTGTATAACTTAAAATACGACACCTTTATATTTCCCAGTTATAGTGTTATGCCCTGAGTTGACACCCTGCTTTATGACATATGATTTATGTGATTACTATAGACACACTCTAGTTCTGTTACCCTGAGGGAAACTCAAGTTGTATGAACTCAAATGATGGTGACACCAGATATGCGGTATATAGATGAGGGTTTCCTTATTTGAATTATCCCCTCGACGTATCAACCCCATGAATCCATAATCTGAGCTTATACAACTAGTTTTGTCCATACTTATATTTATCGCATGTTTATGTGTACCTATGCTCTCCATACCGTTTTCATACATGTTTTCCGATTCAGATTTATTGATATACATGGATTTACTTGAACTCGGATTTACTGTCATTTCCTTTATGTTACTTGTCATTGCCTGTACTTGTATGCCTGACACCTCACTTGATCATGTACACGTGTGACTGCTTGAGCACGCCAACTGGCTTCATCATATGTACTCGCAGGTTACATCTGACAACCCTAAATTCTCATGTCCAGATCTTAGATTCTGGACCGTGGCGGCTTTACTATAGCTGATCAGGGTGGCACAGCAGAAGCGTGGATTGGCAGTTACCTATCTGGACCCTCCTTCTTCCAGCCTCTCCTTGATCGGCTCGCGAGATTCTCATCTTGCTACTCGTGAGTACTTTCCCGTATTTCATATTGTACATCCTGCTTTTGTGCTTCTTATTGATCATATATTCTTGAGATATTATATCATGTCTTGTGATAACTGTGTACTTGTGTTATTATTTCTGGATTGTATATTACCACTGGGCTTCTGTACTCTGATTCTTGCCTGTACTGATGCTTAGCGTATATACATGAGGGTATTTTCGACCTACGTATATACATCGCAGTAACGTCTCTGTACCCACGGGATCGGGGCGTTAGAGGGTTGGTATCAGAGCCTAGGCTCTTACATCTTCAGTACAACTAGTTGGCAAATTAATGGTAAAGAAATTTGCAGCTGGAATGCATGAGTCATGGTTATACAATCCAACTATAAGTACAAAGTTATCTATCTCCTCTTGATCGTCCTTCCCTTGATTCATGAATCTCTTCCATCCTTCATTTTTAGTTCTTGTCATCCTTATACCAACTCAAGATATGAATAGACTGGTAGGGTCACAGCAAGACAGATGTGGCTCGCTATCACTATGTTCTGGCATTCTTTGACTCTGGTGCATCGCCTTGTCTTATATTGGATAGTTTTTCAATCTCGCATTCTATTCTTGTATTTATGGATACATCACGGGGAAATAAGCACAGCAAGTGGGGTAGTCATCACTTATGTAATCAGACAGACCGTATCATTACCTGAGGAGTGTCGGTATGAAACAGTATTTCAGATTTAGGACTTCTGCCAGACAGAGTTATGGAGGCAGCATTCGGGACTCGTTTCGGTTATTATGATTCTTGATCGTGTTCTCAGAACCACCAACTTCTGGCAGTTTTTATTGATTTGGTGAACTACGGACCCCGCTAGCCTCGCCAAGCGAGGGTTATGTTCTAGTCACCCGTGGACCTAACCAGGCGTTGGCTTCGCTGCACCCTGATGCCTAGCATTTAGCGTTGTGTTACGCACTGGCTTCGCTGCGTGAGCTCCGCCAAGTGCGAGCCTCGCAGAGTGTTAGGTCCGCTGCACCCTAATACTTAACGCCAGAGATATGTTACGCGATGGCCTCACCTAGGCTTGATTTCGTCAGTGGCTAGTCCCTTCAGTGCTTAGCGCTCTAGCCCGTTCCTCGGATTTTTCCGCCTAGCGTGTTTTCATGGATCCGATGAACAGGGTTTTCTCGTTGTATCTGAGCTATTGCCATGATCCTTATGAATGATCCATTCGGCCAATCTTGCAGGGATTGAGTATTCTTTAATGTTTCATCTGCAGTCAGGTTATCATTCAGAAGTCAGTATTCAGAATTCTCCATGGTTATTCTATATTCCTGGTTATGTCTTTCAGGGATTGCAATGCCCAGTATTCAGAAATTCTTAATTATTGGTCTTCTTGATTTATGCTCAATATTATTGGGGTTTTCTTTATCTCGGTATTCTGGTTTATTCTCTGAGAGGTTGTATGTATGCAACATCGATAATTCTACTACAGACTCTTTATCAAAGATAGCTTCATGCCATGCGGGATTTTATATTATATTATGGATTTCAGCACTATGGATTTCTATTGGTTTCATCAGCTTTGCTTCACAGTATTATTGATTAACTCACCAAGTAAGCTCACTTAATATTATTCAGAATGGGTCAGTCTTCTGAAGGTCTGACAGTATTCTTTTATCAGTAGACATTAAGTCAGTATTATTATGGCACCGTCAGAAGATATATACGACAGAAGTGCAGAAATGTCTCAGTCCTGGGTTTATTATTAAGTCGATTTATGGGAATTACCTTTAGTTACTCATATCTTGATTGGTATAATCCTCGTTCCTATTCCTTCTGTGTTCATCTTCCCCTTATCGAAATTTCAAGGACGAAATTTTTGTAAGGTGGATGGAATGTAACACCCCGTTCGTGGAATACGTACTTAGATACGTATTCTGATTTTTCTATCATATTTTTTGATTTAATTTTATATTTGATTTTATTTTATGATTATTGGTGTGATTGTTTTGTATTGGATCGGGATTCGTGGACTCGAAGTCAGCCCTAATCTGAACCGGGAGCCCGATCCTAGTGTATTACTCGATTTGACCTTTTTGATAGTCCGATTTGATCGATTTCAGTTTCAAATATCATTTTTCAATATTTTATATTTTTCATAATTTTCTAAAAATTTTCAAAATTATTTGCAAAATCTTCAAAACCGGTGTCGACAGGCATCGCTGACCATTTTTTGGATATTTAGTTTTCAAATAGAGTTAAATTTTTAGAAATGGCTTTCATATTACTTCTTAAAATCTTATTTTCTAACTAAAGACATTTTTTGAGATTTTTCAGAATTTATTGAAAATCTACCGGTTTTGGTGTCGACCATCGGAAGATTCCAGGATTTTTAATTTGAAATCTAAATTGAATTTCTCGAATCCGATTTCATCGAGTATGTTAAAATAATATTTACTATTATTGAGAACTTTTCGGAGCGATTCTAAAACAGTCAATTTTTACCCAATTTAAATATACTATTCTTTCCTTCTCACTTCATTTTCTTTCTTCATTTCTTTTTCCTTTTCCTTCCCAAAGTCAACCCAACTGACAGCCACTCCCCCATCTCATCACCTGCTAAAACCACTCCCTATCACATCACTTCTCTCTCTTTCCTTTTATTTTTATTATTTCTTTCCTTTTTATTTATTCTCTCTCCCACTCCCATTCATCTTCCCTCCCATCACCCTCCTCACTCCTTCCCTCTCCCTCCTCCTTGGCCGACGGCAGAGCCGCCGTCGCCGTCACCGGTGAGCCCCAACTCCGGCCAAACCCACTCCTCCACTTTCCCTATCTTTCATTTCCTTTCTTCCTTTTATTTCCTTTCCTCTCTTATCTTTAGCATCACCACCACCACCACTCCATCACCCCCATCACCACCACCACCACACCTTCACCATACCACCTTCATCTCCTCCTTACCACCATCAACTCCAGCTTCAAGATCTCCACCACCACCAACAATAAGTACAACCAACAACAACAATTCCATCATCACCCTCAACACCACCACCCTCACCTCCGGCCGTCCCCCGGGTCGCCGGCTGACCTGACCGCCGGTCGCCCAGGCCCGGCGGCCACCGCCGGTCATGCTCCCCTCTCCCATTTTTCTTTTCTTTCCATCTTTCTCTCCTTCTTTTCTTTCTTCCCTTTCTTCCCTTTCTTTCTTTCTTTCCTTCCTTTTTCTTCTCTGTTTCCTTCTTTTTTTTGTCCTTTTCCTGCATACCCTACCCTCTTCTTTCTTTCTTTATTCTTCTTTTCTTTCCTCTTTTCACCTTTCCTCTTTTAAACATAATCCAACACACTCTCTCTCTCCTCCTTACAACTCTCTTTCTCTTTCTAACTAATCCTCTCTCTCTCCTTTCTTATTCTCTCAAAAATATATTTATATATATATATTTATTATATATATTTATTTGGATTGTTAGCTTGCTCGCTCGTGTTCTCAGATTTCCCGCATATTACTCGGTATTTCATTCCGGTATTAGACGAGTACATTTCTTACTTTATTACCATCATTTCATGTCTAATAATTATTATCTTGCTTTTAATATATGATGTCTCTTTATGCAAGTTGGTATATGTTATATAAGTAATTTTTAAAATTATCATGTTTTATAAATAGCTGTCGGCCGTTGTTATACTTTTGTCGAACCGGTATTATACCAGGTATGCTTAGATCTGCTCCCGCTTTACTCGGCTTCGCATAGCTAATTAAAGCATAAATTTATTATTATAAATATGGTTGTGAAGAGTTTAAAATATTTATACCGTTCTCCTGTACCATGTTACGTGACCGGTTGATACTTGATATTTAATGTTGTGACTCTCACTGACATATTAGTTACCTGATCCTGACATGTATACACCTGATACTTGTCATGCTATACTTAACACTTGATATCTGACACCGCTACTTGCCATCTTATACTTGATACTTGCCATGTTAAACCTGACACTTGATATATGACACTGGTACTTGCCATGCTAGACCTGACACTTGATATATGACACCGGTACTTGCCATGCTAGACTTGACACTTGATATATGACACCGGTACTTGCCATGCTAGTCCTGACATTTGATATATGATACCGGTAGTTACCATGCTAGACCTGACACCGGTACTTGCCATATTAGACTTGACACTTGATATATAACACTGGTACTTACCATGCTAGACCTGACACTTGATATAAGACACCGGTACTTGCCATGCTAGACCTGACACCGGTACTTGCCATGCTAGACTTGACACTTGATATATGACACTGGTACTTGCCATACTATACTTGACTCTTGATATCTGACACTGATACTTGTCATGTTATACTTAACACTTGATACCTGACACTGGTACTTGTCATGCTATATTTGACACTTGATATACGACACCGGCACTCGGTATTTACACCGGCACTTGATATGTTATACTTAATACCTGATCCACGGCACTTGATATTAGACCCGGTACTTGACATGTTATACTTGACACCTGATGCCTGACACCTGTGTTACCTGGCATATTCATGATTATTATGTGACCAAACCTCTAGTACCCCTATACTCCTGAACTCCTGTGTCTCCTGTACTCATATCCCCTGCACTGTTATTCTTATTAATAGCACATTCAGACCGGCGTCTAGCAGAGCATGCCTGGCGTCGGGATGACGAGGATGTATCCCACAATCGTGCTAGCATCCGGCGGATCCTGTATGGAACTAAGTGCCACACGGAGTAAAGTGTCACACCATACACATGGTGGGGGTCACCTCTTGAATCCGTGAGAGCCACCTCTAGAATCCATTTCCCACACAGAGCAAAGTGCCACACAGAGCAAAGTGCCACACCACACACGTTGTGGGGGCCACCTCTTGAATCTGGGGGGTTACCTCCTGTATGAGTGCCACATGGAGTAAAGTGCCACACCACACACGTGGTGGGGGCCACCTCTTGAATCTGTAGGGTTACTTTCTCCCTCCTGTCTGTGTCGCCTGGTGTTAGCGTGATAAACGTTCTCAGTGCCTATTAATACACACATGCCTGTACAATGATAACTCTTGGAGCACGTGTTATTTGGTCTCTCCCCTATTCGAATAATGGTACCCGCGTATCGGAGTTCGGATGAGTTCTACTAGAAGTGCGGGCTCCAGCGTGAACTGTCAGTGTTGTGGGACGTCGGTGGGAAAGGGACAAGAATAACATAAGAACATAACAACCAAACAATAATAATATTAGGAACGTGTGATATTTGGTCTCTCCTTTGCTCGGGTCCTCGTATTCACAATCACACCCGGGTAAGTTCTACAAAGTGCGAACTCTAGTATAGACTATCGGTGATGTGAGGCGCTAGTAGGGAGGCGATTGAAATATCAGACGGTACTAATTATTATTATTGTATAACTTAAAATACGGTACCTTTATATTTTCCAGTTATAGTGTTATGCCCTGAGTTAACACCCTGCTTTATGACATATGATTTATGTGATTACTATAGACACACTCTAATTCTGTTACCCTGAGGGCAACTCAAGTTGTATGAACTCAGATGATGATGACACCGGATATGTGTTATATAGATGAGGGTTTCCCTGTTTGGATTATCCCCTCGACATATCAACCAAATGAATCCATAATCTGAGCTTATACAACTAGTTTTGTCCATACTTATATTTATCGCATATTTATGTGTACCTATGCTCTCCATACCGTTTTTCATGCAAGTTTTCTGATTCAGATTCATTGATATACATGTATTTACTTGAACTCGGATTTACTGTCATTTCTTTTATGTTACTTGTCATTGCCTGTACCTGTATGCCTGAGCCACCTCACTTGAACATGTACACGTGTGACTGCTTGAGCACGCCAACTGGCTTCATCATATGTACTCGCGAGTTGCATCTGACAACCCTGGATTCTCATGTCCAGATCCTGAAGTCTGGACCGTGGCGGCTTTGCTGTAACTGATCAGAGTGGCGTAGCAGAAGCGTGTATTGACAGTTGCGTATCTGGCCCCTCCTTCTTTCAGCCTCTCCTTGATCGGCTCGCGAGATTCTCATCTTGCTATTCGTGAGAACTTTCCCGTATTTCATATTATACATCCTTCTTTTGTGCTTCTTAGTGATCATATATTCTTGAGATATTATATCATGCCTTGTGATAACTGTGTACTTGTATTATTATTGTTGGATTGTATATTACTATTGTGTTTCCGTACTCTAATTCTTACCTATACTGATGATTAGCGTATATACGTAAGGGTATTTTCGACCTACGTATATACGTCGCAGTAACGTCTCCGTACCCACGAGATCAGGGCGTTACAGTGAGATTCACCAGCAGAGCTAGATTCATGATCATCTCATGGTGGGGGTGAGCCCCATCAGTGGAGTGGCGAACTTATTGGGACTCTGAGAGGGGATAATCCCAACAACAGAATGAGCTACAAGGAGCAAAATGTAATTTTATTTGATAGTTGAAATGAATATATGTAACTAACTGAAATATAGGAGGTGTTATCGGTGGAGGTACTGAGGTGTTATCGGTGGAGAGATGAGATCACCCAATAGCCTTATAATGAATGATCATGTGTTCGGTTGGGTAGAAGGCAGGTGCTCAATTGTC
Source organism: Agave tequilana (assembly GCA_038442645.1). Classification (NCBI taxonomy): domain Eukaryota; kingdom Viridiplantae; phylum Streptophyta; class Magnoliopsida; order Asparagales; family Asparagaceae; genus Agave; species Agave tequilana. The sequence goes on from JAVJIF010001831.1 coordinate 305,330, forward strand.
CTGCATTAGAAGCTACCCTAGGAGTAAGGACGTACTCTTTGAGAAAGCCTTAGAAGACAAAATCTTTCGGGTATTTCTGGAGGCTTCTGCAATGGATGGTTTGGTGCCCCTTACTGTCAAGGTAAGAACAGAAATCTTTTACTCCGCGGAGTGTGGGTCGTATGGGGTTGGCCTCGGGCGTTTAACCCAAGGCTAGTCCTTGATGACATTGAAGAGTTTCTCCTTGGACCCGTAATGGTCCAGCTGGTATGTCGAGTTTGTTGTTCGCTTGAGATGCTTCTGATGCTGTGGGACACATGACGAGGGTCAAAATTTGATCACTACGGTGAAAAGTGCTTCTATTACCTCCTCAAAATTGTGGAGCAAGTGTGACGGCAGAGAGTAAAACCAATATGAGATCAACCTTTCAAACTGGAGGGAAAGGTCAATCACAAGAGCCAGTCGTTGCGAGAGAGGCCACCATCTTATCTCAAAAATATCTGATGTGCTAAATTTGATCGCTGGCTCTGGAGTAGTAGTCGAAGATTAGAGTCGTGAACTTGAATTCATACTCCAGAATCACTTCAGATAAAGGGGAATCGGAGACCTCGGCAGTGGCCTACTTCGATTCGCTATGGAGTTGCAGCTTCGCCTCCTCGATCTGCCTTTGAACTAGCTCATCGAGGGTTCAGATGTCGGGAAACTTCTCAGTCCTTCTCCAAGTCGCTGTACTGAACTCCCATTTGAAAATAAGGTGAATCAATCTCGTTATCAGAGCGTTCTTTATGCAGGGGGAAGTCGGTTTGGACTGCCTCAGAGTGGTGGTGGGTCTATTAACTCGAGTCTTCCTAGTCCTAAGTTTGTCCTCTAGCTGAGTTTGGACCTGAGTTCTTTAGAGGACGGTGATCTTTGCATGGAGTCGGTCGTTGTGTTGTTTAATGTCTCCTTCTCTCGGGCGGCATTGTCACAAACGAGAGCCACTTGCTTTTGATTGTGATTTCACTGGATTGTTGCTCCTTCATCTACTTCTTCATGTCGGTGAGCATCTAGAGAATCTGGCCTTCGTATAGATGTGGCATTAGGGCGCTAATGGTTGCCCTCTGAGATGAGGATAAGCCTTTGTTTTCTGTGAGACATTCCTGATCAAGAGATCCGCGCGCCCATCAGTGGTACTGATCTTGCCTTTGGACGGGGCGCCGTTGTGAGTGATCATTTATTTCTTCGGGGCCATCGACGCTGGGGGAAAGGCTTTTTAGAGGAAGGTTCGGTTGGATGTTAAGGAAATCTCGAGTATATACTCAAAATCTCAATGAAAGCACTAGTTTGTGATGGATAAAACTCTGTCACAAGCAATTGAATACTCCCGATCAAATCTATTTGAGCACACAGAAAGAAGAGATACCTTTCAGGTTATGGGCACTAGTGTGGTGCTGGCCCAATACCCCTGGGCATGCGAATCAGTAGGTGGTAGGGATGAAGTACCAGGTAGAGAGAAACTGTCGGTGTATTGTAGTGGTGGAGTGGCAAACGAAAGCTTCTAGCATGGTGTGGCATGTGCTCTAAGAATTAGGAAAGCGACCTCTTTCTCCTTGAAGGAGGAGGCGTATTTGTACCTCACTGAGGCGGTGAAGTGGATGTGGATATCTATAGATCTCAACAGATTAGTTTGAATCTGTTGATCTTTGTAACCGCCTAGATTGAGTCTTGGTAGTTGAGATTGATACGCTGGAGAGTAATCCGTAGTTATCCCACCTGCTAGTCAAGTTGTAAGGTCATTATAGAGTCTTGGACGAGTAGTGAGATAAGGGTGCTTCACTGCCTTCGCGTTCTTCAGGATCCATCTCGATTTATCGCTGAAATGGAGAGAATAGCTGCCACGTGGCGGGACTCTTGAATTGGAACTGGGGTGCCTTCGGGAGGCGGTATGGCCTCAGAAATGTGGATGAAGGATGCCTTCTGATAGAAGGTGGCAGAGACTTCAGAATAAGTTCCCGAGCGTCGGTTCATGATCTTGTCACCTGGACACGTGTCGTGATCCTGACATAGATCAAATTTTGACCACCACAACTATGTATCAAATGATATTTTTTTCTTTGACTAATATAACATATTTGTGTAACCACTTAATGCATGGGTAAAAAGGGTATAGAATCGCATATTTTTCATTATTAGCCTAATTTGAGTATGTAGATCAAAGATGAACTGTTCGGATCATTCATGGGATAGCCCATGTGGAGTTCTCATGAAGTTTGATTCTAGAACTGTTCTTATAGGAGCATTTCCCTATATATATGGCTGAGATTTTTTTTGTTTTCCAAAAACAAAAACACAAAGATTTCAGAGATCTTCTGGAAACTATTACTATACATCGATCCATCTTTAAAGAGAAAGAATAAAAGGAAAAAGAGAATTTTCTCCACATTGATGAATCAACCTTCATGATACCAAATCACAGCCCTGTAATTTCTCCGATTACCTAATTATCAATTGTAATAACTAGATTGATCGTAAATTGTTTAATCAATATTTACCCAAATTAGAAAATATTTCGTATATTCTGGCTGCAAAACCAAGAAGTTTCTAAGATAGGAGGTGCCAATTTGAAAATTTTAGTAATACCAAATAATAAAAGTTTTGTTCCGGTAATTTTTATTGTGTTTTTGTTTATTTATTGGGTAGAAGCATTTGAGTTTGATAGCTCTTCATTGTTACTGTAATCTGTGTTCTCTAAACTTTGCAGGATTCATCTTAAGTGATGATAGATGAAGTCTCACCGTGGCCTAATGTATATGGTCCTCTGCTAGTCCTTTTAGATTCTCTCTCTCTCTCTCTCTCTCTCTCTCTCTCTCTCTCTCTGAGCATGCATTCAAAATTTTAAATCGCCAGAAAGCTCATCAAATAAAGCATTTGAAGGGCCACATAAGTTCAATCAAATCCCACGGTAGGAACGGAGGTACAAATTAAGGAAATACATAATAGTTTATAACAAACTATGAGATGCCTAGCCTCACTGTAGTGAAGTCCCTACTGAACGCACTCAATTATGTTTCTCCTGGAAGTTAATTAGCTACTTCTCATTTTGTTCTCAGATTTTTCCTATCAGTGGGTCATTTGTAGCATACAAGAAGAGCCCGGACAGCTGCTGTAGGATTTGAAAAAGAAATCGACCGTAATTTGGAACCCATTCCTTCCATGACCCCTCATAGCTGAGATTTTTTTTTATTTATATAAACTTTGTGCAGGTCCTGGTGTCAAGCTGCTCGACTCCGGTGATTTGCCTTCCATTGAAAGCTGGTTTCCAGTGTCAAATCTTCTGACATCTTCGATCATCCTCACCACCTCTGTCATCTTTGGTCTCTGCTCTGGCATTCCAACGACACAGAACATTCCAATCTGAAGCATCTCAACCAATTCCTCCCCTATGTTAGGGTACCTCATTAACTCCACATCAAACACCTCGGCTGTCCACTCCTCTCGGACCACTGACTGGACCCACCGCACCAGGTGCAGCACCTCGTCACCAGCCCCAGTGACCTGGATGGGTGACTTGCCGGTAAGCAGTTCAAGCACAAGGACACCAAAGCTGTACACATCAGAGGCTTGGGTGGATCGTCGCACATCAACAACCTCAGGAGCACGGTACCCAGCAGTCCGAGAAACACGAGGAATGATAGGATTGCTTGACAGGGATGAGAGGCCAAGGTCAGATACACAACCGAAGCCCTGGGCATTGAGGAAGACATTAGAGGACTTGATATTGCCATGGACATACTTCCTGCTGTTCTCAGTTTGGATGCGCGCAATCCCTCTTTGATGCGTCCTCACCGTCGGCGAAGGCGTCGGCGATCACCGGCTGGTAGCGATGGCGGTTACGAGGCGGCATCTCAACCTGCAAAGCTAGAAGGAGAAGACAGAGCAGGGAGAACAGGCACACCTAAATCAAAGAATAAAAGAAGAAAAAAAATTTTATTGATGAAGGAGATGCACGGCGGAGCTGAGCTTCGTCGGAGAGCTCGAGATCGCTACAAACCCAAAATTTAGGGCTGAATCAATTCATAGATCCCCAAATGAGAAGACCCGAGGCCTTTAAATCCTCTCACAATCATGGACCGGGTTACAAACGGGTCTGATACCTTTTATGACCCAGACCCGGCCCATTACAATTAAAACGAAGAAGAAAAGAAAATTCGAAAAACCCGGGAACCCAACGGTCTGGAAACTCTGGAGGGAAGCCAAAGCACAGTTCTGGACTTCAAACTGTATCAAAGCTCGCCCCTCAAAATCGACCTTGTCCTCAAGGTCGAGCTTAGGAATCTCAGAGGAGATAAGGATGGCTCAGAATTCATCATTGCCATTACCAATCCGAACATTACCAACAGAGGGAGAAGAAGAGCTCAGAACATCATCACAGCTCTATTTAGATTCCAGTCCCATCCACTGTAACTCCCAGAGAAGAAGAAGGAGAAAATCCAGGAATTTTGAAGAACAGATCAAAGAATAGATTGCTCACCTGGAAGCACAGGAGGCAACAGAATGCAACAAGGCTCAGCAGTACAGAAAAACTCACCCAAAGAGTGAGGAGCTCAGAGTATCATCACTGCTCCTTCCTCAAAGTCGACCTTGATTCAAGATCGAAAGTTGGAAATCTTTTAACCAGCCCCCAGTAATTTTCCCATGAAGCATCATCAATGGGCAATTGTTTCCATTTGACCAAAACTTCTGTCACTGCTTTTCCCAATCTGTTCACCATCCTGCGTTCCAGTATAGCCTCTGGTTCCTTGATTACTTCAATATTGTGAGATGGCAACTGGTTTTGGACCTGAATTGTACTTCCCAACTTCTTCTTCAACTGTGAGACATGGAAAACAGGGTGGATCTTAGCTTCAGCAGGCAAATCCAGCTTATATGCAACTGATCCCATCTTTTGTATAATCCTGTAGGGGCCATAGAACAAAGGAGATAATTTTTGAGATCTTTTACCCCCTACAGAAACCTGTCTATAAGGTTGCAACCTCAAAAATACCAAATCTCCAATTTCAAAAGACCTTTCAGTCCTGTGAGAATCAGCCAATTTTTTCATTCTATCCTGAGCCTTGACTAAGTTGTCTTTTAATAGCTGTAGAGTTGTATCCCTATCCAGCAATGCATCTTCCACAATTTGCAACTTAGCAGTCTTAGGAATGTAAGAAGAAATGGTTGGAGGAGGTTTACCATACAGAGCCTGATAAGGTGTCATTTTAATGGAGGAATGCCAACTAGTATTATACCAGAATTGTGCCCAAGGCAGCCATTTACACCAATCCTGGGGTTTATGAGAACAGAAACACCTCAAGTATGTTTCTAAACATCTGTTAACTACTTCTGTCTGCCCATCAGTCTGAGGGTGGAAAGAAGTACTAAACAAGAGTTGAGTGCCCTGTAATGACCACAGCTCTTTCCAAAATTCACTGGTAAAGACTGTGTCTCTGTCAGAGACTATGCTGTGGGGCAACCCATACAAGCTGTATATATGATCAAGAAAAGTGGCAGCTACTGTTTTAGCTGTGTAAGGATGGGAGAGTGGTAAAAAATGGGCAAACTTAGATAATCTGTCAACAATAACAAAGATGACAGATTTTCCCCAACTTTTAGGTAGTCCCTCAATAAAATCCATTGAGATATCTTCCCACACTTGTCCAGGGATAGGAAGAGGTTGTAGAAACCCTGCAGGCCTGGTAGTTTCATATTTGGATCTTTGACAAATATCACATTCTCTGATATACTTTTTAATACTGCCTTTCATTCCTGGCCAATAGACCACTCTTTTAAGCCTTTGATATGTTTTCTCATACCCTGAGTGTCCCCCACTGGGGTATCATGATGCTCAGTTATCAGCAATGGAATAACAGAAGCTGAAGGGTTAAGCATAATCCTACCCTTGTAATAGAAAAGCCCATTCTTCTTCTGGTATTTAGCAGAATCCAAGGTTCCTTCAGTCCATCTTCTGTCTAATTCAGAAAAATAGACATCAGTATCTACCAATTTCTTGACTATTTCAATCCAGTCAGACTCTATAACAGAGATTTCCATCATTGATGGCTTTTCTATGGTTTCATTTCTTCTGGAAAGACTGTCAGCAGCCACATTTTCCTTGCCTTTTTGTATTCCACTTTATATCTATAATTGCATAACTTCAGAAGCCAAGTGTGTTGAGCTTCAGTATAAAGCCTTTGTTCCAACAAATATTTCAGAGGCTTGTGGTCAGTTTTAACAACAAATTCCCTTCCCAAGAGATATTGTCTCCATTTCTTAGTAGCTAATAATAAACCCAGCATTTCCCTTTCATAGGCTGAGGCAAGTTTCCCAGGATTCTTCAACTCTTGACTAATATAGGCTAAGGGGTGGTTGTCCTGCATCAGTACTGCCCCTATTCTAGTAGCAGAAGCATCACACTCTATTACAAAGGGTGAAGAATAATTAGGCAGTGCCAACACTGGAGGATTTGTCAGTGCTGATTTTAAGGTCTCAAAAGCCTTCTGGGTTGCTTCAGTCCAACAAAAAGCCTGTTTCTTAGTAAGGGCAGTGAGAGGTGCAGCTAAAGTACTGTATCCCTTAATGAACTTCCTATAATATCCAGTCAGCCCCAAGAAACCCCTCAAAGCTTTTAATGTTTTTGGTACTGGCCACTCTATTATAGCCTGGATTTTGTTCATGTCTACAGCCACTCCTTTTGCAGAGACCACATGCCCTAGATAGGCTACCTCTGATACCCCAAACTGGCACTTGCTCCTTTTAGCAAATAGTTGGTTAACTTTAAGAATCTCAAACACTAATCTCAGCTGCTTCATATGTTCCTGCAAATTCTTACTGTAAATGAGGATATCATCAAAGAAAATCAACACAAATTTCCTAAGATAAGGTTTAAATAACTCATTCATTAGTGCTTGGAAGGTGGCCGGGGCATTAGTCAATCCAAAAGGCATCACCAGGTATTCATAATGCCCTGAATGAGTCCTGAATGCAGTTTTAGGAATATCCTCTTCTCTCATTCTGATTTGGTGATACCCACTTCTTAAATCCAACTTGGAAAAAATATTGGAGCCATGCAACTCATCCAACAACTCATCAATTAGAGGAATAGGATATTTATCCTTCACTGTTTTCTGATTTAAAGCCCTATAGTCCACACAAAGCCTCCATGTACCATCAGCCTTTTTAACCAAGACCACTGGAGAAGCATAAGGACTTCTACTATTCCGAATGATTCCAGAATCCAACATTTCCTCCACCATTTTTTCTATCACATTTTTCTGTTCCCAGGGGTGCCTGTAGGGCCTTAAGTTGACAGGTTCAGTACCAGGAATCAGATTTATTTGATGGTCATGACTCCTCTTAGGTGGGAGCCCAAGTACTTCCTCAAACAGCACATCATATTCCTGGCATAAAGCCTGTAGTTGATCATGGCATCCTTCTACAGGTTGGGAATCTAAGTTTTGACAAACATACATCACCCAACCTTTAGTAGACTGATACAGGGTTTTTTCCATCACCCTAGCTGAAACTATTTCCATATCATTAGGGAGCACCCCCTGTAACTCCCAAGACTGATTATTTCTGGTAATTTTTACTCTTTTCTTTTTGAAATTTACAGTCAATTCATCTAGGGACTGTAACCAGTCTACCCCCAAGACCATTTGACAACCTCCAATGGGTAATACATGAAAATCAGTGACTATTTCTAGCCCTTGACACTTAAAGCATACTGCTCTGCAAATTCCTTCACTTTGTAACTTATCATCCCCTGCTATGGTGACACTAAATGATGTTTCCTGATCAACTGCAAGTCCTGTTCTTTGCACCACCTTGGGATCAATAAAGTTGTGGGTTGAACCTGTATCCAATAAGACATTTACAGGTTTCCTATTAACCTGTCCAAAGAACCTGATGGTAGTAGGAGATATACTTCCCTCCATGGCATGAAAAGATAGTTCTGGTAAACTGTTTTCCAGGGTGTCTTTAGGTCTTAACAGAATTTCCTCCCCTTGTTCTTCTTCAGAATCATCACACTCAATTAACATTAGGCTCTTTCCCTGACATTTATGCCCTGGTGTATATGCTTCATCACACTTAAAACACAGTCCTTTTTTCCTGTATTCTTCCACCTGAATTGGAGATAGCCTCCTTCCTGGTGTTATATTAGTGTTCTTCACAGCAGCTGGAATAGGTTGATTCCTAGTGATCAAGGGATTGTTCACAGAACCCTTAAAAGGAACAAACCTAGATTGCTTCCTTTCTGCCATTGCAATACTTTCCCTAGCCACTGCACTACGATAGGCTGACACCATAGTCGTAGGCCTGTCCAATTTAACCTTACCTCTTAGTTCTTCCCTCAATCCTGATAAGAATAGACTGATCAAGTTCTTCTCAGTCTCCTCAATTAAATGAGCTAACCTGATGAAAGATTTGTGATATTCTTGAACTGACCCTGTTTGTTTCAAATTGGCCAATGCAGAGAGAGGATCATCAAGGTCATCCGGTCCATACTGTAGAATCATTTCATCATAGAACTCCGGCCAAGTAATTATCTCTCCCTTTTGTTTCTCTAGCCATCTCCACCACAACAGGGCTTCTCCTTGCAAATAGAAAACACAGAACTCAACTCTATCTTCCACTGGAGTATGGTGGATGGTGAAGACATGCTCTAATTGATACAACCAATTCAAGATATCCCCATCACCTTTAAATATAGGAATTTCTACCTTCGGATTCTTGGGCAGGGAAGCCTACTGACTGTGGAAGAAGATAACTGAGATTTTGGATTTCTTTTCAAGAACCCATCAGATCTCCCACCCATTCCCGTCGACTGTTTAAATGGATTGGAAGGAGATGGCATACCTCTTGGGCTACCCTTAGGTATTTCATGATAAGGGACTGCACCTCGTCCTATTTCCTCTTGTCCCTTAATTCCACCTCGGGTTTCTTGGAACAATCGTGCCATCATCCCAACCAACTCCTCATGTCTGAGGTCCATCTTGTCCTCGAGAGATCTGAATCTATCATCAACCGATCTCAACTTATCCTCTACTCTTTCCTCAAGCATACGACTTCTTAGAGCTGTTCGCTCATCAATAGCTCGGAATCTAAACTCACCTGGATCTTCTTCTTGAAGAATTGATCCCTTGCCGTTCGTGCGTTCTTGATCATCTACTTTCTTGGAATTCCAAGCTTCGTCGAAAGAGACTGATCCTCTAGGCTCCGTCTTTGGCGTTACATCATCTGCTTCACCACCGAGATCGTCAGGGTACCCTGGGATCGTCGGCTCTGATACCATTGATGCGTCCTCACCGTCGGCGAAGGCGTCGGCGATCACCGGCTGGTAGCGATGGCGGTTACGAGGCGGCATCTCAACCTGCAAAGCTAGAAGAAGAAGACAGAGCAGGGAGAACAGGCACACCTAAATCAAAGAATAAAAGAAGAAAAAAAATTTTATTGATGAAGGAGATGCACGGCGGAGCTGAGCTTCGTCGGAGAGCTCGAGATCGCTACAAACCCAAAATTTAGGGCTGAATCAATTCATAGATCCCCAAATGAGAAGACCCGAGGCCTTTAAATCCTCTCACAATCATGGACCGGGTTACAAACGGGTCTGATACCTTTTATGACCCAGACCCGGCCCATTACAATTAAAACGAAGAAGAAAAGAAAATTCGAAAAACCCGGGAACCCAACGGTCTGGAAACTCTGGAGGGAAGCCAAAGCACAGTTCTGGACTTCAAACTGTATCACTCTTGCAGCACCAATGGCTATTTTGAATCTGGTATCCCAGTCCAGAGGAGTCCTATCTTCCCCACTCTTTCCTGCAAAAGTGGAAGAACAAGCAGCACGTGAGATGGACAAGAGCAGTTATGCAAGAATATTTTTCGTATCAAAACCAACATATGACAATTGAATAAAAGGAACCGGTTATTGCTGCCTTGACTTGAGAAGATATAATTCTATGAACATGCATTAGTAAAATGTTCAAAATTTTATAGTTGCCTACTTATCAGAATGAAATTTACTCTTTTGCGTGTATAATAGTGTAAGTTTCAAGCAATGGCACCGACATCTTTGATCTACATGAAGTGGGTAAGTAAAGAAAAAGCAAGTCATGAAGTTGTTTTCCCTCGTTAGGTTACCGAAATTCTAAAGAGAAAAGGAAGAAAAATTAGCAGAGTTTTATTTTGATGTCTAATTAATTCCCCATTTGAAGGCAGTGAAACGTGAAACTGCCCCCATAAACCTGTATATTCTGTTATTTCTTCATCATTTCCTACAGGACCATACAGCCAAAACTCACTCGCATAAGAATGATACAGTACTGTGCATTAAGAACACATCCTTAACAAATTACACTTCACTCCGCTGAAACATTGCAAAAACCACAATGCGATATTGTCTTAAGGCATGTAAGAACTTACTCAGATATCTCATGAGTCATATCTGCACTCATGCAAATATAGATGGTCTTCAATCATGCAAAAGACATACATGAAACAGTTCACATTGTATCCAAAATAGTTGGCATGTGCCTTCATTTGCATGCTAAAAATGTTCTTGTTAAGGATAAGAAAGAACATCTAGCAGCAATCTCGGAACCCGTTTGGAACTTCCACATCCAAATAACAGATTATCTTAGACTGAAATCAGTCACGACCTGTCAATGCCTCAATGGAGATCTGCAAGCAGAGACACAGACTGTAATACCATATAAGCTATGAGTTCAGTAATATCCTGTACATGCTACTCGAAACCGATGATCAATGAACAACCTCTACAAGGGTTCATTCAAGAACGTTTGGTCTAAGCAGTGCTCTGTGGTATTCTACATGATGAACAAGTGAGTCAACGATAGGCTGCTAGGAGTAATAGTTTGCTTTCACCATACCATCTATCTTTATCAATTATAATATAATTATTACTCCTGAGAATCAGCAATTTCAACAACTTCACACTCTGCAATTCCCTTCGTTCTGGCCTGACTATCTACATGTTTTGATTAAAAACAAACAACAGGCACTCTTAGTTTATCTTTGCTCTACACCCTGTCTCAAGACCCCATCCGCCACTTAATCCTCATTGATTTACCTCCAGCAAACTATTAGATAATTTAAACTGCAATATAAAGTCCTATCTGAAATATTTTCTATTGCGCGCCGGGGAACAACCAATGAGAAACCGCAACCAACAGAGAGATACACCAAGAAGTACCCAAATTACAAGAACAATTAAACAAGAGAGAAAACAAAAACACAATATTTAACGGGGTTCGGCAATTTGCGTACGTCCTCGTGGCAGGGGGGGAGTTTTTATTGATTCAATAATCAATTACAGGTTACAATTCATGGGGGTTACACCTCTTAATTTATAGCCAGAGAGTCCTAGAGTTTTAGGATACCACAATTGGATTCGACTCCGGATCATAAACGGAGTTCGAATCCTAATAGAACCAGCAGATCCGTTTGTCGGTCGACCGCTCAGGCGGTCGACCCTTCGCTCGGTCGACCGGTCGGTCGACTAAACCCCAACAGAAATAGGGCTCGTGCCAATCGGTAGATTGAACAGTCAACTGACCCTTAACAGAAACTTGACTCGTGCTAGTCAGTCGACCGTTCGGTCGACCAACTGCTGTTGTGCACCAAGTTGCGCATGTCGATCACCAAGTTGTGCATGACGATCGACCGGGCGGTCAATCGGCCTCTGTTCTGCCTGCATATGGACTGCATTCTTACTCGTTTTGAATTCTAATCTCTACACTATCTCTTCCGATGAGTTAAAAAAACTCTTCTATTAAGTTTTTATCTCCTCTCTCCCTACAATTCTCCACTTCGGTGAAGATTTCTTAAATCTGAGCCGAACTCAACACAGTACATGTCAACCCGAAAGAAGCTGTACCTATGTGGCTGCCTACATACCCTGCTCAATGGATCAAGTCATTCGTAGTTCATCCAAGCAAGCTACATCGAGCTCAAGCAACAGAAAGGATTTGGAGCATCTCTTTACAATGTGTAAATTTCACTCTCAAAATCACCTTATTAAGCATATCAGCGGGATTCTCCTTTGTGTGAACCTCTAGTAACTCAATGTCACCTTCATCAAGAATCTCCCGAACAAAGTAGAACCTAACATCAATATATTTCGTCCTTACATGATACACCTGGTTCTTTGCTAAATAGATAGCACTCATATTATCACAATTGATTTTCAACGGATTCTGTTCAATCACCAAGTCATCGATCAACCCTTGAAGCCATATTGCCTCTTTCATAGCCTCCGTCATGGCCATGTACTCGGCCTCTGTAGTAGATAATGCAACGGTAGACTGTAAAATAGAGCGCTAACTCATCGGTACTTGGAACAATGTAAACACATATCCTATAAACCGGTATTTGTCGAGATCTCCTGCATAATCAGAATCAACATATCTGACACATCCTGCTTACCCAAAGAATCCTTCTCGAATACTAAACGAACGTCTATGGTACCCTTAATGTATTATAGAACCCACTTTACTGCCTCCCAATAACCCCTACCGGGATCATGCATGAATCTGCTAATCATCTAGACAACTTATGACAAATCAGGCCACAATTGTATAAATCAGGTCTTATACACACTATTGTATATATTAAACTACCAACTGCTAGCATACGACATGCGAGTCATGTACTCACATTCTTCAAATAGTAGTAGGAGACATAGTGGCTTTTAACTTGAAATGAGGAGTCAATGGTGTACTTACAGATTTTGTATCACTGTTGATATTGAACCTCTGAAGTACCTTCTGCAAATACCCCTTTTGTGTCAAGCTAACCTTGTCACTCCTTCACTCTTGCTTAATCTCCATGCCTAGCACCTTCTTCGCTTCACCAAGATCCTTCATCTAGAACTCGAAAGACAAGTCTTTCTTTAATTTATCTATTGCAAATCTGCTCTTAAAAGCGATGAGCATATCATCTACATACAACAGTAGATAGATGTACTCTCCACTGAGTAGCTTATTATAATATACACATGAGTCATAATGGCTACGTGTATCTTTTTTCCTCTTATGAAGCTGTCAAAATGCTTGTACAACTGCTTAGGAGACTACTTTAATTTATACAACAATATCTTCAGCTTGCATACCATATTCTTCTTTTCTGCAGTTTTGAACCTCATCAGTTAAGACATGTAGATCTCCTCTTCAAGATCGTCATGGCAGTCTTCGTATCGAGCTGGTCAAGTTCCAACTCATACTGTGCTACCAACGCCAGCAAAATCCGAATCGACGAGTGCTTTACAACATGTGAGAATACCTCGTTGTAGTCAATATCTCCTCGTTGTGTGTAGTCTTTAGCTACCAATCTGGCATTATAGCATACAGTATCTTTGAGAGATCCATGTTTCTTTGCATATACCCACTTCAGCCAATTGCCTTCTTTCCCTTGGGCAACTCAGTCAGTTCTCAAGTGACATTCTTGTATAAAGAACTCATCTTTTCCACCATGGCATCCTTCCACATCTTGGACTATAAGCTGATTTCAGCTTCCCTATATGTAGACGGGGTTGCCTCTTCAATGACTGGGAGAGTATAGACCATAATCATATCTATAGTGAGCCAACTAAGCTTTCATGAATTTCTTTTAGTTTTTTCAACTGGAATGGATTCAGGGACATCACCCATAGCCTGCCTTTGATCCTCATCATCATCAGTATCCTGATCGATTACATGATCACTACCCTGTGTCATATGGGTACAATCTTCAATGATACTGATCTTTCTAGAGACGGTAAAGTAGCATCACTCTCCACTTCTGTGATATTCTTTTGGTCTTCTCAAGCTCCACGTGTAAGAAATTGTAAACTTCAACATTGAAGCCTCATCAAACATAACATCTCTGCTGAGTATAAACTTCTTATTCTTAGAATCCTAAATCTTGTAACATTTTACTCCTTTCTTGAATCCTACGAACACACCATTTTTCGCTCTTAGGTATAACTTATCTTCCTTAACATGGTAGTAGGCCGAACCCAAATACCCTTAGCGAATTATAATCCTGAGCAGCTTTCCCTGACCAAACTTTCAAAGGAGTTTTACCTCATATCGCAGACAAAGACAAGCTATTAACGAAGTAGCAAGCATATGCCAAAGCCTCAACCCAAAAAATCTTTGATAATCTGGCATTGGATAACATACATTAGACCTTCTATAGCAAGGTTTTATTCATCCTTTCGGCTATCCCGTTTTATTGTAGTGTTTCCTTTACTGTGAAGTGTCTTTCTATGCCCTCATCACGGCATAGCTTAGCCTTAGGAAAGGATCACTCTTATGCTCACCTCTGTTGTCTGACCGAAGCACCTTGATTCATATTTTTCTTCCACTCCACAAACAATTGTAGGACTTTTCCTTTGTGCTTCATGATATATACCTAACATCGCTTAGAATAATCATCTATAAAAATCACAAAGTAGTAGTTACCTCCAATAAATGTCGTCTTGGTAGGTCCCCAATCATCAGTGTGAATATAATCCAGAATCCCCTTGGTGCATTGAGTCGCTGTGTCGAATTTTACCTTGGTCTTCTTTCTGATGATGCAATGTTCACAAAACTCTAATTTGCAAGTCTGATACTTTTCAATAGATCTTTCTTTGCAAGAGCTTGCAAAGACTTTTTTCCTGTATATCCGAGCCTCATATACCATAGCCTAGTAGAATCATTATCTGAATCTGTGAAAGTCGCCACTTGACCTGTAACCGTACTACCCTTCAAGTAGTAGAGATTATTTCGACGGACGCCCTTCAAAATCACCATTGAGCAATTATTCGTCTTGAGAACACCATCTCTTATAGATACCTCAAGACCCAATGTTTTCAAGCACCAACTGAGATAAGATCCATTTAAGTTGAGGTACATACCTCACTTCCTTCAATTCACACGCCATCATCCCATCAAACATCTTAATCTGAACTGTACATATTTCTTCCATGTTATATGGGCGATCATCACCCATGATAACACAACATCATCTAACTTCTCAAAGTTAGAAAACCAATCCCTATTTGGGCATACATGATAGGTAGCTTCAGCATTCAATATCCACTCAGAGTCACTTGAGTAACTAACAATAGGACTAGTATTGGAGAAAGAGAATACTGAAGAGTCTGAGTCCGATCCACCTGTCTGTGAAGTACTGGCTTGAGTATGACCACCTATGTGAGATTTGCCTCAGTCTTCGACTCCTTCTCTTACCTGTAGCCTTTGAACAATCAATCTTCTAGTGTCCTAACTCTTTGCATTAGGTGCACTGGTTCTTCCTCATATCTCTGAAACCTGGCCTAGACTTTTATCTCTCACGATCATCTTTGCTCTTCTGATTGAAACTCCTACCTCTTATCGTCAATACCTCTGCTGATATACCCTAAGAAGAAGACAGCATATTCTGCCTCCTTACTTCATAATTTACAAGAGCAGCTGATACATTGCTGTAGTTAAGTGTTTGTCTACCATTGATCAAAGTTAATAAGAAAGTCTCACTCTCTTCATCAAGAAGAGAATTTAATAGAATTAACGCCTTATCCTCTTCTTCGATCTTCACATCTACGTTAACTAAGTCTGTACGAAGCTTGGTATAGTTATGCATATGTTTATCAATAGAGAGTCCTCTTTTCAACTGGAAGCGATAAAATCTCCTCTTCAATTATAAACGCGACTCGATGCTTTTTCTCAGATTTTTCTTTTCCAGAATCTCCCGTAACTACCTTGCAGATGTTTCATATAACACATGATACTTGATGTCTTATGTCAAACAAGACCTTATCAGACCACATGCTGTTTGATTCATCTTGTCCCAATCATGTTCAAAAGTAACCTCGGGCTTTTTCTCCAACCGTAAAGTGTCTTCGAGCTTTAATGCTGTAATGCACCCATCACCTCACATCTTCACATTCTAAAGTTATTCTTGTCATCAAACTTCACCACATCAATCTTCAATGGATGTGAATTCATGATTTTCACTTTAAATGTACTATCTACAACCATCTTCTTAATAAATTTCTCAAAATAATGCGGAAAACAAACAGAGTTAGATTAAAAACTAAATAAAGAATAGAATCTTTATCTCAAAGTGAAACCCTAGGAGAGTTTTAGAAACGATCTGCTCCACCAAATTTGATTCCTTGAGCAATTCAAACGCTGTTCTGAGATCGACACATGATCCCACAAACAGTCCCAACGCTGCTCCGAGATCGACACACGATCTCCGACAAATAACCACCAATGCTCTTGAAATTGACACATTATCCCACGATGAACCTGGGATGCTCTGATACCACTTGTTGTGTGCCGATGCAACAACCAATAAGAAATCTCCAACCAATAGAGAGATATACCAGAGAAGTACCCAAAAGACAAAAATAATTAAACAAGAGAGAAACTCAAACACAATATTTAGCGAGGTTCGGCAATTTCTTACATCCTTGAGCAAAGGAGAGATCTTATTGATTCAATAATCAATTACAAGTTACAATTCATGAGGGCTATACCCCTTAATTTTTAGCTAGAGTGTCCTAGAGTTTTAGAAAACCACGATTGGATTCGACTCCGGATCAGAAACGAGTTCGAATCCCAATAGAATTAGCAGATCCGTCTGTCGGTCAACCGCTCTGTCGATCAACCCTTCCTTCGGTCAACAGGTTGATTGACCGAACCCCAACAAAAATAGGGCTAGTACTAGTTGGTCGACCGAATGGTCGACAGGCCCTTAACAGACTCTTGGCTCGTACTACTCAGTCGATCGCTCGGTCGACCGAACTACTGTTGTGCACCAAGCTGTGCATGTCGGTCGACCGGCCTCTGTTCTAACTACATATAGACTGTGTTCTCGCTCCTTTTAGACTCCGATCTTTGCATTATCTCTTCCGATGAGTTAAAAAACTCTTCCGTCAAGCTTTTATCTCCCCTCTCCCTATACCCACGAATATGAAACCAACTCAAATGATTGTGTGCATTTGACAACCAATCATAAGATCTTCTCAGTCTAACCGTGAACCTTTCTTAATGTGGAGCTCTGTTCCATAATTGTCCCTTGCTTGATTGCTTAAATGACAAGTCAAGAACAATGACAATGAAAATCAGTTTTGCAAGTGACAACAGCTAAATAATGAGATCATGTAGGACATTTTGTTATTTGCTTACGATTTGATTCATCAATTCTCCAAGAGTATGTAGTTCATGTCAATAATTACAGCTTTCCAAGTCTTTCCTGCCTTTGCCTAGGTATTGAGATTTTCCTAAATGAACTTCCAGATGTCCTTGAGCTGGTGAGTTTCAATCATCTTAGAATTCTTTAGATTTGGTCTCTCATGAGATTTCTTTGCAAATGCATCATCCTTCTTATCAACTAATTATTGCGTGTATAACCCGGGATACCATACTTACTATGATGCCAATTATTGGGAGATACGGAGATTCCCACCAACGACCTCAAGCACGCTATGAGATTGATTACCTCAAGCATATAAGATGAATATTAAAAGATACAAGAAGAAGACCACACAATTTAGCGTGGTTCGGCCGAAACTTGGCCTACGTCCACATGGAGAGAACTTGAGAGAGAACTATATAAACATGATTTAAAGAGATCTAAACGTCCTCTTGATCCCATAAAAATATTTACATTCCTCTTGAATCTAGACCTAAATTACAAGAGTATACATTCTCTTTATGCACCTTCAACTTGCTCCTTTCTTGACTTTTTAGGGCCTTACATCTCTTCTTCTCCTCTGCTCCAAACAATCTACTGGATTACAACATTTATTTATAGAATTTTATAATACAACTCCTATTTGGAATACGAGATGATCTTGATCGTTGGATGCTTGAAGAATCTTGATCAATCCCATTAGGAGTTGATCTCCTTGATCTAGAAGAATTCTAGACCCTTTCATCTAATCTTCATTGAATAGAATCTGAATCCTATTCGTACTCTCCAGAAAAAGAAACCTACACGCGCCTGAAAAAGAAACTGCTCACGCTTCAAAACGCCTGATTAGTTGAATTATCATCCAGATTAGTCGATTACGCCTTCTATTAGTCGACTTATAATTCTTATTAGTTAACTATTGTATAACCAATCTTTCTTTGTATCTGCCCGATTGACTATATAGTCGACTGGTCTGTGCATTAGTTGACTTATAAGAATTTGTATATTAGACGACTTATACTTCTTATAAGTCGACTAGACTACTTCACCTTATCCGTTCCTTCTGCTTCAAGTCATCGTCTTCTCCAATTGGGTTGGATTTTTTTGGATCATCTCCTCTTGAAAATAAGACAAAATCCTAACATTCTCTACCTTGACTTGCTTTTCAAGCTTTTAACAAAATACCTTGAGATTTTGGATTATTACGTTGATTCTTTTCTTGATTGTAACCATACCATGAAGCCTTGACTCTCGCCTCCTCTCCCCGGGACTATTGGCGGATTCACCGCTATGCCTTAGATTATCTCGAACCTTACCTAAATGTACCTTTTTTAATCGTCCTGCAACATTAAGTCCCATTGCAGTTTGTCGTGAAGCTCTAACTTAAAGTGAGCTCCTTTCAAGTTTTTTATTGAAACTCCTTGACCTAAATTCTTTCCCTTAACTTGCATTGCATCGCCGCCGCCACCAACCAATTTTGCATAAGGCCCATGCCGGTCTTGAGGAAATCTGCCTCTAATTCTGCCATGATCCTACCAACTATACAGTTGTCAAGAACTTATCGTGCCATGGTCTTCCACCGATCACTTGGTGATACTCCATCTTCCATCGATGTTTTAACCTTGAGACTCACCCTCTTCACATAACTGACATGGTCATACCGCGTCTTTCCGTTACACACTACCATGATCTTCCTTCCATCAATCAAGACTGTCATCCACCACTGCATTGATGTTTGTCAGATCTGTTGTCTATTATTGATGATTTTCAAATCTGATAGATCTACCAATACTTGCAATAATCTCACCGTGTCACGACTACTCCGTTGTAACTTTAACCGTGATCTCCGCAGATTCCTTTACCGATCTATATAGAACCTATATTAAACATTGGAATCTCCTCGATCTGCACCCAACATTGCATCCAGAACGCTGACAAACATATGATTTGACACCTTGATCGTCTGAAACTGACTATGATTGCACGTCCACCTTCCGATCAATCTTGTCCATTGATCGTCTTTACCAACTCTCAGCTGTTTTTTCCTTGACTTACTGATACAGTTTGTTGTTTGTATCAACAGCAAATCCACCTGAAGTCCTTCATGGGATGCCTTGTATGATGCCTCTATAAGCTCGTCG
Source organism: Agave tequilana (assembly GCA_038442645.1). Taxonomy (NCBI): domain Eukaryota; kingdom Viridiplantae; phylum Streptophyta; class Magnoliopsida; order Asparagales; family Asparagaceae; genus Agave; species Agave tequilana. The sequence continues at coordinate 324,651 of JAVJIF010001831.1, forward strand.
AGCTCACCTTGTCGTCCGTCATTGGTGATGATCTAATCATCATCGCTGCGTCTACCGTATTCAGATCTAAGTATCATTGAGTCATGATGACTCTACCTTGATCAATATACTTCAAAAGTCATCAACCTTTACTTTAGAACAAATTTGAACTTTTTTGTTGTCTTCATCTTGATGCCTCCGCCGAACTCCATCAACTTGCATTTTCTTCTTCACCTGGAGCACTCGAGTCTTGAACAAACACCATCAGTTCTGATACCAATTGTTGCGTGTATAATCTGAGATTCATACTTATTATGATACCAATAGTTTGAGAGATACGGAAATCCCAACCGACGACCTTAAGCACGCCTAAGATCGATTACCTCGAGCACACAAGAAGAATATTAAAAGATACAAGAAGAAGAAAACCCAATTTAACATGATTTGGCCAAACTTGACATATGTCCACGGGGATAGAACTTGAGAGAGTTTTACTAATAAACTTGATATAAAGAGATCTAACATTTATCTTGATCGTGCAAGAGTATTCATCTTCCCCTTAAATCTAGATCTAGATCACACAAATATACCTTCTCTTTATGCATCTTCACCTTACTTCTCTCTTTCTTAGCTTTTTAAAGTCTTCTTGGCTTTTTACGGTCTTACATCTCTTCTTCTCCTCCTCTGCTCCAAACAATTTATTGGGTTACAATTTTTATTTATAAGATTTTACAATACAACTCTTACTTAGACTATGAGATAATCTTGATCGTTGGATAATTGAGGAATCTTGATTAAATTCTATAAGGAGTTTGATCTTCTTGATATTGAAGAATTCTAGACCTTTCAATCTTTAGAAACAAACATTCATTGAATAGAATCTGAATTCTATTCATACACCTCCAGAAAAGAAAATATGCATGCGCCTAAAAAAGAAATTCTCACGCTTTAGGATGCCTGATTAGTCGACTTATAATCCAGGTTAGTCGACTACTCCTTCCATTAGTCGACTTATAATTCTTATTAGTCGACTACTGTATAACCAATCATTCTCTGTATCTGCCCAGTCAACTGTATAGTCGACTGGTATATGTATTAGTGGACTTATACTTCTTATAAGTCGACTAGACTGCTCTAGTTTGATCTGTTTCTTCTACTTTAAGCCATGATCTTCTCTAATCAGGTTAGATCTTCTTGGACCATTATCTCGTTTTAAAAATAAGGCAAAATCATAACACTAACATCATAGGCATGGATCTACTCATACTATGGTTCAAATTTACAGCTGAAATACATAAAGTCTATATCATATCACTTTTCTTCCCAGGATCAAACTATCGGTTTGGCTGAAATCTAGAGAAAATAGAGGGAGGAAAAGAACGACCTACATACAACCTTTAACACTTATAAGGGGTCAAGGTCAAGGATGAAAGGCAGACCAAATGGCTTTGCGATGACGCATAGGTAGCACATTGACTAGACTTCGAGAGTCGTGACTCACAAAGAACATATGACACGGGAAGTAGTGTTGAAGCAAGAAGTGAGGGAGTAGATTATGTGAAAACATGTTACTGTTTATTCAATTATAAATCAGCAATCCTCTTTTCTTTTTCCCAATTCCTTTTGGATCTTTTTATGTTAAAACCAAACTCAAATCGAAATCATTGAAAATGCTGTAACCAAAACTGTAGAGGCCCCAAAATGAGACCAAATGAACCAAGTTTGAAAACCTTATCTATGACATGTCTATCATTACCAAGCTAGATTTTCAGTGGAGTTCATTCAATTTATTCTCCTATTACCTTCACTCACATTATTAGACCCTGGTCCATTGTTATTTCAGTGAACGGCTAGAAAAGATTTACTATCTAGAAATATTCAGCATTCCTTGTCCATATCTATCTTCCTTTGGCAACTCAACCAGTTCTGTCTCTATATTGTATTTATCATAATCTCTTCATTCTTTTTCCAAAAAAACATTAACTTTATAATAGGATTGATTTATGATCTCTCAACGTCATAGAAGAAGCCTCAAAGCAAACACAGTTCTCCTTAAACATGACATACACCCCATAATTCAAGTATCTCTTCTGCTTATTCACATGCCCACAACATGTAAGCATATAATCCTAAACCATCATGTTTTATTTGTGCAGATCCAAGTGTTTGCTTTCTACTCACTCACCATGCTAGAGACACATAACATAATCAAAAATCACTTTGTTTTACCCATGCAGTGTTGAGATACACATGTATCAGATAATTCATGCCTACAGTCACATGAATCGATTTCTCACACCTTGGACTTTTCTTTTCCTTTCCATTGCCTTGAGATCCTTGCATCACTACTTCATAAATCAGAATATGCCTCTAATTGATAAACCAGCTGGAGATTGGTCCAATGGTAAAGGGTAGTCAAAAGAATGAAAGAACAGTAAGTGTTATGCATCAACTTTTTGTTGAGGTTGAGGATCTAAACTTGGTTTGACCATTCACTCTATTGAATAATGTGTTTATTGCATTGCATTTAAGAAAAATCGAGGAGCACAAGGTGTAGCAATGAAGCACATATTAAGAAAGAGAAGGAATCTAGTCCCAAAGCATAGGGCTACGCTGGCTATGTTTCCAAACCACTCTTCTACCAAAGAGTGCATTAAGTTGAAAGGTGTACTCTACTTATCAAGCATCATTGGCTAGTGGCTACTGATAAACATGCTACTGACATATATAAATAGGGGTCAGCCATTCAACCCATGTAGGCACTGACTCGTGTCAACTTCTAATGCGGGCATCTAGAGCTAGAGCAGGCAAAAGAACTCCAGCCCAGAATGGTTTGAGCAGTTGAAGATTTTTATGTATTTCCTTTTATATTTCTTCTCTTTTTATTTGTATTTTGGGTTGTTAAGAGGTGGATATTGTATTTCTTTATTTTAGTACCATATCAGTTGCATCCGAATATTGGCTTTTGCTGAACTCTATAAATAGAAGCTTGTATTAGTTGATTAAATAATGAAAAATATTTGAATAACAGTTTATATTGTGATAAGATTGTATCTCAATTTTGTTTAGGTTAAATCCTAATTACCCTATCAAAATCCTAATCCCACTTTTATCCCCCCTTTCTTTTTACCAAGCCGTCGCATCCATCTCTCTGTTGCCCCCCCCCCCCCCAAAAAAAAAAAACCCTTCAGCCTTCCACAAAGCAAACAGAAAAAACAAAGAGAACCCAACATCCCCCAGGTCTTCTCACGCCAACTCCATCACGCCAGCACCACGTCGATGCTCTTATCCTCCTTCACCAGTCACCGTCTACTTCTCCTCGTAGTCTGTGCCCAGTCGACGACGACTAAGCCCCGCCGTCCAGCCGCCGCCTGAAATCCTCGCGGTCGTCTCTCCGACACCCATCTCTCTCTGTCGCTACCCTTCACAGTGCCACCCTCCGCCTCTTCCTCCGTCGCATCGCCGCCCTCGATCTCCTCCTACAACACTGCAAGAGAAAGAAGAAGAAGAAAGAGAACCCACTCTGAATTGGGTTTGGTAGCCTGCAAGCAAAGGCAAAGAAGCAGAAAGAGAGTGGATGTAATTGAAGTAAGCAGATTTGAAGAATTCCAACCCGACCCGTGTTGTGCCTACGACAACAACCTGATGAGGATCTCCTTGATCTCCCAAACACAGAGAACAATTACAACCAGCACAAAAACAATCACCAGAAGAAGAACATGCGCAAACAAACAATGTAACGAGGTTCGGCCTCAATGCCTACGTCCTCGGGGCAATCCAGAAGAGAGATTAATTGATAGGAAGATGATTACAATTGCTAGCAGCCTCTTTGAATGCAAGAGAGCTCTAACTTTCAGATTCTTCTGATACTAAACCCTAGAAACCAATAGCAGCCCTTAAATACAACAGGTTTCCAAACCTGCAAATCACAGCCCGCACCCACAGGTCAGTCGACGGACGGTCGACCGACTTCTTCCACCGGTTGACCGCTCGGTCGACCGAGTGCCCAACAGAGAGTTGGGCAATTACAGTCAGGCATTTCGGTCGACTGGTGGTCGACCGATCTCTTCCACTGATCGACCGACCGGTCGACCAGATGCAAAAAGTCGGTCGACCGTCCGGTCGACCGACCTGCGGGTGCGGGCTGTGATTTGCAAGTTTGAAAACCTGTTGTATTTAAGGGCTGCTATTGGTTTCTAGGGTTTAGTATCAGAAGAATCTGAAAGTTAGAGCTCTCTTGCATTCAAAGAGGCTGCTAGCAATTGTAATCATCTTCCTATCAATTAATCTCTCTTCTGGATTGCCCCGAGGACGTATGCATTGAGGCCGAACCTCGTTACATTGTTTGTTTGCGCATGTTCTTCTTCTGTTGATTGTTTCTGTGCTGGTTGTGATTGTTCTCTATGTTTGGGAGATCAAGGAGATCCTCATCAGGTTGTTGTCGTAGGCACAACAAGTGGTATCAGAGCTTCCAGGCTTCGATTGGGATTTCTGGAGATTTGGAAGGTTGAGATCTGATTCGGTGGAGATCATGTGTCGATCTCAGATCAGAGGTATTCGTGTTCGTGGGATCGTGTGTCGATCTCAGAAGGACGCAAGGAGAGCTCGTGGAATCTGTGGTGGAGTAGATCCAGAAAGAAATTCGATATAGGGTTTCAATGGAAAGGTAAAAATTCAATTTTTATCTGAGTAGAGATCTATTTCCAGTTGATTGTTCTTCCGCATAGATAGAGGATCAATAAATCTCAATGGCAGAAGAAATTACTTCGGTTAAGACAATGAATTCTCACCTGAGGATTGAAGTTGTCAAGTTCAACGGCACAACAACCCGAACCTGCAATTAAGCAAGAGAACAAAAGAAATTGGGTCTAAGTTGTAAAATCAAGTAGCTACAGTATTGCGACCTGCTGCTACAGTAGCGGATTCAAGAAGAAACAGCTCGTTATTATACCAGGTTGGTTTTTTGGACTGTAACTCACACATGGGCTCTGATTCAAGGCGATCTTGGTACTGTTACGATCGTGACAACGAGCTCTACACACCGGCATTCACTCCAGATCGCTGAGATCTCTGTGATCCTCATGAGGTAATTTTCTTTAACACGATTCATTTATTTGTAAGTTGATACTGCTTCTATTACATTTACTCTGCTGCCACTAAATAGCGAGGTTGTGAGAATTCTGTTACCATGTGTTTGCTGATCATAATATTGATTGTATAATTTTTTGCCATCATAACCGATAATTGCATCAGTATATTTTAGATTAAAAACGATACAACTGCCCTTACGTGTTTGTTAAATTCATCTGTTTCATTATTTGCTTTAATTATTTTCCTACCCAAGATCGTATCGTTGGAGTAACATAGCGAAGTTTTATTTTATCACTGATCTCTGAATCACACGCATGCACCGTTTCACATCAACTTTCAATCCTCTCATTTTCTTGCTCTACTTTTTCTTGGTGAATGAACTCGGAAGGTCTTATAGATTTTGCGAGAAATCCATCACCCCTAACTCTCTGTCTTGGAGGTTGACTTTAAATCTAAGAGGTGAATCAAATAGCCTCTACACTTCATTAAAATTCTTGGCTAAGATACAATAAAAAGCCTAAACATGGAACAATTCTTGGCTTCATCAAAGGCCAATCAATAATAAAAGCAAGAGAATGAATGAGACCAATGTTACCTAGTACGTGGATCGCTTTGACACGTCGTATGAAAACAGGAATGGAAAAGGTGAATAGCTTAAAACATGGTATTGTGGGGGTAGTATTCTTCAAATCGCTTAGTTGGAAGAAAATATGTTTACACAAAACACGAAATGATTTTCAGTGTGTATGTCACGTAGGCACACAACATATCTAACGAAATGTTAAATATTAAATATTCAAATAACACTTATGCACACCACAAATAAGCTTTCTTTCTTTTTTTCAACCTTAGTATATAAGGTTTTCTTTCGTTTCATTATTTATAATTCATTAATATTCTTGTTTGCTAATTTTGCCGATCTGGATCGTAAATGTACCACGATTGGAAACACACACACATGATCTAAAACAGAAGTCGTGAAGAGTTTGACGAATTCAGTAGCCCTGAGTGAGCCAAGCACTCAGATTGTGTTTGATTTAGCCAACTATAAGAATAACAAGTGAAACAGTAATGCATTATCATCAAGTACTGAAAATCACGCAATTATCATGTATCTGATTTAGCAAACAACGGAATTAACACAAGCATCAATGATTGCAAATAATACCTAGTTATCATGCCCAATTATCCACAAATAAGTTGTGCAAGTAAGTAAATGATAATAAGAAGAATTAGCGGCAAAAAAAAAGCAAAAAGTCAATCATAATTCATACCATGTAGCAAGGATGAAACACTCCCCGGTTGTAGTAATCATAGACCATGAGCTTCTCATCTTTCGAATAATAATACGCCCTCAACTCCACCACATTCTCGTGCTTTATCCTCCCAATCACCTCCATCTGCTGCTCAAACTCCTTCCTCCCGACCCCGACCTCCTTCAGCCTCTTCACCACCACAGTCGTTGCGTCCTCCAACACCGCCTTGTAAGCCGCCCCAAACGTCCCCTTCCCCAACACCTCCGCTGAAGCCCTCAACAGATCCTCCAAATCAAATGCAAAATTGCAGCCTTCGAAGAACACCAGCCTATTGTTCTCATCCTGATTCCCGCTCACTGCCTTCTCCGGCGACCTATCCCCTTTCGATACCTTTCCAGACATGGGCCTCCTGCCTCTCTTTCCTGACCAAACTGTGACCATCAAAATCGCCATTGCTACAAAAATCAGGGTAAATCCTCCGACAGCGATTCCGAGAATCTCCGACTCCCCTAACCTGTTGCTCTTTCTTGCCACCGGGGAAGGTGAAGCAGAAGGTGTACTGAGGGGCAGTGAAGCGGGATTCACAGGAACAACTGGCATGAAACCGTTGCCGGAAAACGACGAATTCAGAAACTTGAGGAGAGAGCTGGGAATGCTTCCATTGAAATGATTGTTGGACAAATTTAGGAACTGAAGGTTGGGCAGCTCAAGGTCTGGAATTTCCCCGGAGAGCGAATTGTTGGACAAATCCAGAGCAGCAAGTTGAGTCAAAGTAGAAATCGAAGCGGGAATGCTCCCGTTGAACTCATTGCACGAGAGATCCAACACCGTTAGGTTCTTCCAGTTGGAGAAATTGGAAGGCAGAGCACCAGAGAAGCTATTAAACTGCAAGTGGAGGCCGGTGAGGCCGGTGATGTTGAAGAGGTCGGAGGGGAAAGGGCCAGTGAAGCCATTGGATCTGAGGCTCAAGATCTGGAGAGCAGATAGGCGGCCGAGAGTGTTGGAAGGGATCTGGGCGTTGAGCCCGATGGCCGGAAGCCGAACGGCGATGACGCGAGACTTTTCTCGGTTGCAGGTGATTCCGGTCCAGTTGGAGCAGATCAAAGTGCCGTCATCCCAGTTGAGATCACGGCTGTGGTGGATGTTGGCGAGGAAATCGAGCAGAGCTTGCTTGTCCTCCGCCAGATCGGCGACGGCAAGCGAAAAAATCGCCGAAAACAGCAAGAAAACAGCGAGCTTGAAGTCCATTGTTTTCTTTTTCGCGAAGCAGAAGAGTAGAAGAGCTCTGTCCCGAGAGAGAGAACAAAAAGAAAGGAGGTTCAGTTGCTGAGAATTCGAAATGTCGTCACATTTCGAGCTAAAAATTGTACCTTTTTGTTCTTCGTTTTCGTTTTTTTTGTCTTGCGGAGTGGATCTGAGCACGGAAGGATGCGAAGAGTCTTTGTTCTCAAATTCTAGCTGGAAAAAGAAGAGAAAAGGCAAAGCAAAGGGGGGGAAAAGAAGTAAAGAAAAGGGAGCATTAATTCTTCGTACAGAGAGAGTTACAGTAAAATAGAAGTAATTTAAAAAGGAAAAGGAAAAAGACAGCACCCGGAGGCGTAAATGGAGGAGGAGAAATAGAAAGAAGAGAGAAGTTGAGGGTTTGAGAAGATGCATCCAATACTTGTTGCAAACATATATTAATCTGGAGATGTCCACATTCACAATGGCGCGAACCAACGAACAAGTTAATGAACGTGTATGTATGGTATGGTATGGTATGGGGAGCGCGAATTAAAAAGATTATTTTTAGAAACAAACCATGTCATGTCATGTGAGGAGAGGAAACCGTTTGCTTACAAAATTCGGCACCAGTGGAGAGTGCTTCCTTCGAGGGGTTTGGGGTTTGAGGTTTGACTGATAACTGAAGAAGAAGAAGAGATTATTATATTTAACAAAAAAAAAAGGGTGGACTTTCTTTAAACAAGTACCAACTGCTCTCTCTCGCTTGAAAAACAAACAAATGAAAGGAGGGAGGGGTTAATTTTTAATTAGAGGCGGGAGAGAGCGAGGATGATGAGGTACGCCGTTTTTGCTTTTAAAATTTGAAAACTGCTTTGGTTTTTGGTTTAAAGAAAGAGCGGGGAGATGACTCCGATTTTATTATAAAACAAAAAAAAGATTAATCTCATTTACTGGAGGGGGGGCGTGTCGTGTTGGGACTTGGGAGGCAGCGTGGTGTCGCCGGTAGGGGTGGCCACCGGGGCGGGTCGATCCGCCCCGACCCGTACTGTGCGACTCGTCGGAGTCGCACAGACGGGTTGGCGGGTCAACCCGTACCCGCCCCGTTAAGGGGCGGGTCGAAACGGGTTGACCCGTCCCGTGGTCACGGGACGAATCCAATTCGTCCCGTGACGAATCACGGGACGAGTCGGGTCGGGGAAAATTTCCCCGACCCCCCCTTCTTAATTTTTTTTTTTTTTTAGTTCAATAATTTTTTAAGAACGTTAGAGGGGAAAATTATTATACGCCCCCTATATTAAAAAAATTTTTATTTTAAACCCTCAACGGCTCAAAACTGAGCCGTTGGGGTGAAAAACGAGGGTGCCACGTGGCACCCTCGTTTTTCACCCCAACGGCTCAATTTTGAGCCGTTGGCACTAAAAAAAAATAAAAAAATAAAAACCCTAACCTCTAATCTTCTATAAATACCCTCTACCCTCATTCATTTTCATCTCACATTCTCACTTCATCTCAACTCTCTCTTCTATTTTCATCCTCTAACTCTAATTCACTCTTATTCTCTTACAATTACAAATCTCTACCAACTTTCAATCTAGTCTAATGGATCCCAACTGGAGTACTGGCGGTTCCTCATCCGAAGCCGGTGGCAGCTCTTCATCAACACACAATCCGTCAGCTGCCGCACCTTACACCAATGTTGGCGGTAGCTCATCATCAGCATATACCGCTTACCCACCATACAGCTATGCTCCACCAACATCCGCATTTGCTCCCTATCACAGTTCGTCAAGCTATGCATTTGACTACAGTGGTTTTGCACCATATACTCATGCTGCATATGCCAGTGATAGTGGTACAGGTCGGCATTCTATTTCCTTCCCTCCTCAATATGCCTCATATTCTCAACTTTTAATGTCAACGTCACCAATGCACGCACAATCTCTGGCTCCTTTTTTTACTGAAACACAAGAACAACACGATACACAACCAACACAGCATGACACTATAGTTCCAGAAACACAACAACCTGAACCAACTAGCACAAGCACAAGCACAACCACTAAAGAAAGAGCCAAAACTTCTGCAGTGTGGAACCATTTTGTCTTAAAATTTGTTGAAGGTAGAAGAAAGGCAGAATGTAAGTACTGTCATCAACTATTTGATCATAAAGAAGGATACGGTACAGGTGTTCTTAATAAACACTATGAAAAAAAAGCATGCTAAAAGTCACGGTTTACCACCACAACAAGCACAAATATTAGCTGATTCAGGCACACTCTCCACTTGGAGATATAAGCCTGAAGTAAATAAACATAAGTTAGCTGAATTTATTGTTCGAGCAGAACTTCCATTTTCTTTTACTGAATCAGATGCATTAGTTGATTATCTTAAATCTGTTTTTGCTCCTGATTATAAGAGAATTAGCAGACAAACTATAACTAGAGAAATTGAAGATTTATTTGTAAATAGAAAAAATATTTTGAAGGCTCTTTTTACTAGTGATGCTAGAAAAATTTCTTTAACTTCCGATATATGGGAAGCTCTTAATCTTATTCATTATTTATGTGTTACTGCTCACTTTATTGATGAAAATTGGATTTTACAAAAACGTATTTTATCATTTTCTAAATTTTCTGAGAAACATTCTACTACAAATGTAGCAAATTCAATTTTTCTTACTTGTAGAAATTATGGTATAGAAAATAAAATATTTTCTATTTCTTTTGATAATGCAAGTGAAAATACTGCTTCAATAAGACAATTGAAAACGATATTAGATCCAATTTTAAATGGTAAACTTTTTCATGTTAGATGTGTTTGCCATATATTGAATTTATGTGTACAAGATGGTCTAAAGCTCTTAGACAAATATATTTATAAGTTAAAGAAATTATTTTACATATAAAACACAGTGGACCTAGGAGACAATCTTTTAAAGCTTATTACCGACAATGTGGACTAAAGGAAAAACTGTTACAAGCAGATGTGAAAACTCGTTGGAATTCAAGCTACTATATGATTAAAGATTGCCTTCTTTTTAAACAAGCAATTCAATTTTTTACAATAAATGAATGTTCATCTCTTTATATTAGTGATGAAGAATGGAAATTATATGAAAATTTTTGTAGTTTTCTAGAAAATTTGACACTGCCACAAAAGCACTTTCTGGTACGTATTATCCCACATGTAACTTAGTTTTTTATAATCTTAATGAAATTGCTCAAGTATTTGCTATATATAGAGATGATGATAGTCTTGTAGAGGCTATACATGATATGGAAGAAAAATTTCGAAAATATTTTGAAAATATGCCTTTTTTATTTTACTTAGCTGCAATTATGGATCCTAGAATTAAAATAGATAATTTAAAACTTTTATTATCTATTTTTATTTTATGTTTAAATTATGAACAAGATGTAGATAAATTACTTTTAGAAATTAGATCTCTTTTAGAAGAAATGTACTCATTATACAGAGATGAGTTATTTCCACCTTCTTCTTCTGAATTTAGGGTACCTACACCATCACAAACTTCTTCTAGTAGTCTAGGTAAAAGATTATCTAATTTTAAAAGTATACTTTCCTCTAATACTAGAAAGAAACACTCTTCAGGAGCAGGTTCATTTGATGAACTTAATTTATATTTGAACACAATGCCTGCTGAAATAAATGAAAATGATGATGAACCATGGGAAACATTTGATGTTTTGTCGTGGTGGAAAGAACAGAGAAAACAATTTCCTGTTCTTTCTACCATGGCCCGAGATATACTAACACCTCCGGCCTCTACAGTAGCGTCCGAGAGCGCGTTTTCTGCAGGTGGTAGAGTTTTGACACCCTGGAGGAGCAGGCTGACGCCGAAACACTTGGAGATGGCGGTTTGCTTAAAGGACTGGTTCGATGCAGAAAGACGCACACAAGGAAAAGCTATTCTGGATGAAGAATTTGAACAAGACGAGGATGACGAATAGAGAACCACCAGAGTTTTTTATATACATTGTATGAGATGAGCACCAGAGTTTTGTTATGTATACGAGATGAGTTTTATGTACATTGTATATGTGATGAGCAATGTATATGATTTTTTCATATTAATAAAATAATTTGCCATTTTGCCTTACAAAAAAACTCAATTCTATTTTTTTATAATTTTAGAAAATTTTAAAAAATTTTTCCTCTTTTTTTCCCTATTTTTTCCTATTTTTCCTATTTTTTCTTTTTAACTTTAAAATTTAAAATTTATGAATTAACGAATTAAAAAAAAAAATTAGGCGAGACGGGTCTAACCCGTCTCGCCGAATCCGGTAACGAATCGGGTCAGGAGACCCGATTCGTTACCCGGGATTTGAACCCGTCCCGTTTAACCCGTGACGAGACGGGTCCAACCCGTCTCGTCCACGATTCGTTTGCCAGACGGGACGAATCAACCCGATTCGTCCCGTTGGCCACCCCTAGTCGCCGGGGAGGGGGTGGATTTAGGGTCTGTTTGGTTGTCGTAACTGGCCGTAATTCGTAGTTGTAATTGGTAAAGTGTTTTACAATTGTAAATGAGTTACATATATGTAAATTTTACGGTGTTTGGTTGGTAATATAAAATTGTAAAGTGGGAAAGTGTATTGTACTTTACGGTGTTTGGTTGTCGTAATGTATAAGTCGTAAGTGAAAAAGTTGATCACAAAATTAACTATTTGGTGATTTTAAAAGTTTTAATACTGCAAATAAATATTAAAAAGGTTAAATATTAAAAAAAGTTAATATTAATATAAAAATATTACAAATTTGTATGACCACAAAATTAACTGTAACTGGGCTGTAAGTGAGTGGTAACTGGGTTGCAAGTGAGTGTTAGTTGAGTTACGTAAGTCTTTTACGAATTACGGTCCAAACAAACGCCGTAGTTGTAACTGGGTAGTAAGTCATTTACGAATTACGGAGTTTTACGCGAAACAAACGGCCCCTTAGGCGGATGAACGAAGATAACGAAAGTGGGATTCAATTTCTATTGTCCTAGGGCAATATAAGTCTTCTTCTGATGGGTACATTGTGTTATTCCTTAAAACATACAAATCAATCTCATTGAAAATAAATTAAATTAATATATATATATATATATATATATATATATATATATATATATATATATATATATATATATATATATATATATATATATATATGGGGTTACTGTACCTCAGCCGACGGCTGAGAGATTTTCTCAGCTGGCGGTGACGTGGCTGAATATATGCCACATATCGGCCGCAGGGTGTAGGCACCAAAAAAATCAAAAAAATCTCGCCTAAACAATCGTGAAACAAATTGACAAAAACACCCTTTTTTTACTTCTAAACTAGCATAAACTCATCCACAAACAAAATTTACCTACAGAAATTTCAGCTGAATATATCTACAATTATAAAATTCTTAATTCTACTATAGACGAAACATGATATCGTTCAGCAATCCGACGACAGACGCTGTCTTTTTTCACATGTCTTATGTAACAGAATTCTTACCATTTTACAAAGTCTGCGATCGTATTCGCAGTCATAGTATAATAAAACTTTCGAATATTGCGACCATCGTCGCAGAATTAATACAATATAACTTTCAATTTTATATGGCGACTGCGGCACTAGTCACAGTCATAGTATAAGAAAAACTTTTTTATATCACGTCGTGACCCTAGTCGCATTCCTTTTTTATATCACGTCTGCGACCCTAGTCGCATTCCTTATTCCCATAAAATAACAGACGAAACATGCTATCGTTCAGCACTGCGACCTCGTTCAGCACAGCGACCAAAGTCGCAATCTTTTTTCAGCACTGAGACCAAAGTCGCAATCTTTTTTCGCATGCCTTATGTAACAGACTTTTTATAAGTTTACAAAGTAGATTAGCACTGCGACCCTGAGATCAGTTCGCGTATATCACATCTTATAAAAATACTATATTAATTACACTGAATTAAATAAAGTAATTAATATTCTATCTACCGTGATACAACAACAGTCTCGAAAAAAGAGATGCACTAATATTAATCTCGATAAAGGAAAGATGAGCACCATACGTAATCTAAAGATATAGGAAAAACATTCTATAAAAAGTTAATTTGTACTTCACGTAGTAAACCTCTGGAAAAAAGGAACTCTTCGGATTCTCCCGCCATAACTCTTCAATTAAATATTTAATTTTTTTTTTATCACTTCTTTCCATACTCAACCGTCACCTATAACAATTATTATTACTATTCATATTCTTTCACATTCTTTACCTTTATATAGTGCTTGTAACTAATATATTATCTCATACCTAGAAACTATATTTTTGCTCTTCCTTTTCAATTTGATTTCAAAAACTTCCAGAAAATAATTCATTCTTGAATCATGTTTTTCCCATCTTCTTCCTCTGAACATTCAGATTTCAACTTCAATCATTCCCCCACCGGTCCTCTTTCTTAGGGTATTCTAGTGAATCTGATATCAGTCTGGACTTCAATCCTTTTGACTATCTCACTGCATCAAATAATATTTTAACTGATCCTCCTCTTCATGAGGATGATGAAGTTTTCATATGGGTTAGTGAGGAGGAAATTATTCCTCTGCCACTTGACAGAGACATGCTTGATGAAAGCATGTCCTCTGATGCTGGAGGCTCGCTTTCTGTAACGCCCCGATCCCGGCGATACGGGGACGTCACTGCAACGTATATACGTAGGTCAGAACTACCCTCCCGTATATACGCTAAGCATCAGTACAGACAAGAATCAGAGTACGGAAGCAAATGGTGCATTATACATTCCAACACATATATATACAATCACAGAGTTATCACCAGAGTGATTACAATATTACATGAATATCATATCACTAATATGCGCAAATGCGAGAGTACAAGGAATATACATATATGAACGATACAAAAGGGAGTTCACATACAAGTATACAAGGATAGTACAAGTATGAACAGTATAAAAGAGCATGGACAGTATAAGTATAAACAGAAGGCACTCACGAGAAAACTCGAGAGGCACACAGGGGGGCCTGGAAGGATGTGGCTCAGGACGGTCGGCTGGAGGTCCACGCTACCGCTGCGCTACTCTGATCAGCAAGGGAGAAATCCACACGCTCCGGGCTCCAGGACCTGGACGTGAGAATCCAGGGGAGTCAAATGATACTCCCCAGGCGAGTGTAGAAGTAAAACCAAGTGGTGAAGCAGGGTGAGCACAATAATGCATATATCAAGTGATATCAAGTAGGAAATACTCAGGAGGCAGATAGGTTAGAGCAGGTATGAATAGATATGGCAGGATAATCATAAAACAGGAAATCCGAATAAAACCAATCTGAGCTACCAGGTAGTTATAACATAATACTCATAAAACAGGAAATCCGATATAAAGTCCCGAAGAATCAAATACGGTAAGGCACATCACAGATTCATAGCCGTTTAAGTTGCAGGCTTTGGTATGCGTCCCATTCCACATACCTCTACTTACAACTTAAAGAGCCGGTTATTATGACACTTTATTATTATTACTCGTCTTACCCATATATCTAGGTATGTGTCTCGGTGTACGGCCAACTCACATACATCCATATATAAGCAAGTCGAGGTTGTTATTGGAAACAAGCGGGGGTATCAACGAACTATGTTTACAGTGGGTCCCGTGCATACCCGGGACCACGGCCCAGGATTGTTCCGTTGCTTGAAGACGGAACCTGCCGCAAGGCTAAACAGGAGGGACTTATGTATGCCCTTGTCATGACAGTAAACAGGAAAGGGAGAAAGCACTCCCCTCGGTCCCCTGGAGTACCACAGGTAAGACCGGATATATAGTGCACAACCTAATGCCACTGTAAACACGAACACATATCGATATCCGCATGTTTCCCCCGACCCAATACAAGTTGGTCCATTTTAAGATTCAATAGTTTAATTATCACTTTACGGGAAAACAGGAAAAGGACATGATCAGGAATCAGGAGTACACAAATACATATAGTCAGGTCACTGCATGTAAAGCAGGAAAACAAGTCACTGATCATGACACAGAATCATAAGTCAAGGTTCCCGTAAAGATGATAATCACAAGTCAAGTATATCATGCTGGGTGTAAAGTGATAGCATGACAGGATGATGATAATTAACAAGCAACCAAGCATATAAGAGATTGATAGTAATCAGGTGGCAAGTTATGTCAAGAGATTGATAATAGTCTGGGTAAGTCAGGTCATACCAATAGGGTCTAGCCAAATAGTAGTATATCAGGTGGTCAGGTGATAACACTCTAGATGTCAGGTGATATACATATGTCAAATGGTAGCACATAACTAACAGGTCTAAAGAAATGCCAAGTGGTAATATAAAAGTAAGGACCCAAAGTCCAACAAGTCCAACGACCACGAAGGGTCGGCCACGCATAGCATAAAGCAATAAAGATATAGAACATGAAATAAAATACATGAAAGCTAAAGCGAGAACATGCGCATAATCAATGAAATAAGAAGTAAGAGGGTAGCGAGTGAGAATACTCGCCTGAGTCACCAATATACCGAAATATCCGAAATCCACGGAAGCTCGGGATGCGCCACAACCTGTGATATAAATATGTAGAGTGAAGATGAGAGAGAGAAAGAATGGAAGATGATGTGTGTCTAGAGACAAGTCAAGTAATACCTATAGGTGATGTAAGTCTAGAGGGTAAGGTTCATGTCCAAGGAAGTAATCAATCAGAACAGACAGCCAGAATTAGTCGACTAGGTTGGAAGAGTAGTCGACTAACAGAGGGGTTAGTCGACTAGGAATATGGGGTAGTCGACTAATACTGTGATCCAGAGAGTTTGGTTTGGTTTCAGGGAATAGTTAGTCGACTAGGTTAGGAGGGGTAGTCGACTAATAAGGATCTTAAGTCGACTAACAGATACTTAAGTCGACTAAGTCTGTGATATAGAAAGTTGGGGTTTCTGATCCAGGACAAGGTTAGTCGACTAGGGTCAAGAGTGTAGTCGACTAAGGATCTATAGTCGACTAGGATCTAAGGCAAGTCGACTAATACTGCGAAGAACAGTGAGCAGATCAGAATTCCTAGGGTTTGGGTTTGATGGTTAAACAAACATGGATTGAAGTCATAATTGAACATGATATGAATACACATGTACACTAAGAATAGACTAAGTCTAAATGAGTAAGATCACTCACCAAAGAGAGTGATTGGTCTCCATGAGGTGAGGGAGTGATGGTGGTGGTGATTGAAGTTGATGATGAAGAAGATGGTGATGATCCTTGATGAAGCCTTAGTTGAAGCCCTTGAGGTCTTGAGGTGGAGGTGAAGAGATTGGGGAGTTCTTGGAGCTAGGGTTTAGGTTGAGGAAGAAGGGGATTTTGGAGAGCTCCTTCTCTTTTGTTGAAATGAGGAAGAAAAAGGGTTAAAGTGTAAAGGAAAATATATATATAGGATTGGGATTTTGTAAAGGGAGTTGCAATTAAAAGAAAGGGGAGGGCTTAATTGCAAAGTGGAGGTGAGGTGAGTGTCCTTCTCTTGGCCACTTGGCCGGCCATGGGGGAGAGAGAGAATGAGTGGGATTTAAAAAAGGGATTAGGTGAAAGTGAGTGGGATTATGTGGAAAATTGGAATTATTGGAAAATTGGAAAAGGCTTTGGTTAGTGGAGGAAGGAAAGAAATAAAGGAAAAGGAAAAATGGAAAAGAAATTTAATGAGAAGATATTTTCTTGGGAAAGAAGATGAAAATAATGGAAGTGGCGGATTCCCGGGACTCAGTTGCGGATGCGGAAACCTTTCGGGAAAAATACCGGAATCGTCCGAAATTCAAGTATCTCGGAACGACCCGAAATAATTACCAAAAATCAATAATAATATATAAAGACCGATAGTGAAATCCGTTTGAAGAAATACTTTATAGTTTTGGAACTAAAAATCCTGGAATCAATAATTTACCGACTCCGTTGGAATTTTCATAAAATCATAAAATCCTCAGAAAAAGAATGTAGGTAGAAAATATGATTCTAAGGAATAATGTCTAAAGAATCATTTAGAAATTCCAAACCGTTTGAGAATTAAAATCCAGGAATCGGTCAGCGGCACTGGCCGACACCGGTTTTGAAGACTTTCATTTTAATTCCAGAAAAATCTAGAAAATCATAGAAAATATATAATATTGGAAAATGATATTTAAAACTAAAATCGGTCAATTCTAATTATCAGAATGTCTAAATCGAGTAATACTCTAGGATCGGGCCTTCGGTTCAGACTAGGGCTGACTCCGAATCCACGAATCCAAATCCAAGACAAAACAGTCATATAAGGAATTCATAATACAGAATAAATACAGGAAAACAAATCGAAAAATACGATCGAAATCTGAATACGCAACTAAGTACGTATTCCGGGAATGGGGTATTACAATCCACCCACCTTACAAAAAATTGCGTCCTCGCAATTTCATTAAGGGGTAAATTGAATACAAAGGGGACAAAGGTGGAATTTTATACCGGTTAAGATATGAAGCACTAGAGGTAGGGCTCTCAAGTTGGCTGAATAATAATCATCCTCCGCACTTCTGGCTGTATAAATCTCCGAATAATGCTGAATGATACTGATGATGTCGTGGCTGTGTAATAAATATACTGATGATGTCGTGGCTGTGTAATAAATGAGCCAGAATACCGAAGATAAAGAAAACCCTGATAATCCTGAGCATAATAAAGAAGACCGATAATTAAGAATCCGACTGCTGTCCTCTGAAAGATAGCCAGATCAAGATCGATCTGGAGAATACCAAGCTTCATAGAATTGGCCGAAGAGATCACATAATAGCTTCATTCTGAACCAGCCACTACCTCTCTAGTCTAGTCATATCTTAAATTAGTATAAGGCTTCATAAAACCAAAACATAAAACCAAAACAGGGAAAGGATAGGAGTGATTAGGAATCAAGGGAAAGATATTCAAGGAGGGATTAGAAATCAAAGGAAAGATAGCCAAGAAATAGATAACTCTGCACTTGCAGTTGGAATGTATAACCAAGACTCATGTATTCCAGTTGCAAATCTCTTTACCATTGATTTGCCTTCTGGACGTACTTAGGAGGTTAGAGCCTAAGCTCTGATACCATCCTGTAACGCCCCGATCCCGGCGATACGGGGACGTCACTGCAACGTATATACGTAGGTCAGAACTACCCTCCCGTATATACGCTAAGCATCAGTACAGACAAGAATCAGAGTACGGAAGCAAATGGTGCATTATACATTCCAACACATATATATACAATCACAGAGTTATCACCAGAGTGATTACAATATTACATGAATATCATATCACTAATATGCGCAAATGCGAGAGTACAAGGAATATACATATATGAACGATACAAAAGGGAGTTCACATACAAGTATACAAGGATAGTACAAGTATGAACAGTATAAAAGAGCATGGACAGTATAAGTATAAACAGAAGGGCACTCACGAGAAAACTCGAGAGGCACACAGGGGGGCCTGGAAGGATGTGGCTCAGGACGGTCGGCTGGAGGTCCACGCTACCGCTGCGCTACTCTGATCAGCAAAGGGAGAAATCCACACGCTCCGGGCTCCAGGACCTGGACGTGAGAATCCAGGGGAGTCAAATGATACTCCCCAGGCGAGTGTAGAAGTAAAACCAAGTGGTGAAGCAGGGTGAGCACAATAATGCATATATCAAGTGATATCAAGTAGGAAATACTCAGGAGGCAGATAGGTTAGAGCAGGTATGAATAGATATGGCAGGATAATCATAAAACAGGAAATCCGAATAAAACCAATCCGAGCTACCAGGTAGTTATAACATAATACTCATAAAACAGGAAATCCGATATAAAGTCCCGAAGAATCAAATACGGTAAGGCACATCACAGATTCATAGCCGTTTAAGTTGCAGGCTTTGGTATGCGTCCCATTCCACATACCTCTACTTACAACTTAAAGAGCCGGTTATTATGACACTTTATTATTATTACTCGTCTTACCCATATATCTAGGTATGTGTCTCGGTGTACGGCCAACTCACATACATCCATATATAAGCAAGTCGAGGTTGTTATTGGAAACAAGCGGGGGTATCAACGAACTATGTTTACAGTGGGTCCCGTGCATACCCGGGACCACGGCCCAGGATTGTTCCGTTGCTTGAAGACGGAACCTGCCGCAAGGCTAAACAGGAGGGACTTATGTATGCCCTTGTCATGACAGTAAACAGGAAAGGGAGAAAGCACTCCCCTCGGTCCCCTGGAGTACCACAGGTAAGACCGGATATATAGTGCACAACCTAATGCCACTGTAAACACGAACACATATCGATATCCGCATGTTTCCCCCGACCCAATACAAGTTGGTCCATTTTAAGATTCAATAGTTTAATTATCACTTTACGGGAAAACAGGAAAGGACATGATCAGGAATCAGGAGTACACAAATACATATAGTCAGGTCACTGCATGTAAAGCAGGAAAACAAGTCACTGATCATGACACAGAATCATAAGTCAAGGTTCCCGTAAAGATGATAATCACAAGTCAAGTATATCATGCTGGGTGTAAAGTGATAGCATGACAGGATGATGATAATTAACAAGCAACCAAGCATATAGAGATTGATAGTAATCAGGTGGCAAGTTATGTCAAGAGATTGATAATAGTCTGGGTAAGTCAGGTCATACCAATAGGGTCTAGCCAAATAGTAGTATATCAGGTGGTCAGGTGATAACACTCTAGATGTCAGGTGATATACATATGTCAAATGGTAGCACATAACTAACAGGTCTAAAGAAATGCCAAGTGGTAATATAAAAGTAAGGACCCAAAGTCCAACAAGTCCAACGACCACGAAGGGTCGGCCACGCATAGCATAAAGCAATAAAAGATATAGAACATGAAATAAAATACATGAAAGCTAAAGCGAGAACATGCGCATAATCAATGAAATAAGAAGTAAGAGGGTAGCGAGTGAGAATACTCGCCTGAGTCACCAATATACCGAAATATCCGAAATCCACGGAAGCTCGGGATGCGCCACAACCTGTGATATAAATATGTAGAGTGAAGATGAGAGAGAGAAAGAATGGAAGATGATGTGTGTCTAGAGACAAGTCAAGTAATACCTATAGGTGATGTAAGTCTAGAGGGTAAGGTTCATGTCCAAGGAAGTAATCAATCAGAACAGACAGCCAGAATTAGTCGACTAGGTTGGAAGAGTAGTCGACTAACAGAGGGGTTAGTCGACTAGGAATATGGGGTAGTCGACTAATACTGTGATCCAGAGAGTTTGGTTTGGTTTCAGGGAATAGTTAGTCGACTAGGTTAGGAGGGGTAGTCGACTAATAAGGATCTTAAGTCGACTAACAGATACTTAAGTCGACTAAGTCTGTGATATAGAAAGTTGGGGTTTCTGATCCAGGACAAGGTTAGTCGACTAGGGTCAAGAGTGTAGTCGACTAAGGATCTATAGTCGACTAGGATCTAAGGCAAGTCGACTAATACTGCGAAGAACAGTGAGCAGATCAGAATTCCTAGGGTTTGGGTTTGATGGTTAAACAAACATGGATTGAAGTCATAATTGAACATGATATGAATACACATGTACACTAAGAATAGACTAAGTCTAAATGAGTAAGATCACTCACCAAAGAGAGTGATTGGTCTCCATGAGGTGAGGGAGTGATGGTGGTGGTGATTGAAGTTGATGATGAAGAAGATGGTGATGATCCTTGATGAAGCCTTAGTTGAAGCCCTTGAGGTCTTGAGGTGGAGGTGAAGAGATTGGGGAGTTCTTGGAGCTAGGGTTTAGGTTGAGGAAGAAGGGGATTTTGGAGAGCTCCTTCTCTTTTGTTGAAATGAGGAAGAAAAAAGGGTTAAAGTGTAAAGGAAAATATATATATATAGGATTGGGATTTTGTAAAGGGAGTTGCAATTAAAAGAAAGGGGATGGCTTAATTGCAAAGTGGAGGTGAGGTGAGTGTCCTTCTCTTGGCCACTTGGCCGGCCATGGGGGAGAGAGAGAATGAGTGGGATTTAAAAAAGGGATTAGGTGAAAGTGAGTGGGATTATGTGGAAAATTGGAATTATTGGAAAATTGGAAAAGGCTTTGGTTAGTGGAGGAAGGAAAGAAATAAAGGAAAAGGAAAAATGGAAAAGAAATTTTAATGAGAAGATATTTTCTTGGGAAAGAAGATGAAAATAATGGAAGTGGCGGATTCCCGGGACTCAGTTGCGGATGCGGAAACCTTTCGGGAAAAATACCGGAATCGTCCGAAATTCAAGTATCTCGGAACGACCCGAAATAATTACCAAAAATCAATAATAATATATAAAGACCGATAGTGAAATCCGTTTGAAGAAATACTTTATAGTTTTGGAACTAAAAATCCTGGAATCAATAATTTACCGACTCCGTTGGAATTTTCATAAAATCATAAAATCCTCAGAAAAAGAATGTAGGTAGAAAATATGATTCTAAGGAATAATGTCTAAAGAATCATTTAGAAATTCCAAACCGTTTGAGAATTAAAAATCCAGGAATCGGTCAGCGGCACTGGCCGACACCGGTTTTGAAGACTTTCATTTTAATTCCAGAAAAATCTAGAAAATCATAGAAAATATATAATATTGGAAAATGATATTTAAAACTAAAATCGGTCAATTCTAATTATCAGAATGTCTAAATCGAGTAATACTCTAGGATCGGGCCTTCGGTTCAGACTAGGGCTGACTCCGAATCCACGAATCCAAATCCAAGACAAAACAGTCATATAAGGAATTCATAATACAGAATAAATACAGGAAAACAAATCGAAAAATACGATCGAAATCTGAATACGCAACTAAGTACGTATTCCGGGAACGGGGTATTACACTTTCTCGATACCGATCGGAGGAAAAGCTTGATAGAGACAATCCATTCTGAGAGTTTAGCAATGAACCAAAAAATCCTCAAAAACAGGAAGATGATGAGGAAATAAGTGATGAACAAGAAGACGAGGAGAATGAAGACAACGAATCTGCTTATGATCTGCTTATGATGGTGATGACGACGAGGATTAGGATTTCCTGATCTTCTGATATTCAACGTTATTTTGTCTTCTGTTGACAGCTTTTAATGCTCTTTTTTGTAAGGTCTCTTTCTGACCATATTATGTTATAAATAAAATTTACTTTTATCTGTAAAATAATCTTTCATATTTTTAAAATACATATAAAGTATGCCGTATAGTTATTATTTCTGCATCTTATCTGCGATAATAGTCGCAGTACTCATATAATAATTACATATGAAACTGCGACCACGGTCGCTGTCCAGTCATAAACAGTTTGAACGTTTTGCATTCAATAAAGTTATAAACAGCTGCCATGGTCGCAGTCCAAAATTAAACTATATAAACAATAATACTGCTAATATGATCGCAATCCTCTCAAATCAGTATATTTCACTGTATATTTCACTGTATATCACAAATTAGAAAACTAAGACTGCTGTTCTTAAACACTGCGACCATAGTCGCAGTCCTACTTCGCATGCAATAAGTAAAAAAATTCGTAGTTTATAAGCGCTGAGACAACAGTTACAGTGAAGAGCAGATATATAAAACCATACGTAAACTGCGACTATAGTATCAGTCCTTAGTCACCGTTATACATTTAACTTAGCAAAAAAAATCATCCAAAAAAAATGTTGTCGTGAGTACTGCGACCATAGTCGCAGTCTTTGATCGCATGCTATATGTAAAAAACAATTTAATAGTTCATAGGCGGCTCAGACAACAGTCACATTGAAGAACAAATATATAAAATAATGCGTAAACTGCGATTATACTATCAGTTATTAGTCATCGTTATTACGTTTAACCAAGCAAAAAAAAACGTCCACGACTTACTTTCGTTAAGCACTGAGATCATAGTCACAGTCCTTATCCGAATTCAATATGTAAAAAAAATAATAATTTATACATTACATGCGAAAAAAAGTAAAACTGCGACTATATTAAAAATCAGTAAATTTCAAATCAGATAACAAAAAAATTAATAAAGAAGCATTCAAATTAGTTTCGTGATTTGATAAAAATTTGTGGCAGTTTAAAAATAATAATTTATACATTATATGCGAAAAAAAGTAAACTGCGACTACATTAAAAATCAGTAAATTTCAAATTAGATAACAAAAAAATTAATAAAGAAACATTCAAATTAGTTTCGTGATTTGATAAAAATTGGTGGTAGTTTGGCCGCAGTTATAAAAGATAATTGTGATAATATTGACTAATGTCAGAAAAATAATAAACTATACAGATCTACTGTCTTTTACCGCAGGGGTATTTAGTAATTTTAACTGTTTCAATAGGCGGGGCGTCCTCTCTAGTGTGGCTAATAATGTGCCACATCACCGCAGGCTGAGAGGGTCTCTCAGCCGTCGGCTGATATACATTTCTATATATATATATATATATATATATATATATATATATATATATATATATATATATATATATATATATATATATATATATATATATATATATATATATATATATATATATATATATATATTGTTGGCCCAAAGGTCTATCACCCTAGTTTTGATGATGATCAACTCATGAAGTTATGTTTACTAATGATCTTGTGTTTAATTAGTGACAGATTCATTATCAAGATCTTAGTAGGTGCATACCTCAACAAAGGATAAATGTCAAGATTTGGAGCTAGCATGGTGTGATCCAAGGAGCTTTTGGATCAAGTTTGGACCAAGTCAAGAAGATGAGAAGCCTTCAAGTGAAGACTTCAAGAAGATGAAGACTTGTGTCTAGGTATAAGATTTTGTTTTTGTTTTAGATAAATTGTAAAGGATAGATAGTTGGTGGATTGCTCAAGTATACCATGCACACACACTCTTGATTTACTTGTCTTTTCATAAAAGTATTTTCAGATTTAGGAAAGACTTTCATTTTGGAAAAACATAGTTTTGGTTTTTTTTTTGGTATTCAAAGTTATATGTTTCAACCAAAACCTTATTTAGAGCCTAATGTCAAAAACATAGATATTTCATCTTGATTGTGTAGTGGATCATATCCATACACACTATGCCTTAAAAGTATATCTTGTTTTTGTATTTGATGAAGATTTGGAAAAACATGTTTTGGAAAAATATTGTTTTGGAAATACAGTTTTTATCATGAGCCAAATATTTTCAAGTTACAAAAATAGTCCAATCTTTTATAACATGCCTTGATTTTGTACAAACATGTTTGTATATCAAAGTATATTGGTAAAACTATTTTTGTAGATTTTTAAGTATTTTATGGGATTTTATATGAGCCAAAAAGACAAACTTTTTAATCTCAGAAAAACTGTTTTCAGGCTTCAGCTAGTCGACTTGCCTACCCTTATAAGTCGACTAACCCTGAAGTCGGTCGACCGGGTCGGTCGACCGACGTGCACAAACGTGCACGCCTTTGTGTACTGGTGGACGGTCGACCATGCCGGTCGACTGCTCCAGAGAGCAGTGCTCTCTGGAAAGTTCGGCCGACCGCACCGGTCGACCGTGGCTCCAACGGTCAGAAATCCGACCGTTGGCGGTCGACCGGCAGTACTGACAGATCCCAACGGCTAGTTTTCTGGCAGCCTATAAATTGGGGGTCTTGTCATTGTTTTGTAATAAGATTTTAGGAGAGCTTAGAGCCAGTTTTTCCCAGACTTTTTAAAGGGCTTTCTCCACAAAATAGAGAGCAAATATTTCCTATCTAAAGGGAAGTTTTATCAAAGAGTGTTTAAAAGAAAGTCTTTGAGTTTTCCTCCACCTTTCACATCCTTGTTTTTCTCACACCACACTTGAGCATCCATTGATTATTCATCCTATAGGTGTGTTGTAGTGAGAGCTTTTATTGTGATCAAGTGTTTAGATCACCAAGAGATCATTTCTTGTTCTTTGAGGAGACGGGCAAGTGTGCTCGTCGTTGTTTTGAGTTCGGGTGCGGACTCGATTGTTTGAGGTGCGGCCTCGGCGAGCCGGTGGGCTTGCGGTGTGTACGGGACTAGGGAGTCCGAGGGCTTGTAGGTGTTGCGACACCGAGGAGAGATCCATTGGGATCTTGCATAGTGAAAATCCTTCGTGTGTCGAAGGCGGAGATGTAAAGCAAGTGTGCTCGAACCTCGAAACAAACCCTTTGTGTTTGCGATTGCCTTTTCTCTCTCTCTCTCTCTCTCTCTCTCTCTCTCTTTGTCTCTTGTTATATCTTGCATTCAATTATAGTGTACATCTTTATATGCTTGACATATTCTTTTGTGCATAATTGATATACTTGCGTGGGATTGTTGCTAACACTTGTATTCAACTAAGAGAGCCAACGCGGCACCTCAACCCATTCAAGGGGAATCTAGAGGAGTTTGTCCAGAGCCCTTCACGGAGAATTCGGCAACACTCTTGTGTTATACATAGTGTATAGTGTAAAAGTTGTAATTAGGTCATAATTATTTTTAGCTTCCGCATTATTTGCATCATTTACCATTAAGTGACCATTAGATTAGCCATCACCTATTCACCCCCCTCTAGGTGAACCTACAATTGGTATCAGAGCTAGTGCTCTTGATATTGGGTCTAACAACCTTGAGTTAAAGATCCTCATTTTTAGGCTAATCACAATATTTGTACACACACCATGGACTTCATGTCACCACCCATGTTTGACATTGTTAACATCCATATATGGAAGGTGAAGATGTCCTTGTACCTCAAAGCCTTAGGTTATCATGTTTATCTTGCCACTACTAATAATGCATATTGTTTAGATGGTAAGAATTTTGAGGCTATTACAAAAGCCCTTCATGTTTTAAAGTCAACCCTAAATGATGATTATTTATCTAGGGTTTCTAACTTTGATTTGGCTTTTGTAGTTTGGAACACCCTCCTCTCCCTTGGCGAAAATGATCAATACTATGCGGGGAGCGATTCGGACGTTGGAAGCGACTTCTCCAATGTGTGCTACATGGTCCAAGGGATAACCCCCTTGAGGTAACTTCCGAATCCGAGGATGAGGATAATAACATGTCATATGATGAGCTATCTACTTTTTGTCAACTATTGCTTGAAAAATATGACATGCTTAAAAGAAGAATAATAATTTGAAAAAGAACATTGCTTGCATGCATGTAGAACATGATACATTTAGATCTAACATTGCATGTTTAGAAAAAGATAACAAAAATTTGAAAAAGAATTTTGATGCCATGCTTAATGAAAAAGATTCATTAGAAAATAAAATGGCATGCTTAGAAAAAGAAAATGAGTTTTTGAAAAAGGAAAATGTTTCCCTCATGTCAAAATTGAATGATTTATGTGAAGGAAATATGTCTTTGAAAAATAAAATTGATTTGGTGGAAAAACAAAGAGAAGTTGTTTTTCAAGAAAATAAATCTTTGAAAAGAAAATTTTGTGAAAAAGAAAAGGATTTTGTTTCACAAAAGAAAAAGAAAAATGATTCTTTATCTCATCATGCCTTTCATGCCACCACTAATGAGATTAAAGATTTAAAAAATAAAATGGATGGTTTGAGTTCCACTTTGAACTCTTGTGCTTTTAATCATTCTAGGTTGGAGTCAATGTTTTCAAAGAAACAAACTCCACACATTCATGCACATCATAACCATGCATTTGCTTATGTTGCACAACATGATCACACTCCTACACATAAGCATACTAAGGTGTACATATGTACACATTGTGGCCGCAAAGGCCATTTAGCAAAATATTGTTATGATAGATTAGATCATTTTAATTTTGCTAAGAATAAAAATTTTTGGGTTCCTCAACATAAGACTAACCCCCGTGGACCCAAGAAAATATGGGTACCAAAATCCCACCTTTTGCTTTTGATGTAGGTGAGGGCTCTCACAAGACGTGAGAGGATTGGTGCCTTGGTAGTGGATGCACTTGGATATGATGGACATACTTTTGGGATGCATCACTATCAAGGAGATTTTGGTGGGAAAGACCACCAAGCTTGGAACTTTGGAGTTGGTAACAATCTCTAAACTCCTAATTTTATGTACATGCTTTTAATTTCATATATCATATAGCATGTTCGTATTTTTGTGTGCTTCATGTGGTATTTACATGCTTAGATGTAGAATGTGTCAAACTTGTATTTATACATATATGGATAGTGAACTACAATTGACTCATATATATTTGAACTTCATGCTCATTTGTATCCACTATATGCATATGTATAGACTAGTTTTGATGATTCTCTTTTATCCATATTTTGTCTTATTTTTATGCTTTACTTCATGTATATGTATTTTTAATTCAAATCTAATAAATATACATGTATACCCGTGAGTCTCTTGCCTTCATGCAAACATCATTAATAGACTCTTTTATATTTGGGATATGTATGTGTATTGTTAGGATTGGATTAATCATACATATACCATGAAGATTAGTGTTTTGATGAAAAATGATTTTTCGTGTTTTTGTTAAAAATGTGACTTATGAGCTTCAATGACTATTTTCATAAAAATGCTATTTATATGATCGTTTAACACTCACACTTTTGTTAAAATTATTTTTGAGCTTTATAGACCATGAGTGCTTAAATTTTTATGTATCTAGTTATGTTTATGAAAAACATAAGATTTGATATATTTGAAGGATCTTTAACTAGTTTTTCAAAAACAATTTATACTAGTTATTTATTCTTCAAATAGTTTTTGAGATTGTCACATGATTCTATTTTTCTCAAAATTTGTTTGATGCTTCATGATTTGAATATTAGTTTATATGTTAGTTTTTGTCAACATTAGGATTTATACTTGTACATATCGTGGGCCACAAATAAATCTATTTATATTTGTGCTTGAATGCTTATTTGAACCCATGAAATGTGCTTGTATTGCTTGGTTTTGATGACACATACATTTTTAAACTTGTATTCCCACTTTTTGGATTTGATTTATAATCATGTGTTTTTCATTTCATGTATATGTTTATTTTGCCAAACTTTAAGATATACATGTATACCTCTTGAGTCATTTGCCTTTAATGCAAATCTATATATATGGACTCAATTGTGTTTAGGGATATGTATGTATACTTATTGTGTTGACAATTCATACATATACCATGAAATGAAATTTGTTTTGATGAAGATTTTCTTGATTTTGTGTTTAATTGTTTAACTTCATGTATATGTTTATCTTGTCCAAACTATTAGATATACATGATTATCCTTTTGAGCCACGTGCCTTAATGCATATATTTTGTGGACTCGTTGTGTTTGGATATGTATGTATACTTTAGTTTGTATAGGACATACATATGCCTTGAAGATTAAATAGTTTAGATGATTTTCATATTTTCATGTATTCATGTTTTCATGTTTAAAGGAATAATTGAGCTTATTGAATATTTTCATGATTATGATATGCATACTTTATTTGTACACTCACATTTATTGCTTGCTCATGTTTTGTATTCATGAGTCATATTTATGCCTAATTAAATTAGAGTGTTGATTATCATGTGGATTTCATGTTTCATGAAATTTATTTTTAGTTTATTCCTTACTTGAAGGATTTCGCACTAGTTAACAAGTTTTTCATTTTGACTAGTTCGTATTCTTCAATTTGGTAGTAATTTTCAAACAAAACTACATTTTCAAATCTATTCTTGAAAACTCCTACCTTCTATGAGAGGTTGGAAGGGAGATCATGTTCATGTATGCTTTACAAGTGAAAATCATTTAAAACTTGAACCATGATTGGGTGGTAGATTATATGAGTTATACCATGCTTTTATTGTTATGTCAATTGGTATCATTGAACTCTTTCCATTGGTATCATTTTGATCTTTGTGTATACTCATATGTTTATTGTGTATGTATATTTTCAATTGGTATCATCTATTGGTGATTGGTACTCATTCTATTTCATACACATATACTTGTTTTATTTGTGCTTAAGATATAAATTTTTCACAAAATCTTGTTTATGTTAGTGCTTGAGCTTCAATTTTGTTTCAATTGATTACTTTTAAATTGGTATCAAGCCCATGCATCTTTTTAGTTGGTATTTCATAAAGGGGGAGAAAATTTAATTGTCTTTCAACTGGTGATTCTTCAATTGGTATTTGTTTCCCACTCCCTTACTTTATGATTGAAATTTTCATATTGATATCATATGTTTAATATGAAATTATTTACAATTGGTATCAAAATTTTGCTTAGACATTCAAAATTTATTATGTTTAATTTTAATTGATATCAAGATGTTTCATGTGTTTTTGCTTAAAATTAGTATCTAAATTTTTTTTTTAGAAAAATACAAAAGTTTTGATTTGTATTGACTATATGCATATAGATTCATGATGAGTGTATCTTGTATTGAAGAGCTTAACATCTCTTCGTTATGTGATACACGTGTGTAGGGGGAGCTTCACATCTCTTCTTATGCATTACATAATATGTGTTATGTGAGTTAGGGCTTGTCATCCCTTCTCCATGTAATGCATATGTGTAGGGAAGCTAACTTAGCGTCTTCCTCTTCATGAATGTTATCGCATATAAATCTTTATTGATTGATTTGTATTACCCCTTCTTGATCTCTTTGTTTTTGACAAAAGGGGGAGAAAAAAAATTTGTTTGATTTGATTTTACTTTGAACCCTTTGTTGATGAGTGACAAAAAGGGGGAGAAGTATTTGAGTATATATGCATGTTTTCATTGCTTAAGGGGGAGAAGTATTTGTCTTCCTTGTTAGTTATGCATATGTTTTTGTATTGCAAATAGGAGAAAAAGATTTATTTTGTTTTATCTCCATTCATTTGCATACATGTTTATGAGCTTCATTGTCATATATTATTATTTATTTTGTATGCATGAGTTAAGGGGGAGCTTCTTTGAAGTCTTACTTTAATCCATGCATATATAACTCTATGAGTTTTGTCATCATCAAAAAGGGAGAGATTGTTGGCCCAAAGGTCTATCACCCTAGTTTTGATGATGATCAACTCGTGAAGTTATGTTTACTAATGATCTTGTGTTTAATTAGTGACAGATTCATTATCAAGATCTTAGTAGGTGCATAGCTCAACAAAGGATAAAATGTCAAGATTTGGAGCTAGCATGGTGTGATCCAAGAAGCTTTTGGATCAAGCTTGGACCAAGTCAAGAAGATGAGAAGACTTCAAGAAGATGAAGACTTGTGTCTAGGTATAAGATTTTGTTTTTGTTTTAGATAAATTGTAAAGGATAGATAGTTGGTGGATTGCTCAAGTATACCATGCACACACACTCTCGATTTACTTGTCTTTTCATAAAAGTTTTTTCAGATTTAGGAAAGACTTTCATTTTGAAAAAACATAGTTTTGGTTTTTTTTTGGTATTCAAAGTTATATGTTTCAACCAAAACCTTATTTAGAGCCTAATGTCAAAAATATAGATATTTCATCTTGATTGTGTAGTGGATCATATCCATACACACTATGCCTTAAAAGTATATCTTGTTTTTGTATTTGATGAAGATTTGGAAAAACATGTTTTGGAAAAATATTGTTTTGGAAATACAGTTTTTATCATGAGCCAAATATTTCCAAGTTACAAAAATAGTCCAATGTTTTATAACATGCCTTGATTTTGTGCAAGCATGTTTGTATATCAAAGTATATTGGTAAAACTATTTTTGTAGATTTTTAAGTATTTTATAGGATTTTATATGAGCCAAAAAGACAAACTTTTTAATCCCAGAAAAACTGTTTTCAGGCTTCAGCTAGTCGACTTGCCTACCCTTATAAGTCGACTAACTCTGAAG
This sequence comes from Agave tequilana, assembly GCA_038442645.1. NCBI lineage: Eukaryota > Viridiplantae > Streptophyta > Magnoliopsida > Asparagales > Asparagaceae > Agave > Agave tequilana. The sequence continues at coordinate 356,044 of JAVJIF010001831.1, forward strand.
TCGGTCGACCGGGTCGGTCGACCGACGTGCACAAACGTGGACGCCTTTGTGTACTGGTGGACGGTCGACCGTGCCGGTCGACTGCTCCAGAGAGCAGTGCTCTCTGGAAAGTTCGGCCGACCGCACCGGTCGACCGTGGCTCCAACGGTCAGAAATCCGACCGTTGGCGGTCGACCGGCAGTACTGACAGATCCCAACGGTTAGTTTTCTGGCAGCCTATAAATTGGGGGTCTTGTCATTGTTTTGTAATAAGATTTTAGGAGAGCTTAGAGCCAGTTTTTCCCAGACTTTTTAAAGGGTTTTCTCCACAAAATAGAGAGCAAATATTTCCTATCTAAAGGGAAGTTTTATCAAAGAGTGTTTAAAAGAAAGTCTTTGAGTTTTCCTCCACCTTTCACATCCTTATTTTTCTCACACCACACTTGAGCATCCATTGATTATTCATCCTATAGGTGTGTTGTAGTGAGAGCTTTTATTGGTGATCAAGTGTTTAGATCACCAAGAGATCATTTCTTGTTCTTTGAGGAGACGGGCAAGTGTGCTCGTCGTTGTTTTGAGTTCGGGTGCGGACTCGGTTGTTTGAGGTGCGGCCTCGGCGAGCCGATGGGCTTGCGGTGTGTACGGGACTAGGGAGTCCGAGGGCTTGTAGGTGTTGCGGCACCGAGGAGAGATCCATTGGGATCTTGCATAGTGAAAATCCTTCGTGTGTCGAAGGCGGGGATGTAGAGCAAGTGTGCTCGAACCTCGAAACAAACCCTTTGTGTTTGCGATTGCCTTCTCTCTCTCTCTCTCTCTCTCTCTCTCCTGTTATATCTTGCATTCAATTATAGTGTACATCTTTATATGCTTGATACATTCTTTTGTGCATAATTGATATACTTGCGTGGGATTGTTGCTAACACTTGTATTCAACCAAGAGAGCCAACACGGCACCTTAACACATTCAAGGGGAATCTAGAGGAGTTTGTCCAGAGCCCTTCACGGGGAATTCGGCAACACTCTTGTGTTATACATAGTGTATAGTGTAAAAGTTATAATTAGGTCATAATTGTTTTTAGCTTCCGCATTATTTGCATCATTTACCATTAAGTGACCATTAGATTAGTCATCACCTATTCACCCCCCCTCTAGGTGAACCTACATATATATATATATATATATATATATATATATATATATTATATATATATATATATATATATATATATATATATATATATATATAGAGAGAGAGAGAGAGAGAGAGAGAGATTCACTTGGCTCCTTTCAAAATGATTCGAGTTTGAATCCTTCCTATTGAAATTCAATTTCACGACATTCAAATACAATATCCACTCTGTTGAAGTTGATCTACATTATTTGAAGTCTCTTAAAATCAAAAATCATGTCATTTGAATACTTTATGCTTATTCATCAAGCATGTGTAAAATGGATGGCCGAAAAGAGTATTTTACTTAGATCTATGACTTTAGACATGCAAATTCTCGATCCGACTTTTTGATCATGATCTAAACATTTAAAAACCCATATATACCAATTTTTGTTAGATTTCAAATATTATACACCGTTAAACTAAACAACTCACTGCTTTTGGTTGTTCGTATTGCGCCCACTTAATGGATAAGCAAAAAGTATTCAAATGACATGATTTATTAGCTTTAAGAGACTTCAAATAATGCAGATCAACTTCAATGGAGTGGATCTTGTATTTAAATGTCGGGGTGTTGAATTTCAAGGGGAAGGATTCGGGTTCAAATCCTTTTGAAAGGAGCCAAGTGTATTTCTCTCTCTCTCTCTCTTTATATATATATATATATATATATATATATATATATATATATATATATATATATATATATATATATATATATATATTTGGTATGTGGAATACAGTCACGCAGTTCGCTGTCCTAAATGATCAAAAGCATGTCTTCTTGCCTAGAAGTTAATTTGATTTTATTCAGTAGCGATAAAAGAATTCCCCAGAATCACCAGCACTCAACGTAGGACAATAGGCAGAGCTTCTTATTCAGATAAATAATTGTTGCTCAAAAAATAGAATAAAACTTGAAGAAATATGATAGTGAGAGAAAGAAGAATTTAGTTGTAAATCTTAGTACTCGAGAATTATGCCGAGCCTAGGGCACTTGAGGTCACTTCAACAGAAGTTTCAAAGTTAAGTCCGAAGGCTAAAATCAAAAAAGGAGATCCAAAATAAAGTAAGTAACGGTCCCAGATTTTTAATCACCAATTTAACTTTAATTTAATCTAATTTCACCAATCAATCGAATAATCTTTATAATCATCTCTGAACTCATCAAAATTTTGGCAGCATCTCCTCTATAACATAGAGTTTGCCCTGGTACATCCATATATGCTAATTTGATCTTTACGTCGACCATCAATCTATAACAACATCCCACACAATTTATGATAGAATTTCGGCTTGACATCGCCTACTTAGTTATAAATTCCCGATCACATAGATTTATCCCACCTCAATATAAAAGGGTCAACAAAGTTTTTCGGTAAATCATATTTCCCAAATACAAGAGTATTATATATAACCCTTAACATGTATCAAAACAATTTCAACTACTATATTCTACTCCACAATCACTAATTTTATACGAATTCAATATGTTCATACAAACAAGGATGTCAGTATAAAATATCAACTTTAATGTCCATTCACAGCGTGTGACGATAACCCAGTACTATACTCCTGAAGCCCTTTGGTTGGGTTTTTGCCTTGACCTGAAAATATTCATACTGAGAGGGAGTGAGATTAATAGCTCAATGAATAGGGTCAATCTTAATTTACAAGCTAACATGGTATTATCAGTGCGGAGTGAGCATGAAGTGAGTGATCAAGAATATAGATGTTCCAACTATATAATCAACTTATTTCAGTTTATTTTCAAATAATTTGGATGTGTATATAACAACAAATATCGTTGTTTTCATTATAACTCTGTATTTTGAAATCTATCATGCTATACCCCGGTAGCACACATTCAGCATATATAAAGTACACACTCCCCCAACTCAGATATCACTCAACTACTTGATGATGCACACACCACTATTCATTTTAACAAACACTATTCGGGCACACCCCCTATCCACCATGAATGGATGAATGTGTATTATTCGGGGACACTCCCAGTCAAAAACAATTAAGTACAGTACACCATAAACCAATCATGTACTATGTCATAACTTTACCATCTCATAACATGTCAATACACAGAGCATGCACACACTTATCATCCAACATATTTGAACAATAATTAGTATCAACAATATTTATACATGATTATTTTTCCAGTAACCAAAGCTCCTACTCATAACTTGATTTCATAAGTCATAGATTAGCAATAGTCGCATATTTATAAGAAAATCATGTTTGTGAGTAATTCATAATAAAATCCAATTTATTATAAACCCCACTCACCTCTTCCTGATTTCATTTATCAATCCTGCGGATATGTATCTCTCGCCTCCACGATCGCAAGGGTTCAAAAATCGTCTGAATCCGTCTCCAGATGATCAAGTTATCGCCCAGAAACCAAACCAGCAATTTAGGGTTAAATATGAAATATTTAAAATTACCTGGGGACTTATTATAAATTTTCTGGGGTCTAAAAGTAAATAATTTAAACTTTTAAGAGGTTAAATGGAATTTACCTTTCTTTAAGTAATTAGGTCGGGTTCGGGTCTTTAATGGGTCGGATCTGAATCCGACACCCAAATGGGTTTTTCCCCCTCCTTCCTCCTTATCAACAGCAGCGCAGGCAGCAGCCCCTGCTGCCTGCGCGCTAGCCTTTGGTGACCGGAGCTCGGCCGCCGATGCCTGGCCGGAGCCGATCGCAACCCCTCCTTTTTTTTAGGCTAAAAAGAGAGAGAGTGAGAAAGGGAGAAGGAGAGAAAGTAAGTGAGATGAGAAAGAGAAGATGAAGGAAAAAAAGAGGGCGAGTGCCGCCTCTGGCCGCCGCCCCTCCGGTCCCCCCTTGCTGGTGTCCTGCCCTCGCCGACGACCATAGAGAGAGAGGTAGGGAAGAAAGGAGACTGAGAGAGTTAGAATAGAGAGAATGTGAGGGTAAAAATGAGGGATTTTAGCCATTTTTTCCCTTAAATATTTTTGTTTGGTTTTCCCTCAATTAACACCTAGCACTCAAGTTTCAAGAATTAATCCCAACCATCCTCTTCTCATCTCCATGCACCTACTCCCCACTCACATTATTTATTTTGGTATTTATCTAGGTATTTATAATGGTATTAATACCACATGTGTATTACATGTATGATCACTTAAAATATTACTCTATTATCTCTCCACTTGTATATGAATAATTTATATACATGTATATGTGTATATACACATTCTCCCATGTATGTGTATCATTATAAATGTATTTTATATATATATATATATATATATATATATATATATATATATATATATATATATATATATATATATAACTTGTATTCACCAATTTAGAATACCAAAATACTTATTTTCCATTTCCTGTAATATCCAACAAATTATTATCACCAAAATTATCAGTTCTAAATGTTGATTTCACTTATGGGCCTCATCTAATTTAATCTGAGATTAGAATATTAATTTGAGATTTAACAACCCAGTGTTACAAGTGTTATTCATGTACATAATCTTGTATACTTATAACTATATATTAAATCTCCAATCTATTTTTAAAATTTAGAGATTAGTGCACTTAATTTTTTTCATTAATCATGTAACTTAATATTTTACTGGTCTCAGATAAAATAAATTCAGATTAATTAGAACCAGGTACTATCTCATAATTGAATGTTAAAACATAAATTAATATTAAAAATTAGGGTTGTTATATTCTACCCCCCTATGAAAGTTTTGTCCTTGAAGCTTATCGCGGTTGGAAATAGGTTAGGGTCAAATATTCGTAATTCATCTTCCGATTCCATATGGCTTCTACAATTTTACCCTGATTTAAAATTTGTATTGGTTTCTAACTGTGGAACATATCCCTTGATTTCAGCTCAACTTTTATTTGTATGAACATTGGCAGCTCAAAACTTTCAGGCTTATGCAAAGGATATAAAAAAAAAATCTATGATGAATGGGAACAAAGATTTCAATCCTTCTCATGTGGATATTGCTGACTGTCTCAATGCTTGATATAATAACTTTGCTTCATAATCGATGGTTGTTCATTTAAAATAATTTCCCATTTCATTCAAGGTCAATTCCCTTCTTAACATCAACCTTGACCTCAGAGCTCTGAAATTCTGAATATTGTTCCGGTGGTGAAGTCAATCGGTATTAACAGATCCAATCTAAACTCGGATATTCGACTGGTCTAATGTATTGTGGATTCAAGTTACTTTTCTTTCCGATTCGTGTCACTCTTATATCAGATATGCCTTAAATAGCAATTGAAAATTTCTAGAGATCTACAGTATTAAACCCTATATCAGGCTTGTTCAGATGAGCCCCCCACCCTTTTTTTGTAACTATTGAATCTTTCCTAAGGACTTCTTAGATTATTCCTAAACCAATTATTCTGTTGCCTCCTCTTCTTACCATTAGATTAATAATCTATTCTTTCAATCATAATTAGCAATAATTATCGAGATCCCTTTCTAATGATATTCTTTGTTTCACTAAACAATATCAACAATTTCTCTTTTGCGATTATCATTCGATTAGAGAATTTATAACTTGCAGGAGGATTTCAGCTCACTTTTTGGCCCGCTAATTCCTCCATTATTTGTTATCTCGCATCAACACTGTGGATTCTTTTATTGCTTAATGAATACATTGACATTCAATTCTTTCTAGGACTTCTATGTTTGACTTAATAGCCTAGCAATCTCTTCATTTTTATTTTACTGTATTGCATCTATATGGTTCTGTAGGTCAACTGTTTGAGATTATTTCTTTCATATCTCTTATTTCTTCCTAATGGATTATGATTCTTTAGCTTATCTAAGCTTCAGACAAAGATGTTCCAAGAGTATACTAATAATTGTTATTATAAGTAGAATTTATCATGATAGTTACAATACACATGCGTCTAACAGATCCTCTAATATCTGAATAGTTTTTCTTATATCGTCTTTCCATCTGAGAGTTTATTGTTAAACTTAGTTATAATCCGATATTCATTGCTCCAATTCTCAAAGTATAAAAAAAAATGTAAAGAATACTTCTTAATTTCGAGTATAGTCTATTTCATTTAGAATCTTCTCTACCTGACAGAATCATCTCTTTATTGCGGTGGATTCGCCACTTTTCATTTATAAGCATGATTTAAATTTGATATAACTCTTAAAACTCTATAATTGTGTTTGCTACCATTACTGAATTATCAAAGAATACCCATAAGTTATTCACATGCTCGATGGACAAATTATAATATTAATATCGCTCCTATTCCGATTTAACACTAGCGTTATAGTTTCTGAATTAAGATTCATGGTATATTAAGTTGCAATTTTACAAGTTCAGAGAGAATTACTGTTCATAAACAACAACCACTCACATCAAAGGTACGTATGCACATAAAATGTATGCTAGGTTACAATTTAGTCTCATGAATATCGTTACTTGGTTAGGTTTTCTTCAAACGAATCTAACCACTACTTCATGTTATTAGCCTTGATGTAATTTGGTGTAACATTAGTGATAGTTGCAACCTGCGTTGGCACCTGACTTGAATCGGTATACAGTAATTGATTGGGATAGAAGACAAGGATGTCTTATTTTTCAATTGATTCACACTAATTAAAAAAAAGAACAATAAAGTTTTTTATTTATGTATGAATTCTTAAATTTCTGATAAGTGTCTGTTCCATTATACTAACATTATACACTGAAAATTTCTCATAGCATAGTTTATTCGTTAATTTCACATACAAAATACCCTACTATAATGCATACAAATCAAGATGACAATCATATCACCAGTCTCTCAATATACAGGTTGATTCACAATCACATGTGTGTGTGTGTATTCAACATCGATTGTCCCATCAGATTCCATGATTATTCGTGATTCTATCTCATCAGACTTTCTCAACTAGAAATATGGAGAGAAATCACATAAACTCTTTTCATTTCATCATCCCATAATATACATTATCTCTGTATAGGGTTGCTTTTCGAATAATATCAAAATCCATAATCCTTTCGGTATAACATATCTCTTATATTCTTTTATCTGAGCTTCTGGTTATTTCACAATCCGATTCTTAACAAGGTTCCTTAGCTCCGATTGAATCTTGAATTGCCTGATATTTCGACTATTTACTTATTTCAGTGTCTCATACCACTAGCAGCTCATACTGAAAGCCTGCACTCCAAGAAGAACACATCCGAATCAAGGCACGCGGGTATACGCTCTTCAAACGTAAGAAATAGCCAATATCACGCATCTCGAGATTAATCTTACACGTCAGAACCGACTACCCCCTTAGAACTACCCGCATACAATCACACAATCATTCAAACAATGCATATGTACACAAACATCAATTCCACTGATCAATCCTGATCTAGAAATAACTATTCTAGATCACATTCCTAATCCTATACTCTCCTGGGCCCTATATCTCAACTCCATTCCATATTTCTAAGCCTTTGCTCTGATACCAACAGTAACGGTCTCAAATTTTTAATCACCAATTTAACTTTAATCTGATCTAATTTCACCAATCAATCACATAATCTTTATAATCATCTTTGAACTCATCAAAATTTCGACAACATCTCCTCTATAACATGGAGTCTGTCCTGGTACATTCATATATGCTACTTTGGCCTTTACATTGACCATCAATCCGTAACAACATCCCACACAATTTATGATAGAATTTCAGCTTGACGTCACCTACTTAGTTATAAATTCCCAATCACATAGATTTATCCCACCTCAATATAAAAGGATCAACAAAGTTATTCGGTAAATCTTATTTCCCAAATACAAGAGTATTATACATAACCTTAACATGCATCAAAATAATTTCAACTACTATATTCTACTCCACAATCACTAATTTTATACGAAATCAACATGTTCATACAAACAAGGATGTCAGTATAAAATATCAACTTTAATGTCCATCCACAGCACGTGATGATAATCCAGTACTATACTCCTGAAGCCCTTTGGTTGGGTCTTTACCTTGACCTGAAAATATTCAGACTGAGAGGGGGTGAGCTTAACAGCGTGTAGTGAGCATGAACATAGAAGTGAGTGATCAAGAACATAGATGTTCCAAGTATATAATCAACTTATTTCTGTTCATTGTTCAAATTATTCAGATGTGTATATAACAACAAATATCAGTGTTTTCTACAACTCTATATTTTGAAATCTATTATGCTATACCCCAGTAGCACAAATTCAACATGTGTAAAGTAGACACACACCCCCCCACCCTATTCAGATATCACTCAACTACTTGAAACACATACCACCTATTCATTTTAATAAACACTATTCGGGCATACCCCCTGTCCGCCACGAATAGATGAATGTGTATTATTCGGGCACACCCCCTATCAGTCATGAATAAGTATAGTACACCACAAACCAATCATGCACTATGCCATAACTTTGCCATATCATAACATGTCAATACACAAAACATGCACACACATATCGTCCTGCGTATTTGAACATTAATTAGTATCAACAATATTTATACATGATCATTTTGCTGGTAATCGAAGTTCCTACTCATAACTTGATTTCATAAGTCACAGATTAGCAATAGTCACATATTTATCAGAAAATCTTGTTTGTGAGTATAGTCGCAGGATTGATAAGATCCAATCTATTATAAATCCCACTCACCTTTTTTTAATTTCATTTATCAATCCTACAGATACGTAACTCTCGACTCCATGATCGCAACGGTTCAAAAATCGTCCGAATCCGACTCCGAATGATCAAGTTATTGCCCAAAAACAAACCAACAATTTAGGGTTAGATACGAAATATTTAAAATTATCAGGGGACTTATTATAAATTTTCTGGGGGTCTGCAAGTAAATAATTTAAACTTTCAAGGGGTCAAATGGAATTTACCTTTCTATAAGTGATTTGGTCGGGTCTGGGTTTTTAATGGGTCGGATTTGTATCCGAAACCCAAATGGGTTTTCCCCATCCTTCCTCCTTATCAACACAGCTCAGTCAGCAGCCCCTGCTGCTTGCGCGCTGGCCTTTGGCGGCCGGAGCGTCAACCGCCGACGCCAATGCCGGCGTGGGTCACGCCTTCCCGCGGCCACCATTTTTTCCATGCCACACACACAGAGAGAGAGAGAGAGAGAGAGAGGGAGAGAGGGAGAAGGAGAGGAAGTGAGTGAGATGAGAAAGAGAAGATGGAGAAAAAAAAAAGAGGGCGAGTGCCCCCTCCAGCCGCCCCTCGCCGGCGTCCTGCCCTCGCCGGCGGCTACAGAGAGAGAGAGGGAAGAGAGGAGACTAAGGAAGTACGTAGAGAGAGAATGTGAGTGTAGAAATGAGAGATTTTAACCATTTTCCCCCTTAAATATTTTTGTTTGGTTTTCCCTCAATTAATACCCAGACTCAAGTTTCAAGAATTAATCCCAACCGTCCTCTTCTTATCCCCGTGCACCTACTTCCCGCTCACATTATTTATTTTGATATTTATCTAGGTATTTATAATGGTATTAATACCACATGTGTATTACATGTATGATCATTTAAAATATTACTCTACTATCTCTCCACTTGTACATGAATAATTTATACACATGTATATGTGTATATACACACTCTCCCATGTATGTGTATCATTTTAAATATATTATATATATATATATATATATATATATATATATATATATATATATATATATATATATAACTTGTATTCACCAATTTAGAGTACCAAAATACTTATTTTCCATTTCTTGTAACATCCTACAAATTATTATCACCAAAATTATCAGTTCTAAATGTTGATTTCACTTATAGGCCTCATCTAATTTAATCTGATATTAGAATATTAATTCGGGGTTTAACAACTCGGTGTTACAAGTATTATTCATGTATATAATTTTGTATACTTATAGCTATATTTAAATCTCCAATCTATTTTCAAAATTTAGAGATTAGTGCACTTAATTTTACCATTTATCATGTAACTTAATATTTTATCGGTCTCAAATAAAATAAATTTAGATTAATTAGAACCGGGTATTTTCTCATAATTGAATGTTAAAACATAAATTAATATTAAAAATCAGGGTTGTTACATAGTAGAATCAAGAACCCCTTGAACGGAGCTGTATTCGTGTCCGCGGGTCGTTGACATGCACCATCTGGCCTGACCAGGTTCGGTTTGATGTGTGTGACAAAGTGGCCCATGGCCTAACACACATAACAATAGACAATGAAAAAGTTGATATATAAACCACTCAAATTTTTATTAATCTATTCAATGTGGAACTAAATTTCAAAGCAAATTTTAAGAGAACTCAAGTTTTCACTCCAAAATCAAATACACGTCCTCAACATCTTCAATATTTAAAAAGAAATTTAAAAAAAAATAATTAACAAGTTGACAACATAATTGTGAGTGTGACTTGTATAAATCCTTTGCGTCGCCAATGTGTTGTTTGATAAGGGCAAGTGCAGCCAGCCTATAAAATTAAAATCCTAAGCTAAGATTAAGAAAAGATGCTGCCTTTGATTTTTTTTTTTTTTTTTTGACCCCCACAAGAGAAGAAAAAACATTGGACGTATCAAAATACAGGAGGAGGAGGAGGTGGTTCTTAAAACCGTTGCTCTGGTTGATGGATTTTTGCTATTTTGTTGGGTTGTGCGGGTGATTGAATCCGAAACCCGACTCACACTGTGGAGGACCCCGTTGCTTCTATCGTCCGGATGCAAGCCAAGTGTCATCGTTCTCTCATGTCGAATAATTAATTTCCTTTCTGTACTAAACTCGATGATATCCTCTGCCTAATGAATCCACTCAAAAATTAAACAATTGCAGTCAAATCAGTGCACCGGAGAGAACGGGTAACATTCATTCGGGTGGATCCAGGCTCAACAATTTCGGTGGATCCTGGCTCGAGAAGATTCGATGCCAGATACTGGCAAGGCATGACACACAAGTAAAAAGATGAGAGCAGATTGTGATTGTGAGAGATTCTAGAGTCCAGTCATACCTATCAGAAAAAGAAAAAATGAAAAAAAAAAAAAAAAAAAACCTTTCAATACTTTACTTAAGAACATAGTCTAAATTAAAAGGTACAAAGACAAAGAGGTTAAATATAAAAAATTGAATATTAATAATAATATATATATATAAATGAATTTCAATTTTGGATAAATTATAATTAGACTAAGATGAAGGTGAGAGGCGCCTTCTCACGCTCATCGTTGTGTCTGCGTGACCCATGCGCGAGCCGAGCCACACATTTTGTATTGATTTTTTTCTATTATTATTTTTTTAGATTTTTAGTTTCGTTTGACCCCATTAAATGGGATCTAATCTCGTACATCATAATCATACGCACACCGGTGAATCTTGTTGGGATTGTTACAATCACAGGAACTTGAAAGGGCTATAAAACGAGCCCCTCATTATTCATTCTCTGCATTGAAAATTAAACAGCTACATCTTTTTTTTTTCCCGTCTCCTCCCTCTATTAAAATTCTTCTACTGGTTGTTCATTCGATTTCGAGCAACAATTCTCCATCTGAGCAGAAATATATTCTTCCGTCTAAGAACAGGATGATTCTGAGGGTTTCTTTACTACTACGGGACGACAACCATCTCTACACTCGGTCAAAGGGATAGGCTATTTGTCTCCTGCGGGCAGTGACATCATGACTGTTTTTTCTAGACCAGCTTTTCTTCATCTGAATTATTTTTTATAGTTGCATGCTATGATTGTTATACTATAGTTTAATCCGTGACAAACTGAATTTCAAGAATTGATTGTTTTTAAAATAATAGAAAATATTGCTAAACCTTATACAAAAATCTAGGAGAAATTTTTTATTTTAATCTGTCTTTGAAAATTAATTGAGTTCTTGCAATGGATTTGTTTATTTTACAAGATATTTCTTTGTTCAAATCATTACAAACTATAATCTTGTTTGATTAAAAATTATTGCAAAAAAACTCTTACAAGTTTTATTACAAATTTACCTTATTTAAATATTACTCTTTTTATTACGAGATCTTATCTTATTGAAAGTCTTGCAAAAGTAGTCCCCAATTCTTACAAGTTTTATTACAAGTTTTACCTAATTTAAATATTATTCTTCTTAGGCTAATTTTTCAAAACTACCATAATTCTAATTAATTTCCCAGAAAACCCCCCTAAACTATCAAAATCTCAAAATATTACCACCAAATATCCTTCTTATTCTCAAAAAACTATCTTCTGTCCACTATCTACACTTCTGTCACGTGACTGTCAGGTGTTTTTTTAAAGACCAAAGTTGCCCTTTTATAATACGTATAATACACGGGTTTCAACTTTGATATTTATGTAAACCCATCCACCCCGCTCTCTCTCTCTCTCACACACACACACACACATTCTTCTAGAGCATTATCCCACTGGTGATTTGAACCCCCTCCTTATTCTTTATCGTGTTCCTCTCCTAAAATGTCATCTTTAGCTGCCAAGAAGAAGTTTGGTGGCGTACGAGTCTCTAGTGGCCGATCTTCGACCAAATCAAATCTGAGTCAGTCATTTTTGGAGTTGCCGCAATTAAAAGAGCAATGATTGTGGATTCTTGAGTGGATGGACTTGAATGAGACCGAAGGCTCTAGTGGTGAAGTGAATCAAAGGGAACATGGCGATTCTCAAAGAGTTATGAATGAGAAGCAAAGATCGAAATTTAGAATGGATAAGGTAATGGACCAAATTGATGCTATGCGGAGAAAAATTATTGAGTTAAAGGATATGAACAAGTAGATTCACATTCAGATTCTTCAAATTAACGTTAAATTGAAGAGCTTTATAATGAAAATTAGTAAAGTTACAATCTGTATGTTAATTATTTGTGTATTTTTTTGTGTGTTTATTGGTTTTTTTCCCTTGGAAATTTGTAACCTGTATGGGATCGCTCTATATGATGGAGCTATTTCTAGTTTTTTTTTTTGCTTTATATGATGAATATGATCAATGATCAATGGGAAGCCTTCATATTAATCTTTCTGTAGTATGACAATGCATACAAAAAATTAGTATTTAGCTCAAAACAATGATAGATTATACCTCTGAACTACAATATATCACCCTAGCTAATAACTACCACTAACTATTGGAAAAGTCTCAAATAACTTTCATGAACTATATCATTTATCAAAAAAATCCTCCATAAACTATTATGATAATCTTAAAAAACCACTATGAACTATATTATTTATATTTAAAAACTACCATAAACTATTGAAAGAGTCTCAAATAACTACCATGATTTCTATAAGAATCACAAAAAGTCAACCTGGACTAATCTTATATTTCATATACATCTATATATTACATTTCTTGAATACATCACCAGTCACAACTGTTTGTTCCAGAACATATGCATATCAACAACTATCTACTATATTAAATAATAGACAACTATAAAATAGTGCTACCACAACTTGCAGTGCCAGTCTCAAAACAAAATCATAGCCAGTATCACATTTGCTATCCAGTTACATTCGCTAAATTTGAATTCAATATTACATAAAGTTTTTTAATCGCGTGGGCATGACCACACTTTGGTCAAGAAAAATGTACAAAAATCAAGTGGAGCCAAATGGTTTCTTCACGTAAACTCCTCTCCATAGCTAAAAGCTTTCTTCACCATTCTCAAGGATTGGTAACTTGAGAGCTTTGAGATCCAATGGCAGATCGATCTTAGGTACTTGGTTGTTTTGTTGCCTGTATTAAGTGTAATATGAATGTATTTAGCAATTATAAGTTTATTTGTAACTCCAATATGATTATATTTACCTGGTTTACACTCTTATATTTTAAAGACACATTCCTATATCCTCTCCTTAGTGTTACTTTTGCTGGCCTACCTCTTTGTACAACATTGTGAGAAACATTAGCTAATATACAAAAAATTTGACAATGTTAGTTCAAAATATTATACAACAAAGTGTGTGTGTGTGTGTGTGTATCTAAGCTATTTTACCATATTTAGAGAATTGGCCGCAATTGTGAATCTGTCCATCTCCCTGCAAACTGTAATCCCTTGCCCCACATCCATGGTTGCCAACTCATTTGGAATCACACTGCCAAGGTATATGCCGCTGGTGATGATATGTGATGTAACAGTGCCAATTTTAAAATCATTTATTTGACTTTAATCAAATCCAAATATATTAATCAATCCCATAATCTTTATAATCATCTCTGAATTAATCAGAAATTTTGACAGCATCTCCTCTACAATATGGAGCCTGTCATGATACAACATATAATATTTTGGCATATACCAATCTACTTAATCACAATTTCGGCTTGACATCGCCTACTAATAAATTTCAAAACTTAAAATTCAACAACTTAATAGTATCAAATCTCAATAATTAATCAATAAAACTCGAGAGTACTCCCCTCGGTTTACCATTCCACATGATCGACTCAAAATCAAAACAAGGTGAAATCAAAAAACACGCACACACACACATTTATATATATATATGTATACATGCACTTACCTCAAAGAATCAAAATAAGGTTGCTCACCACGGAGTAATACTCGAAGGCTGAAATTGAAAACTTCTTCAAGAACTCGCATTCCAGGATATCTTTGGTAAAGGGGAGTCAGAGATTTTGGTGGCTGAAGGCGTTGGGTGGCCTTGCAACTTGGCTTCCGCGATTCATCTTTAGATTAACTTGTCAAAGACTTGAGCTCAGGAGTCCACTAACTTCAGGCTCGCTTTCTGACTGCATTGCTTCAGGCTCGCTTTCTGACTAGTCGATGGCTGATTGTTCTAGAGGGTAACAATTTGAGCCTGGAGTTTGTCATTGAGACGCCTTAATGCCTCATGCTCACGTGTGGCATTCTCACTGTGGAGAGACGCATATCCCCGATCGCGATCTAATTGTGCTTGTTGTTCTTTCATCTGCTCTTTCATGTCAGCGAGCATCTGAAGGAACTGCTTTTCATGCTGCTGTGATGGTTGGACAATGGCAATTTCTCCCTGAGATGAGGAGGATCCACTGCCTCGGTGGTATGCGGCTGATCATTGGTTGGTAGAGGGATCGTGCGCCTAGTGGGTCCGATGGCCTTGCCCATGGTGTTTCATCGTTGATGACTCACTTTTTTGGGACCATCATCGATGTGGAAGAGGCTTTTTTAGAAAGATTCTTAGGTTTTTAGGGGAAAGAAATCGAATGTTGGAACTCAGCTCTCAACAAAAGTACCAATTTGTGATGGAGATTTTCTATTGCGAATAATCAGATGGTCGATTCACACCACAAGCGAGAGAATGAGGTTTAGAGTATAAGTGTAAAACAGTGATCACAACACAGACAATAGACGAAAACCCAAATCGGAAAAACCACGGGGAGGAGAGAAAAATTAACTATAACTCTTGAGTTTACAGGAATTATAGGAATTGGATGGTGTAACTGCGTTTGGATGGAGTGGAAGGGAAAGCCCCCATTCTCGCTAGAGGAGGAGGTATATTTTTACTGAACTGTTGACGGTAAAAGAGAGCTGACGTTGTTTTTGATGATCTCCATGTGCGGATTTATTGTAACAGCCATGATTATGAGCGCTGGACTGCTAGGATTACATACAAGAAATATCTTCACTGTTTGTAATTGTTTACCCTGAATGTAGAGGCGTTACACGTCTTCAACGTGGGAGAGGGGACGTGATGTAATTGCAAGCGGAGATCTCAGTGGTCATTACTGAGGACTTTCGGAGTGAAGTCGGGTGTCTTAAACTGTAGGTGACTTCAGAGAGTGATGTCTTCAAAAAGGAAGTAGCTCTAGGGTGGCTCTGGGTGGTGGAGCTTGAAGGGAAGGTTCGCGAACCATGGCATCCCAGTGGAAGGATATTAGTTGCATAGACATGTGTCAACATCTCGATGAGGTGAATTTTTTACCACTACAAGAAGAAAAAAAGAAATCATGTGAGTTCACATGTGCCCCAAATCTAATATCAAATACTTATTAGTAAGATGGACTTGTGTACTTGGCCTTATAGACAAATTATGCATGATTCATGGTACCACATACTTGTAGACAATCAGCATCTTGATTGTATAACCATGCCAACCTTAGCAACTACAGTCACTTCATCACGCTCTACCTGAGCATAAACACCTGACCATCTTAGCAGAATATGGAAGACTTCAAGACAAACTCAAAAGGTTATCTATGCCACATTGCAATTATATGGTCTAGAACCAGTTAAGCATGTTGCGAAATCGATATACTCTGATACCTATTGTTGTGACTCTCAGAATCGACGTTTGTGAAACTTGACAATATGAACAGTATTTATAAAAGAAAAGCTTGATGTAAAGCAAACTAGTAATACCTAGACAAAAGAGTAATAAAAAAATAACACAAGGATTTAACGTGGTTTGACCCAAACTTGACCTACGTCCACAGGGATAGAACTTGAGGGAGCTTTATTAATAAAATTGGTACAAAGAGATCTAACATTCCTCTTGATACAACAAAAGTATTCGCTTTCCACTTGAATTTTGCCCTAAATTACAAGAGCATTACCTTCTCTCTATGCACCTTCAACTTGCTCCTCTCTTTCTTGTCTTCCTTTGGTCTCCTTCGCTTGTGATTTTCTGTTGTAGAAACTCCTTGAGACTTCTTTGGTTGAGGCTATTACAATGTTTAGTTATAACCTATATTTATAGGATTTAACAATATAACTCCTATTTGGACTATGAGATGATCTTGGCCTTTGAATGGTTGAAGAATCTTGATCAGTCTTTTTAGAAATTGATCTTCTTGATCTAAAAGGATTCTAAACCCTTTAATCTTTATAAACAAACCTTCATTATATAGGAATTAAATCCTATTCATACTCCTCCTGAAAAGAAAACTCGCAATCGCCTGAAAAGAAAACTGCTTCATCTTAATTTGTTTCTTCTGCTTTAAGCCATCGTCTTCTCCAACTTAATTGGATTTTCTTGGACCATCATCTCTTCTTGAAAAAATAAGACAAAATTCTTACAATCTTCATCTTGACTTATTTTTCAAGCCTGTAGCAAAACAACTTGAGATTTCGGGTTAGTACTTTGATTCTTTCCTTGGTTGTAACTGTATCGTGAAACCTTTAACTTTTGCCCCTCTCCCCGGGGCCTTTGGCTGATTTACCGCCATGGCTTGGGCCATCTAAGGTGTTGCCTGAGTGTATCCTTTCTCTTTCCCACAACACTTTGACCCGGTTCACATCCCGTTGCAGTTTTCCTTGAAGCTCCACCTCGCGATGAATTCTCTTTCAAACTTATCCTTGAAACTACACCTCGACCTGAGCTTCCTTCCTTCAGCTTGTATTACCCTCCACACTTCTCTACTTTTAGGAATACCCTGTCTCCTTAACTGACTGTGATGACACCTTGTTGCACTTGGATCCAACATCCTTCTTTGTCGAGCACCCTTATGGATATTAGATTATACCGTGCCTTCGGGACATACCGGACCGCCTCCAGAGCATGCACTGTCCCATCTCTTCCTGTAACCTTAACTGTCCCAGTGCCGATGACCTCACAAGCCGAGCTATCCACCATCTTGACAATCCTTACCTCCTTTACAACTAAGGAGCTATTGAACAACTCTTTCTGGGAACATACATGAGCCATACTACCTGAATCAAATATCCAGCCTTTACCTTGAGAATGTTGTCTTTGTAAGAAGTCATTAGTATTTCGGTGTCCTCTACACCGCTTGCTACGTCTGCCTCAGCAGATTACCCCTTTTTGTTTATCCACTCTTGTCGAAACTTGCAGTCATTCTTTTAATGACCTTTCTTATGACAAAAGTGACACGTCTTTGATGAGCTTGGACCTTTCCTTCTTTCTCCTCTTTCTTTCCTTCCCGTGACCACCAAACCTGATCCTGTCTGCTCTTCCTGATTTGACCTTTTTCTAATCTCATTATATAATAGAGTTGACGTGACCTCCTCCAAGATGAGAGTCATTAGCGTAGAGCATGGGGGTCATGATATGATCATATGACTCTGGAAAAGAACTGAGAAGTATCAATGACTTGTCCTCCTCGTCGATCTTGACATCAGCAGCTATAAGCTCGCTAATAATCTTGTTGAAGAAGTTTTGATGCTCCAACACTATTGTCCCTTCCTTCATGCGTAGCCCATATAGTTATTTCTTGAGACACAGTTTGTTGGAGAGGCTTTTTGTCATATACAATGTTTCTAACCTTGACCACAATTCCGTAGCCATTTCTTCATCCATCACGTCGTAAATAACCTCGTCTGCGAGACAAAGTTGGATCGTGTTTATCGCCTTTAGATCCATATCCTCCCAATCCTCGTTTGACGTACCTACAAGTTTTTCTGACTTACCCTGCAAGGTTTTGTGAAGACCTTGTTGCACCAGCAACGCCTTCACTCTCTTCTGTCATAAGCCAAAGTTTTCTTTACCATTGAACTTCTCGACCTCGAACTATGTCGTAGAACTTCCTATCTTTGACATATTGCCTTTCGTCAATCTTTAGCTCTGATGCCAATTGTTAGGAAATTGATATACTTTGATACCAATTGTTGTGACTTTCAGGATCAACGTTAGTGAAACTTGACAATATGAATAGTACTTGCAGAAGAAAAGCTTGATGTAAAGCAAACTAGCAATACCTAGACAAAAGAGTAATAAAGAAAGAACATAAGGATTTAACGAGGTTCAGCCCAAACTCGGCATACGCCCACGAGGAGAAAACTTGAGAGAGCTTTATTAATAGACTTGGTATAAAGAGATCTAACTTTCCTCTTGATGCAATAAGAGTATTCACCTTCCACTTGAATCTAACCCTACATTACAAGAGTATTACCTTCCTTTATGCACCTTCAACTTGCTCCTCTCTTTCTTGGCCTCCTCTGGTCTCCTTTACTTGAGATTCTCTGTTGTAGAAACTCTTTAAGGCTTCTTTCGTTGAGACTATTACAATGCTTGGTTACAACCTTTATTTATAGAATTTTACAATATAACTCCTATTTGGACTATGAGATGATCTTGACCTTTGGATGGTTGAATAATCTTGATCAATCATTTTAGGAATTGATCTCCTTAATTTAGAAGGATTCTAAACATTTTAATCTTCAGAAACAAATATTCATTGAATAGAAATTAAATTCTATTCATACTCCTCCTGAAAAGGAAACTCGTAATCGCCTGAAAAGAAATAGTTTCATCTTAATTTGCTTCTTCTGCTTCAAGCCATCGTCTTCTCCAACTTAATTGGATTTTCTTGGAACAATCATCTCTTCTTGAAAAAATAAAGGCAAAATCTTAACAATAGCATTCACTAACAAAAGGAGCAGGTAATATCGCAAGGCATCCCCGTATGCATTACCTATTCCATTGGTCAATTTCATGCTTAATTTATTTGTGTCCATTATCTTTACGTGCATAAAGCCTTCAGGAAAAAGAGTCCACTAACTAACACTCTGTTCTATGTTTGATGTAAAACAAATAGATCACAATCACATTCAAGCTAAACTAGGGTTTTAAAAAAGAATTGAGAATTTTAATTGAGTTTTGGGCTTCACACCTCTTGCACCACGGCTTCACACTTAAAAATCAAGATAATAATATCAAGAATTTTTAACTGAAAAATTTGTAATTTTAATCATTCAATAATAATTCAAAGAGCAGTTTTGGGGGCCTTTATAAGCTTTACAAAAATACACTTCTAGAAAATAACCGATATGATACTAAATTTTTATATAAACGAAAACACCACTAAATTAAATAAAATAAACTGAAATAAAAATAAATAAAATCAAAGGAAGGCAGCACATTGTCTTCTGCTGTAGACTCAATCAAACAGTCGTCTCAACGGCATGATGCCCTCATCATTTCCCCCGAGGTGAGAAAAACTCGACCCTATCGAGTGTGTGTTGGGAAGCTGTTGCTCGCTGTAATAATGCTCCAGTAGGTTGGGATCAAGCTGTTAGAGATCATCCTCAGTAATCTAAAAATTTTCTGATACAAGTCCTTCTTTTCACTTAACATGATAGCGTTGTGTTCCTCTATCTCTAGTAGAGATAATCGGATCATCCAAAATAGAATTTATATTTTCTGTTGCATGGAATAATTTTGGAGGAAAGTGGAGGTAGTGGGGGCTTTCAGAAAGAAAGTCAAGGGTAGGCTCATCCATAAATGAATCAGACGGGGTATCAAAAGTACCTCGATATGGAACCAAATTCTCAATATTAAAAGTCCAACTAATGTCAAAATACGGTGGGAGATCCACCACATAAGTATTTGAATTGGTCCTCTAGAGGATTTGAAAAGGTCTTGTGCTTCACTCGTGTAATTTCTTCACGGTTATCGGAGAGAACCGTTCGGGTATCAGGCGGATCATCACATAGTCACCGACATTAAATGTTCTTAATGTACGGTGTAAATCAACAAAAGTTTTATAATCAATATTATTTTTCATTATCTTGTCTCTGATTTTCTCATGTAATGCACATATATGAGATATGAATGCAAAGTCTGATATCCTAGAATGTTGACAAGCCATTGGAACTAAATTAATTGGCTGTCTAAATTTAAAACCAGTTACAATATCAATGGACTAAAACCTATTATCCTTTTGACAAAACTATTATATGCAAACTCGACAATAGGCAAGATTAGATCTTAACTTTTAAAATTTTTCTTAACGAGACACTTAAGAAGATTTTCTAAGGTCCTATTGACTACCTTAGTCTGTCCATCAGTTTGTGGGTAAAAATCCTTCAAGAATTTTAATTTGATTCCTATCTTATGCTATACTGTTCGCAAAAAATAGTTAACAAACTTAACATCTCTATTTGACACATGGTCTTGATCAATCCATGTAGCTTAACAACATGATCAAAGAAAATGACAGGTATACGATCACATCTAAGTCAAATAATCATGATCGTCTCAAAATAATATGACCAACATCCATAGGGAGTACATCTCACTACACGTTATTTGTGCATGTGGCAAACTGAATGTGGATTTGACATCTCTCTTGACCATCTATGGATGTAGCATTAATCTACGTGATCTTGTAATAATTTAGATGCTTCACCAGTTTTATTCCTTAACGTGCTGATTATTTCGACGCAACGACGTTGATGCAACTGCCACTATTCACTATCACTTTTTCTCAATTTTTTTTTCATATTTAGAATATGACAGTTCTTCTCCAGTCGTTGACTTGCTCGGACTGCGCTAAAGTGCACCTAACTATTCTAACTGGGCTCTATCATAATCAGGAGTTAGGTTAGTCACTGCTAAAGTTCTAATACAGCTATTGAACTCATATTTTTCAGCAAAGGCATCCGAGTTATCATCCTGCTGGTGCATAACCACTTCTAGACCATTTTCTTCTTCTTCTACATCTTCTATCGGACTTCCACTAAGAGGTCTTGATTTGACTCGGGCACTGATTTGCAAAGAGTCCATATCCCTGACACCTAAAAAAGGATACGTGGGTTGTCCTTCACTGGTTCACTAGTCATTTTCTTCTCAAAGATTGTCGATTTTGCACTAATAAAATATGCTGGTTTGACACTTGAAGAAGTAGAGACAGGTTGCTCGGGGAAGGAAAGGATCGCCTATAACTAAGTTTGCTAGTAGTTGTTGTCTTAGAGCTATCCTTAAAATCAGTTCAGTGGAAGTAGGGTCCTCTGGACTCATCTAAATCAGTGTCCAATTGATATACTTGTTCTAAAGTCGTAATGCCTTGAGGTATGAGCTCTCGGCGATAATCGTCCTTAGGACCTGACCTAAACCTAAATAGAATCTGTTCAGGGGACTCAAACTTAATGGCACAACAGCGAAATATTCATCAAACTTTATAATGTAATTGGTGACTAACTTGTTTTCTTAAGTTAACCTATTCCATTTGTCCAGTAACTGCAGATTGAAAAAAGGTGGAACGTATTTCAACATAAGTTTTTTTTTCTCTACTTTTTTCGTTTACTTTTTTTTGGATCTGATCTAGAGTTTCAATTTTTTTTTTGAATAGATCTAAGGCTTGAGATAGGCTACAATTTTAGGAGAGGGGGGAAGAAAAAAATTTGAAGGTGATTGAAACCTGACTCTGGTATTAAAATTGATGTAAAACAAATGGATCACAATCACTTTTAAACTAAAAATTGAAACTAGGATTTTTAAAAAATTTAGAATTTGGATAGAGTTTTGGGCGTCACACCTCTTACACCACGAGCTTCACACCCAAAACTCAAGATGATAATATCAAGAATTTTTAACTGAAAAATATGTTATTTCAATCATTTAATAATAATCCACAGATAAGTCTTGGGTGCCCATTTATAGGCTTTACAAAAGTACACTTTTAAAAAATAAACGATGTGATATTAAATTTACACATAAAAGAAACACCACTAAATTCAGTAAAATAAACTATAAATAAAAATAGTTAAAATCAAAAGAAGGCAACATGTCGTCTTCTAGAATAGACTCGATCAAACGATTGTCTCCGCGGCGTGATGCCCCTCATCACTGTTATGGTCCCAAATTAATCTTGCTCATCACTTTTAACTTACAGAGAAAGAGTGTTTTCAGACCTGGTACAATACATTGCAAATAAGAAGAGTTTAAGAAATCTGAAAAATAAAAGCAAAAGGTAAATTCAAATTGTGCCCTCCTTCCCAATTTTATTAGTTAAACATTTACCAAATTGTTCCTTATATTAATCATGGGACCCATGGAATTTGATGTTGCATATGATCTATTCTGTAGTATTACGCACTTGTTTTTTCCCCTTCAGAAAGATACATGATGTTAGCTACTAAGTGGACAATAGTCATTTTGTGGACGTGGATGTAATTGTGCCTGGTTACGTGTCTTTGCCGCTAATGATTCTTCTTATTTCCCGTAGGTGGCTGATTGGAAGATAACTTGTAAGTATCCTTGAATCAACATTTCTTAGCTACCTGTTACCTGTTTTCATGTAATGATGGTCATGTTTTCTCACTGAAATACAATATGCATGACCTGGTTAAATACCATTACTTAAAAATCAAGATCGAGGTTAGAAATGTGGCCAAGATTAAACTTTAGGCTCCACAATTAATCATGATACCGAAAATTTGAGGTTCTTGAGATTTCAAGATACATGTATTAATGACATGTAGCTGTTGTGGCAGTGGTCCGAGAGAAAGATGTATGCGGGAATACTGTGAAAAGTTAGACGAAAACAAAGTGAGATGCAAGTTTTGTTTTAAAGTTTTGAATGGTGGCATCAATAGGTTGAAGTTTCATCTAAATCGCTTACCAGGCAAAGGTGTCCATCCAAGCAGCAAGGTAAGAGATGAAGTTACTGATAAGGTGAAAGCTATTATATCTATGGAGGAGGAAGGGAAGGAGGCTGCCAGCGCTAAAAAAACAACGATTAGATGATGTTAAGACTCCTGGAGTAATTTCCAGCGCAAAAATGCTTATGCCTGTGTTGCCTTCACCCCCACTAGTAAAAAAATTTTCCTCCCACCACGACAACAAGGCCTCAGCCTTCCTTTGATCCTGAGAGATATCTTGCTGAATTCTTCTTCGAGAACAAGCTAGATTTCAGTGTTGCTCATTCTTCATCATATCAACTCATGCTGGAGACAATTGGTGGCCCAGGGTTCAAAGGTCTGTCACCGGAAGCTTTGAGACCACTTGGTTGCAAAAGCTTAAATCAGAAATCACTTTGCAAATAAAAGAGAGAGAGAATGGGATTGGGCATCTACTGGGTGCACCATCATAACTGATACCTGGACAAATAATAAATCAAGGGCGATAATTAACTTTTACGTTTTGTCTCCTCTGGGGACATTTTTTTCATAAATCTGTTGACGCCTCTGCGTATTTCAAGAACACCAAATGCCTCTGTGATTTGTTTGATTCTGTAAATCAAGATTTTGGGTCGGAGAATGTAGTTCAAGTGATCACAAACTATGCTTTGAACTATGATAGTGTGGGAAATCATATTGTGCAGAACTATGGCACCATCTACTGGTCCCAGTGTGCTTCTGACTGTCTGAACCTAATCTTGGAAGATTTCTCGAAGGTTGATTGGGTGACCTGTTGTATCTTACAAGCACAAACTATCACAATATTCATGCACAACCATGTTTGGGTTGTAGAACTGATGAGAAAATTTACTGGAGGTCAGGAGATTGTGCGGGCTGGTATCACGAAATCTTTTTCCAACTTTCTCTTCTTGCAGTCGATGCTGAAACATAGATCCTGGCTGAAGCACATGTTTAACAGTCCAGAATACTCGTCCTCTCCTTATGCTAATAGACCACACAGTTTGTCGTCCATTGACATTCTTGAAGACAATGAGTTCTGGAGAGCAGTTGAAGAGATGGCAGCTGTTTCTGAACCATTCTTGAAGGTCTTGAGAGAAGTTTCTGGTGGGAAACCTGCAGTAGGATCTATATATGAGTCGATGACTAAGGTGAATGACTCTGTTAGGACTTACTACATAATGGACGAAACCAAGTGCAAGACATTTCTTGATATAGTGGACAGACGGTGGCAACATCCGCTTCATTCACGTCTCCATGCAGCGGCAGCCTATTTAAACCCGAGCATTCAATACAACCCTGAAGCTAAATTTCTTGGAATCGTTAAAGAGGATTTCCTCCATGTTGTGGACAAACTTCTACTGCAGCCTGAACTGCGACATGATATCACGTCACAGATATATGTATTCAAGAAGGCACAAGGGATGTTTGGTTCCAACTAAGCAAGGGAAGCACGCAACGCCACCTCACCTGGTATGATTTCATTACTCTATTAAGTTTTGTGGATGATTTAGAAAAAGAGAATATTGGGAATAGGCTTTGGTTTGAGGGTGGGTGGTGTTGTGATAGGGGACATTCCTCTTTGTTGAATATATGCTTCCTATGCGCCTAATTGGGTAGGTTTGATTATTGCTAACTTTGTCCGTTTTAAGCTTTCAAGCAGTCCTCCCTTTATGTGTATGACTTGGCTAGAAATGTGACACCTTCAATACAAAAAACCAATGTCCAATCAATGGAATGCAGTCTCCAACTAGAGTACTTGGAGCTTTACATCATCAGACATGCACTCCGTCTCAAATTATACATAACCAAAAATATAGTAGAAGATTGATATTGTGTTACTGGTTAAAAAAAGTTTTTTTTATCAATAACTATGTTGAACCTTGTTGACTCTGGGATATGCTCTGTAATAGGCCTCATTGTTGATGTGAAAAGGCTTGTATATGATAACAAATGACGAGGAATAAACATATAACTCTTATCATTCCGTATTTACAGTTTTGGACCGTAAGTGTCAAACTAAATAAAATTTCACTCCTCTGCAATTCTCTATTGATGCATTATTGGGCAAATTGTTCATCATCTCCATGTTTGGGACTAGAAATCTAACACAAGGTCCACAATCACCAGTTCAGTACTCTGGGATGTTTATATATCTAACATGCGCCGGTGGTATTTGCTAATACATTTTTCCAAAGTGGCAACAACAAAGAAATATGAGTTGAAATCCTAACATTGGTATGGGCTCCAAGTGCAGGAATGTGGTGGGAACAGTATGGTGATTCAGCTCCGGGGTGCAGCGAATTGCAGTTAGAAATAGTGAGTCAAGTGTGCAGTGCTCTGCTACCTAAGAGAGGAACTGGAGCGCAATTCAGCAGATGCACTCAGAGAAGCGCAATAGGCTGGACAAGGAGATGTTGAGCGACCTTCTTTATGTTCACTACAATCTCAAGCCTTATAAGAGGGAAAGGAAAATATGCAGATGCAGATCGTATTGTACTCGACGAATTAGACATGACCTCGGACCCGACCCAATGGCTCCATAGGTTTAGTTCTGCCCTGGATGGTGGGGATCTGAACACCAGACAGTTTAACAGTTCCATTTTCAGTTCCAATGACCACATATTTGGTTTGTGATGGAATCCCCCTAGCTGCAGGCGCAAGATCGTTGTAAATTTGTTAACTCACAGTGTTTCTAGAAATTCTATGGAACGCTTCACTGAATTAATGGAGCGAGCCATTGTAATATTTGTAAACCCTTTTAGTGCTATGTTGCAGCGATTTTATGTAATGTTTGCTACATGTGCTTCTTCAGTGGATAGTGAGCATATGTTGTATGTTGGAAGATTTCTTTGAGAGCTCTATGTTGCTCGCTCTAGTGTTTTATACAAGCAGAATTTCTTTGTTAAATTCTATATTTATATTTTTTTCTTTTATTTCCTTGTGGTATTTGGACCGTCGTCTCTAGAAATGGTTGTAAGTTTTTCTGAGCAAAAAAGCAATAACGAGTACAATGTCGAGAGTATTGTGCCAGTTGCATTCGAGTTTAAAGCCTCTTCTCTCTTACCACAAAATGGCTTGGGACAAATTTAGGCCTGATCCATATTATGCATTATCCTCCAAAGTGTAACTTTGTAGCTTGGTCCTTTCAGAGCCCAAAATTTTATTGCTGCTTGCTGCTGGCACATTCGCTGGGCCTAAAACTGACGTGAGGACAAAGCCCGAAAATAGCTCCAGAGGAGAAGAAAAGATCTAGATCTGAAACCGATGGTGTGGGTCCCACCCAGGCACATGCAGCTGTATTGTGGGCCCGACGATGCTGAAAGCGATCGACCGTCGACGTGACTTTGATGGTCACCGTACACGTCGGTCTATTAATTATTGGTCCTCCGCATCAGATCGAGAGACATATAGCACATAAGTGGGCCACGTGATAGATATTTAATAACTTTAATCAATGTCTTAAAATCTTGCAGTAGCGGATGAAGGCAGGCACTTCTCTCTCTCACGCGACAAACAGATCGTATTTGAAGTGCCTTTAAAGCACATAAAAGATATTTGAACGCAAGAGCAAGAGTTGTTGTTTGAACGCAATTAGAGCTACTCAGATCTAAGAGGGAACAATCCCGGGAATTGATTAAATCTACTAAAGTTTAATTTTGACTAAAAAGTTGACGTCACCTCTCATAACTATTTCTACAAGTGTCTAATCTCTAGTAAGTTAGTTCTACAAGCAAAACCAAAAATTCTTATGAAAATAAGCTTTTAATTTTGATGCGCCCATTTTTGTTGAGTCCTTGCTTGTGTCGAAAATCTTTGTCATCTATTATTTTATTTTATACTTTAATATATTCATAAAAGGAGGGTCCGTGACTAACCCACTGTAAACTTTAAACCCAGAAAATTTAGGTCATAATCAAGTTGGCGGAGAAATGAGGGAAACTTTTATCTGCTTTCGTTTATTCTCAATCAATCAATCAGAATTTTTTGAGTTTAAGAACTTTTTATTCTTAATGATTTTAATCTGAGATGAGTTGCCTTATATATTAAGCGTGGAAAGAAAAGGATGGTGTTGTCTTTTTTGTGCTCCCCACCTTCAAATGCAACAAGCCAGCCTGCATCTCTTGTTTCTAGCGTGGTACTGATTGATCTTAATTTGTCCTTCAGATCTGGATGGAACTCGGAGTTCATTTAGGGCATCGTACTCGTGTGATGGGGCTGCTTGAAATTGCACTCCACAAATAAGTAAGCAAATATACAGAAGAATCAAAGCTTGTTCAAGAATTCTCTGTTAGACTTATTAGTTGTAAAGTCTAATTTATTTTGGGCCTAATCAAGTCAATTGGATATTTGCACCCGCCCACTTAACCTATATTGTTTGACCTAATAAAGAATTGATCAAACCTAAATGGTTTTGGTCTAGACACGTTTTCAATTACACTTAGCCATGAGTGTATTTAAATTAGAATGTGGGACTCATCACACGTGTGGAACTCGTGTTATAAATCAAGGGCCTAAATCTATGATGAGTTGAACTAGGGTTTCTTGATGCTATATATACCATGAGTAGGGTTCCCTCTCCACCAACAAGAATAACTATCTCTCTTAGAGGCCTCTCATCTCCTCTAAGAATAAAGAAGAGAACTTGGTGGCTGGAGAGAAGAATCCTCTCCCTCAACTCCGACGTCCTCGAGATCGTGCAACCTTCGGCAACCTCTTCGTGATGGAATCAGGTATGCCTAAAACCCTCCTTCCCTTTGATCATGATAAAGAGGCTTACAGTATATGTGTAGATCTTGCATAGAATAAATTTAGATCTAACAATTGGTATCAGAGCCACCTCTTTATCAGATCATAGGGATTTACAGAAATTATGATCTCGATCTATAAATATCATAAAAATATCTCCTTTAATTCAATAAATATTTTGTGTCTCATATGTTGGATCAAAAGATTAAAAGGAGTGATTTTTATTGAATTTAACACGTATATAATTTTATAAAATTTGATTTGTGTGTTATTTTAAATTTATTAAAAAAAAAATTTTGTGTGGCATGCAGGCGCCTGCATTATTAAAAAAAAAAAGAAAAAAAAGGAAAAAAAAAAAGAAAGAAAAGTGGCTGGACGCATGCATGCAGGGGCTTCCCTGCATGCATGCAGGGCAAGCCTTACAGTAATCACAAAAAAAAAAAAAGGAAGAAGGGTGCATGAATTCTCTCTGCAGAGAGCACTGCAGAGAGCAATGCTCTCTGCAGAGCGCGCGCACTTGCAGCCATTGCGGCCTGTGCCGCTCCTTGTGGGCGGGCAACAGCCGCCGGCCACCATGAGCCGGCGGCTACAAGGGTAATTAAAAAAAAAAAAAGGTTAATTATTTAGGGTTTCCTTAATTTGGGATTGTGAGATTGAATAGGATTAAATTTTGATATAGATACAAATTTAAATCTAATAAGGAAACTTATTTAATCTATTCTTAGTTGTTCTCACATTAAAGCTAATTGGTTTTATCTAGTTTATTTAAACCCGGCCCAATAAGAAAGGAAACCAATAACTAACCATTGCGGGTCGGGTTTGATTCAGACCCGATAAGCACTGCAGACCCGTTTTGCCAATAGAAACTTCAATTAGCCGTTACGGGCTCATACGACCTCTGTTTTGGGCATGTAAACAGCCGTTTCGAAGCTCTTGACGAGCACTACAGTATTACAGGAACTATACATGACAAAACAGTAGTTAGTTGACATAAAAAAGGCATTGAAGTGTTTGTTTATCATGGTTATGTGTACCCTTGCATGCTTCCGCTTTATCATCAATATTTTATTGCTATTTGTCTTGCATGATAAATATTGGTGTTTATTAAAGTTAATAACACACAGATAAAGATATATACATGTTCAAACTAAAGAATTTATAAAAGAGTTTATTTAATTGCGTATGTAGTTCATGCGGACAATAGCCGGCCCAAAGGAAGACTATTGTTTGGCCGAATTATGTACGGCGTCGGATGCTTGATGTGGGTAATGCAAGTGGGAGAACCTTGATGTGTGGTAATCGGCCCAAAGGAAGGTTGTCACACTATTGGCCCATATTGCATTACCCTCATCAACTAGTCCGATGGCGGAACAAGAATATAGATGCATAAATTTGTGTGGCCCATGCGTGTGGCAATCGGCCCAAAGGAAGGTTGTCATTATGGCCGGGTCATTACATATATTATATGGCCAATATAGATTACTTAAACTTTAGGGCCAATCCTATAAAGTGACAGTCGGCCCAAAGGAAGGCTGTTCTCTTACATAGGACCTAGACTTTAGGATATCTATATTGGGTCAGTACAGTGTTGGCATATAGAGACACAACTTGTTCTGAAAGTTTAACCGGCAGCTCTATCGGTTAAACTGGTTGCATTTTCTGAAATTCATTTTTATGGCTATTATAGTAGAATTTTATTAAATGCAATGTTTATGTTAAATTGATGAGAAATTGTATGCTTATGTAGTCCTATTTATTTTTCTGTTATCAGTAAATGCATCTTCAATTTCTGCAAGTCTCAATGGCATTCATGTGTTGAATGGTACAAACTTGGAGAAGTGGCGTGATCACGTTACCATCGTTCTTGGATTTATGGACCTAGACTATGCCTTAAGGACTGATGAACCCCTTGCCATTACTGACAAAAGTACGGTAGAAGAAAAGGTAAATTATGAAAAGTGGGAGAGGTCTAATAGGATGTGTCTTATGGTCATGAAGCACACTATTCCTATGACTATTAGGGGTGCTATGCCTGATAAGGTTAGTGCTAAGAGTTTTCTAGCTGAAGTAGCAGACCGATTTACTAAATCGGATAAAGTTGAGGCTAGTACGCATCTTAGCAAGCTAGTAAATATGCGCTACAACGGTAAAGGAAACATAAGGGAGTACATTATGAAAATGTCTAATCTTGTTTCAAAACTAAAGGCACTGAAATTGGAACTCTCTGAAGAGATTCTAGTGCACTTCATTTGATTTCTCTTTCTCCACAGTATAACCCTTTCAAGATTAATTATAATGCTCAAAGGGAAAAGTGGAGTCTCACTGAGCTCATTAGTCACTGTGTTCAGGAAGAAGAAAGGTTGAAACAAGAAAAGACTAAAAGTGCTCACTTAGCATTTCAGGATAACACCACTAATAAGAAAAGGAAAAAGAGTGAAAGTAAAGGGAGGAACATAAATACCACTACAGCAGCTAATCCGACCGTGGCAAAAGTGCAGGAGAAGAGGCCTAAGGTTATTGCATGTTTCTTCTGCAAGAAAGTAGGCCACATCAAGCAGGATTGCATAAAGTACCAGAAATGGCTAATTAAGAAGGGTATGTCTCATGTTTATGTTTGTTCTGAAATTAATCTAGCTTTAGTTCCACCACACACTTGGTGGATGGATACCGGTGCGACTATTCACATATGCATTTCATTGCAGGACTTCCAAACCCAAAGGAGGCCCAGTCAGGCTGAGCGATACATATATATGGGCGATGGAAATAAAGCTGCAGTTGAAGCTATTGGAGTTTGTAGGCTTAGATTAGATTCTGGTTTTATTTTAGATTTAGATGAGACTTTATATGTACCGTCTTTTAGGCGGAATCTTATTTCCATTTCATTGTTAGATAGATCTGGTTTTACTGACAATATTGGTAATGAAATGTTTAGCTTATTTTCTAAATCTAAAGTTGTTGGTACTGGAATCTTGATTGATGGCTTATATAAATTGAATCTCCATGCTTCATATTCTGAATCTTTGTATGTGAATAATCTAGGTACTAAGCGAACATTAATTAAAGAAAACTCCTACAGTTTATGGCATAGGCGTTTAGGACACATCTCAAAAGAGAGAATCCAAAGGCTTGTGTCTAGTGGAGCTATAGGCCCTTTAGATTACTCTGACTTAGGAGTATGTACAGATTGTATAAAAGGCAAACAAACAAACATTAGAAAGTTTGGTGCTAGACGGAGTTCAGGAGTCTTAGAATTGGTGTATACAGATATTTGTGGCCCATTCCCTACAGCATCTTGGAATGATCATAAATACTTCATCACTTTTACGGACGATTACTCTCGTTATGGGTACCTATACTTGATACATGAGAAATCCCAATCACTGGACATGTTTAAAATCTATAAAGCTGAAGTTGAAAATCAACAGAATAAGAAGATTAAAGCCGTGAGATCTGACCGTGGTGGTGAGTACTATGGCAGATACGACGGATCAGGTAGATGTCCAGGCCTTTTGCCAGTTTTCTAGAAGAGTGTGGTATTGTAGCCCAGTACATCATGCCAGGGACACCTCGTCAAAATGGTGTTGCTGAGAGACGAAATCGCACACTAAAGGACATGGTTAGGAGTATGATAGCTCACACTACTCTACCAGAGTCACTATGGAGTGAAGCCTTAAAGACGGAAGTCTACCTCCTTAATAGAGTACCTAGCAAAACAGTAATTAAAACCCCATATGAATTATGGACTGGGAAATCTCCCAGCATTCGGCATCCTCATGTTTGGGGTTGTCCAGCGGAAGCTCGGCCATATATGCCACATGAGAAGAAGTTGGACTCAAGGACAGTTAGCTGTTTCTTCGTAGGGTATTCTGAGAGGTCTAGAGGCTTTAGGTTTTACTGTCCCTCCACTAAAAACATAATAGAGACGGATAATGCTAAATTTATTGAGGAAATTCAGAACAGTGGGAGTCAACTACATAAGGATTTCACATTTGAGGAAGAACAAATTGTTATACCCATGACTGTTGTTCCAAATGATGAAGTAGTTGTTCTACCCCAGCATGAAAATACAGTTGTACCCTTACAAGGTACAAATATAGTTCATCCTGAAGTAGATCCCACTGATGAGGTAGAACCTAAAAATCCTCAACCACAAGTGCCAAGGAGATCAACTAGGGAGAGGAGATCAGCCATTGCAAATGACTATATAGTTTATCTTCAAGAGCATGAGTTTTACATAGGGATAGAGGATAACCCCACATCCTTGAATGAGGTCAAACTCAGTATTCACTCCACTAAATGGTCAAATGCCATGAATGATGAGTTAAAATCGATGAAGGACAATGATGTTTGGGATTTAGTAGAGTTGCCTAAAGGTAAGAAACCGATTGGTTGTAAATGGGTGTTCAAAACCAAGCGGGATTCGAAAGGCAATGTCGAAAGATATAAGGCACGTCTTGTCGCAAAGGGATTTACTCAAAGAGAGGGCATTGACTATAAGGAGACTTTCTCCCCGGTTTCCATGAAGGATTCTTTTAGGATTATCATGGCATTGGTGGCTCACTTTGACCTGGAGTTACACCAAATGGATGTTAAGACAGCCTTTCTTAATGGTGACATTGAGGAAGAAATTTATATGGTGCAACCAGATAGTTTTGAAGTTAAAGGTTTACAACATCTGGTTTGCAAATTAAAGAAATCCATTTATGGTTTAAAGCAAGCATCCCGTCAATGGTATTTGAAATTTGATCAAGTAATATCCAATTTTGGTTTTAAGGAAAATATAGTTGATCAATGTATTTACCATAAATTTAAAGGGAGTAGATTTATATTTCTTGTGCTATATGTGGATGACATTCTATTAGCAAGTAACGATATAGATCTTCTACTTGAGACCAAGAGTTTTCTCTCAAGAATTTTGAGATGAAAGATCTTGGAGACGCTTCTTTTGTGATAGGCATCCAGATTCAATGTGACAGGACACGTGGAATATTAGGTTTATCACAAAAGGCCTATATCGATAAAGTGCTAGATAGATATGGCATGAAGAATTGCTCTTTGGGTGATACGCCTGTCACTAAGGGAGATAAGTTGAGTCTACTCCAATGTCCCAAGAACGATCTACAGAAAGAGCAAATGAAAGACATTTTATATGCATCGGCAGTTGGAAGTCTGATGTATGCTCAAGTTTGTACCCGTCCAGACATAGCATATGCTGTTGGAAAACTTGGCAGATACCTGTGCAATCCTGGGATTGATCACTGGAAGGCTGCTAAGAAGATAATGCGATATCTACAGAGAACAAAGGACTACATGCTTACCTACAAGAAATCTAATCAGTTGCAGCTGGTTGGATACACAGATTCAGATTTTGCTGGATGTATCGACAGTAGAAAATCCACTTCAGGTTATGTCTTCCTGATGGCAGGAGGAGCAGTTTCTTAGAAAAGTGTCAAGCAAACACTTGTTGCTTCATCTACGATGGAAGCAGAGTTCGTTGCTTGCTATGAAGCTTCAAATCAAGCAATATGGCTGAGGAATTTTGTTTCTGGGCTTCAGTTAGTGGATCTAGTCGAAAGGCCATTGCAGCTATACTGTGATAATAGAGCTGCAGAGCTCTACTGCAAAAGTGACAAGAGTTCAGCAAGGTCGAGACACATCGACATCAAGTTTCTTGTCGTTAAAGATAGAGTTCGGAATAACATTGTATCTGTTGACAGTATTAGTACTAGTTGTTGACTGATTTTTCCTGCACACAAAAATTAGAATATTAGATTAAGAATAGATCGTGCGAGGAATCAGTTCTAATCCGCGGTAGCAAGGCTATGCGGGTCGTGATCCTCAGGGAGGGACTGCGATGGAAGCGTTAAGCAAGTTTCTCTAAAAATTTATCTTTTTTAGTTATTTTGTTAGTCACGATGGTATTTACAATGAAAAGTGGTATTTACAATGAGTTGTGGGAAAGAATTGTGGAAGATGTGGATTTAATCTACAAAAAAGAAAAGAACAGAAAAGGAAAGAAAACTTATCTCTTTAGTCTGCTTGCCTTCGATCCTTTTGCTACGACTTACTTTTTCTCAGAAGATTTGCAAGTATGGCGTATAGGATGTTCGTCGCCATAAGCCATCAAGGGATCTTCGTTGGCTAGGCAGTCTCGAAGCAATCGGATCTCACGGATTACAAGTCATCAGAGAAAAACAATGACATAGAACAAGATTAGAAAAACAAAGATAAAGCGAGAATAAAGAAACAATGAAACAAGAATAAAAACAAACCAACCTCGAGCAGATTTTTATTAACAATGGGGGAAAAATAAAAACTTACACCGATGTCACCTCAGTACAAGTATGATTCTTTCCTCCATGAAAGCATCTCCACTCTCAGTTACAAAATTTACAAAATAAAATCTAACCTAAAACCTAAACCCTAGCTTTTGGCCCTTGGCTCGCCTCTGGACGCTGGACACCCTTTGCGTTGCACTGCAGGTGATATTTATAGGTGCAGAAGGCTACAGAGTCCCGGATAAACGTGCCAACGAAATCTGGTCCAAGGATAAGCTCAAAGTGCCGCGTTTCTGCGGCTTTTGCCGCGGATCCGCGGCCTGGTAGAGTCGGCTGGCCACGCGCTTTGGCGCGTGGCCTCTCCTGGTCCGTCCCTGTGGGCTTGTGCTTCTGGAATTTTGATCCTGACCTTTTAATCTGGATTTTCGAGATAACTTGGTAATCAAGTTACTCTTAATCCAGATTTCTTCAAATTTTCTTCCACGAAATTCCTCTCTATCTTGGCCTTTTATCTTCATCCTGCAGGTGTTTAGGGTTGGATAGAAGTCTATCCTTCCCTAATCTCTGATATTTGCAACTTTTAGCCCTTGTATTTGCGTTTTGACTCTTTGTATTTGCGCTTTTTCACCTGGGCTTCAAACATGGGCTTGGATCTGGGCTTTTGGGCTCTTTAGGCTTTATTTATTGCTAAAATAACAATTCGAGGCCTGCACACAATAAATTACAAATTATTAATAAATGTGCAGAATTAAATGAATAAATATGAAAATGTGATGGTAAATATGATGATAAAAATGCACTTTTCACTACCAATCACACCCCCACACTTATCTTTTTGCTCGTCCTCGAGTAAAAACAAAGAAAAGAAAAAGTTAATCTAACCTAACTCACTTTCGTAGGAATCACGATTGCACTTAGCACATGCAACAAGCCGTTAAACCTCTAGGTTACCCTAGAGGACGAGTGTTGTCTCGTGAGGGTTTTCAGCGGATTACACCCACAAAATCCATAAAAAGGAAAATATTTGAATTATTATTGAAGAGACTAAGTAGTCTATAAGTTTTAGGATCCTCATTTTTATTCATTCTTCAAACCTAGTCTTTATAAAGTCAATTGTTATTCATTTTAGGTAAGGATTAAAATTGAATTTCTAATATAGTCTTTTTCGTTACCAAAAGTCATATGCACCCTTGTGAATCTAGGAATTCCTTAACTTGGACTCTCATGCCTCTTTATTATTTTTATAACATCATCTAATTTTCTTTCATGTAAGTATCAAGGCTTCTTGAGGCCCTCATACCTAACTAATTGACTATTAGATGTGTTAATATATTTATTTTTTTTTATTATTATTTTTTTTTGGTATGTATAACTCATCTAATTTTCTTTCGTATAAGTATCAAGGCTTCTTGAGGCCCTCATACCTAACTAATTGATTATTAGATATGTTAATACATATATTATTTTTCTTAGTCTTCTTAGGCTTTCTAATCCACCCATGTAACGAATTTAAAGTCGATGACTCCCAAACCGGTTGGCTTTAGGGCACCAAGTGAGAAAACACCCCGCGGACTCAAATTCGAGTGAACTAGGCCCCAAAACTAAGGAATTTATTTTATTTACTCACCTTTAGGCATGAGTACTTATGCTTCTTGAGGCACATGTATCAGCTTAATTGGTGAAATTTTTTTTTTTCTCTTTTTTTTCTTTCTTTTTTTTTTTTTTTTTTTTTTGAGGCACAAGGTCTTTGTCTTAGAATCCTAGATATGCATTTGGTATGCAAATTTCATTAAGGTAAAAATCAAGACTAATTATTTATTCAATTTCTCTCCTATACCTAAAAATTTAAACAATTTATTTATTTTGACCAAGTTTTTAGAAATCCTAATCGTGATTTTCCTAATCCTTAAAACTAACTTAGATTTCTTTCAAAAAATAAGTCAAAATATTTCCTTTTTATAACATTTTTTTTTTAATTTTTTTTTTTTTAAATTTTTTTTTATTAGCAAATTTTGTTAGTGTCTACTTATGTTAGTATGTTAGTAAAGCCCACCCCCACACTTATCTCATGCATTGTCCTCAATGTATGAATGTACGCATGTATGCATGAAACAGAACAAGGGAAGGCAGAAAATTACCTTAGGGGGGTGGTTCCGGTGGTGGTCTAATTGGTCCACGAAATGCGGCCCAATCAAGATAACAGATAATTTGGTGAAACCCACCAGAAACTTTCCTTACATAACCCACAAAAATATATGTATAATTATTTTTAAAAATTTCCACCCCATCGAATTTCCAAATTTCATAATAAGTTTCAGAGTTAATTGTCTCAACCTCCTTGTTCCAAAATGGAGAATGAAAGGATGGAATTATTGACTTGGACATTATAGGTGCGGGAACGAATACCGACTCAGGGAAGATGCTCAAATCAAGTAAGGGCTCAGGAGTCGGGCTAGGTTCAAGAATTGGGTCCAAGTCAAGAAATTGAAACTCAAGTCCACAATCTTCTTCCCACAATGGAATGTGACCTAATATGGATGATATCTCTTTACTTCCAATATTAAGGAATTCTAGCTCATCGCCATACAATTCTTCAAAACTAAGGTCAACATCGTCCGTCAGAATTGTACAATCAGTTTCAGAAGTAAAGAGATTGTGAGAATCTAGGTCAAGTTTAATATGATCTTCTAAAATGGGTGATTCAATTTCATGATGAATTGGAATAGGATCCAATGTTGACTCGGGAAAAGTGAAATCAGGTGGAGACACTGGAGTCATTATTGAATCAGGAAATAAAACTGAATCATCAAGTTGGGGATCATGATCATATTCATGTTCAAGTTCTAATTCATGAAAGGAAAAACTTGCCAAGTTATCAGATTTTGAAGTTTCGGCAAGTTCACATGATGGTACTGAAATAGAATCTTGTTGTCCAAAGCAACTTGGTTCGTCGGCTCTAAGAGAGTGGTCAGCGATATCAGAATTTGCCGAACTGTAAGAACGCAAAGATTGAACCATCATATCTAAATCATGCTCGCGAGCTAATCTAGCCTGAGTCATGGCTTCAAGCCTCTTTTGGAATTGGATTTGGAAAGAGGAAGTGAGATCGTGATGAAGTTGTGAATCGGTGGACTCACGCATCATCATGTCTAAGATTGATGGTGGTTGTTGCTTGGACTCGTGCATACTCATCATTTCCCCGATAGATGGTTTTCTATTCTGAATGGGTGGATCTGAGTATGAATCTTGGGAAGAATGTGGACTAGATGGATATGGAGGACAATTTGGTTGAGAATTAGACTCGGGGACTCGAAACCCCATGAACTCTGTGACGAGTTGAAATTATTATGGAAATTATAGTCATAAGATGGGGGGTGTGGGTTATACTCATTCGGATAAGACCATTCCGGCACACTAGATTGGTCAAAGTTAGGATATGCCGGGTTGGTAATATCCGAATAATAGTTAGGGGTGTAATATGGATTAAAATTAGAATTATTCTTATATGCCATATCACACCAACACAAACACAACAAACAAATAAACAAACAAAAAAGAAAAATTCTAACCTAAGTTAGGGTAGACCTATGACCTAGACGACTCCTAACTGGTTAGACCGTCCACAGGAGGTTGGGTGCAGACTTTGACCACAAGTTAATCAGCCAGGTCAGGGCAAGAGTGGTGGGAGGTTTTCCGTCAAAGACGTTCCTTAATTAAATAACCACCACACTTCGGGCTTTCGGCCCTCAATCCCCTTCCTAGACACTGATTTGACAGGAGTCAACTTCCAACACCGTTCCCCCTTAGGATAATCTCCTAATTGAGTCCGAGATGTCCCTAGGGCCAACGTCTACTCTTTTTTAGTTAGGCTTGGGTTAGTGAGTGCTTGGGATATGATTTTTGGGCTAAGGAAGGGTGATGAAATCCCCACCTTATCTTGTTAATGGGTTATGCCCTTAAGATGAATTAGTGCAAGTGTACAAGATAAATAGATAAGAATCACTCAAAGCAGAAAATCAACCAAGAGATGAGTCCTATTCTACATGCAATGCGTACGTACCTTGCTCCTCCAGCACTCTTCAACAGTAAATAAAAATAATTGAAAAGACACGTGCCTAATATGCAAACGTCTAATCAAATTTTATTTTTAACAACCAATAATTTACTGTTGAATTATTAGCAATTTACAGGTATATCACAGAACAAATCAGAACAGAGCAGAAAGCAGAATTTTTAACTTGAAGCACCCTGCAAAAATTTGGATCAGTAATTCACCACTGTTGCCGCGTTTTCCGCGGCTCTGGCCGCGGATCCGCGGCAAAACAGTGGGTTCTGGTGCTCTGCCTTCGAGGGCAGAGGCACAGAATAGCAATATGTCCACTGCTGCTGCTATGTTTCTGTTTCCTGTTCTCCAAACCTGCAAACAGAAAAGAATAAAGAATTAGTTAAAAATTAAATTTTTGTTTTAGAGATAAACTTACCGTCCCTCCCCGCAACGGCGCCAATTTTTTGGTTGAGATTTCCTGCACACAAAAATTAGAATATTAGATTAAGAATAGATCGTGCGAGGAATCAGTTCTAATCCGCGGTAGCAAGGCTCTGCGGGTCGTGATCCTCAGGGAGGGACTGCGATGGAAGCGTTAAGCAAGTTTCTCTAAAAATTTATCTTTTTTAGTTATTTTGTTAGTCACGATGGTATTTACAATGAAAAGTGGTATTTACAATGAGTTGTGGGAAAGAATTGTGGAAGATGTGGATTTAATCTACAAAAAAGAAAAGAACAGAAAGGAAAGAAAACTTATCTCTTTAGTCTGCTTGCCTTCGATCCTTTTGCTACGACTTACTTTTTCTCAGAAGATTTGCAAGATGGCGTATAGGATGTTCGTCGCCATAAGCCATCAAGGGATCTTCGTTGGCTAGGCAGTCTCGAAGCAATCGGATCTCACGGATTACAAGTCATCAGAGAAAAACAATGACATAGAACAAGATTAGAAAAACAAAGATAAAGCGAGAATAAAGAAACAATGAAACAAGAATAAAAACAAACCAACCTCGAGCAGATTTTTATTAACAATGGGGGAAAAATAAAAACTTACACCGATGTCACCTCAGTACAAGTATGATTCTTTCCTCCATGAAAGCATCTCCACTCTCAGTTACAAAATTTACAAAATAAAATCTAACCTAAAACCTAAACCCTAGCTTTTGGCCCTTGGCTCGCCTCTGGACGCTGGACACCCTTTGCGTTGCACTGCAGGTGATATTTATAGGTGCAGAAGGCTACAGAGTCCCGAATAAACGTGCCAACGAAATCTGGTCCAAGGATAAGCTCAAAGTGCCGCGTTTCCGCGGCTTTTGCCGCGGATCCGCGGCCTGGTAGAGTCGGCTGGCCACGCGCTTTGGCGCGTGGCCTCTCCTGGTCCGTCCCTGTGGGCTTGTGCTTCTGGAATTTTGATCCTGGCCTTTTAATCTGGATTTTCGAGATAACTTGGTAATCAAGTTACTCTTAATCCAGATTTCTTCAAATTTTCTTCCACGAAATTCCTCTCTATCTTGGCCTTTTATCTTCATCCTGCAGGTGTTTAGGGTTGGATAGAAGTCTATCCTTCCCTAATCTCTGATATTTGCAACTTTTAGCCCTTGTATTTGCGTTTTGACTCTTTGTATTTGCGCTTTTTCACCTGGGCTTCAAACATGGGCTTGGATCTGGGCTTTTGGGCTCTTTAGGCTTTATTTATTGCTAAAATAACAATTCGAGGCCTGCACACAATAAATTACAAATTATTAATAAATGTGCAGAATTAAATGAATAAATATGAAAATGTGATGGTAAATATGATGATAAAAATGCACTTTTCACTACCAATCACTAGTCTTAACATTGTTGATCCACTCACAAAAGGACTGCCTTCTAAAGTGTTTTTAGAGCATGTAGCTCATATGGGGATGGCTAATCCTAATGATATCCTGATTTAGTGGGAGTGGATAATTTTATGTAACAAATATTATTTCTAAGTGCACTTTATGGATATTTGTTGATTCTGATAAATAAATTTATAACTGCTTTTCCTAAAGTTTACTTTTGCGCATTTGAGTTTGTTGAATTAGCAGTTAGACTCGTTGGATTTATAAAGTGAGACTCGTTGGAGTCATAAGGTTAGACTCGTTGGAGTCATAAAGTGGAAACCAGTTGGAATTGTACCTTATTTGATCAGAGGACATTTCCATGCCACACGTCCACATTTGATCTATGTCGTTAGGGGTTCTGAAACTTGTGATGTGGAAGGTCCTACCTCGATTATACAGAAGGTAACGATCGCCATGTTTGGTGGCAGGACTCTTAATGGACCAGATTGTTTTGAAACGTGGTTTGTCGGCGGTTAAAGTTTTTTTTTTTTGACGTCATAAAGTTATGCATAATATCTATTCAGTATGACTTGCTTGGCCCAAGTGGGAGATTGTTAGACTTATTAGTTTTAAAGTCTAATTTATTTTGGGCCTAATCAAGTCAATTGGATATTTGCACCCGCCCACTTAACCTATGTTGTTTGACCTAATAAAGAATTGATCAAACCTAAATGGTTTGGGTCTAGACACGTTTTCAATTACACTTAGCCATGAGTGTATTTAAATTAGAATGTGGGACTCATCACACGTGTGAAACTCGTGTTATAAATCAAGGGCCTAGATCTATGATGAGTTGAACTAGGGTTTCTTGATGCTATATATACCATGAGTAGGGTTCCCTCTCCACCAACAAGAATAACTATCTCTCTTAGAGGCCTCTCATCTCCTCTAAGAATAAAGAAGAGAACTTGGTGGCTGGAGAGAAGAATCCTCTCCCTCAACTCCGGCATCCTCGAGATCGTGCAACCTTCGGCAACCTCTTCGTGATGGAATCAGGTATGCCTAAAACCCTCCTTCCCTTTGATCATGATAAAGAGGCTTACAGTATATGTGTAGATCTTGCATAGAATAAATTTAGATCTAACATTCTCTCTTCTCATCTCCTCTCTTGAGTGTGCGTCGTTTTGTATTAATTTGTGTGAATGTCCTAATTATATGATTTTACTCAGCCAAAAGAACTACCTAGAGAGCTAAACGTTATGAGCTTTATCACACACAATGTAGCATAATAATCCTCTTGAATTACTTAATTATCTTAATTATATTCAATTTCATAAAAATTTCGACAGCAACTCCTCTAAAATATGTGACTGCGAAGATACAACATAATATATTTCGGCTCACAATAACCTACTTATTTACCAATAACAATTTCGGTATGACATCACCTACTTATACAAATGCACAGTAACATACGTTCGATAGGGCTTCTCTCGACGTCAACAACATAATACAATTCTATCTATAAAATCCAACTCACCAAGATCATCACATTCTAACTCATGCTATAAATACACATCAAATAAAGCTGTAAATATATACAATGAGAAACTTTACAAGTACACATAATTACATCTTTCAACACTTTTCTTTTAACAAAATTCTCGACGGAACGCTCATAGTCTTAAACTGGCCTTTCCCTTACTATGACTTGAAAACCATTAAATTGGGAGGCAGTGAGCTTGTCAGCTCAGTGAGGAGAGTCATATAAGGAATCAAAGAAAAGAAACACCCATATCAATATGAAGCATGATTTTACTCCCGAGAATGAATATGAACTTGAATATGATGACAGTACGACACGAATTAATTAATCAACTTTCTCATATTTTTATTTATCTAACCGAAACAGTCCGACCCCTTTTGGTCAATATCTCTTATACTTTTATTATATTGCAATATCATATATCATATGATATACGAGTTTCAAATGCTTCAACATTCGTAATTTAATAATAAGTTCTTTATGTGTGTATATACGACATATAACTTACATGCATCTCAACTGTCACATACAATGATATATTGACTATGATAATATAACGATATCTTATTATGAATCAATACATATCAGTAATGCCCTTAGTGATATACCTATCATATAACCATATTGATCATCACACATGGCGATACATAGATATCACCTAATCATATTCACGACTATATACCATACAAAACATACGCATATCATTAGAGCACTCTCCTTCCGACCCTGAATATATACCAAACAAATACATACATATATCATTCGAGCAACCCCCTTCCGACCCCGAATGTATACCAAACAAACACATACGTATATCATTCGAGTACTCCCCTTTTGACCTTGAATGTATACCAAGCATATAGTATCTTTCACACTCCCCTTCTTCCACGAATGGATACAACACAAAATATCGCCATTCGCCTCCGTCGCTAACTCCGCCAATAACTCTGTCAATTCAT
Source organism: Agave tequilana (assembly GCA_038442645.1). Taxonomy (NCBI): domain Eukaryota; kingdom Viridiplantae; phylum Streptophyta; class Magnoliopsida; order Asparagales; family Asparagaceae; genus Agave; species Agave tequilana. The sequence continues at coordinate 398,944 of JAVJIF010001831.1, forward strand.
CATCCACCGTTTTTGACTCCTACCGGCTCCCTCACGACCCCTTCCTCCACGCATACTTAAAATATACATGACATGTGTACACAATATCACATACACATCAATCATCAAGATAGCACACACGGTGTGGGTTATGTACTGATATACCTTTTTCAATCATCAATCATATGATCGATATGTCATACACAGTCAAGTTCGTGCAAGTTACTAGTGCATGCATATATTCAAACATGCATACCATTTATATCTATATCAATCATTCAACAACACATCAAATAATTGGTTACATTCTCAATACTCATTCTTTAGTCATATAATTAGGTCTTGTAAGTAGTTATGGTTCTTGTTTTATGCATTTGATATCTGATTAATGGAATTGACTACATTACTTATCCATAACTGAAAATCTTGACACGCTTTGAAGTTTATAATAGTCTACTAGATTCACATTTACACACATCATTTATTTCATTAGAAATCATTACTTGAAATTAAGAGTACATATTTCACTAGTCATTAAGCGTATCAATCAATAAACAATCATCAACAATTTATCAAGTATATATGGTTATTCAATATATCGTAATTATATATGTACGAGTACTAAACGCACGCTCATATTCATAGCAACTAGGTAGTAATCACAATTGACATAAATCGGTTATATTATTGGTCTACTAATAGTTAATTATAACACAGACCATATTTATTTCTACTTACTATTCATGCTTGGGCATCAACTTATCCATCGCCCTATAATCGCATACTCGTATGGTTCAAATTTAGAGATTTAGATTGATCTAGTCTAGTTTAGCTAGAGAGAGTGAATCCATCACCTAGATGATATGCGCGCGTGTGTGTGGAGAGAGAAAGAGAGACTTGCGTGTCCTTCCAAAAGGATTTGAGCCTGAATCCTTCCAACTCAAATAAAACCCTCTGACATATGAATATAAGATCTACTCCGTTGAAGTTGATCTATATTATTTCAAGTATCTGTAAACTAAAAATCAAGTGTTTTGAATGATTTTTGTCCATCCATCAAGCAACGCAAAATAGACAACCAAAAGTAGTAAGTTGGTTAGATCTATGTCTTTAGACATACAAATTCTTGATCTGGCCATTTCATTATGATCTAAATATTTAAAAGCCCCTACAAACTAATTTTTGTTATGTTTCAAATGTTCTACACCGTTAAACTAATCAACTCACTATTCAGGCCGTCTGCTTTTTTTCTTACTTGATGCATGGACGAAAAGTAATCAGAACACTTGATTTTTGGTTTTTAGATACTTGAAATAATATAGATCAGCTTTAACGGAGTGAATCTTGTATTCGAATGTTGGATGTTGGTATTTAAGTGGGAATGATTCGGCCTCAAATCCTTTTGGAAGGACACAAGTCTACCCGTCTCTCTCTCTGTACACACACACATGTATAGATATAGATATATACATGTATATACATACTTACATACATATATAAACATACATACATACGTACTTACATACATATATATTCACACAAAAAAAAAAAAAAAATGAATTTGTTAACATCACTAAGTTTCTAGTACACTTACTTTATTTCTATAGATCCACAACATCCATTATTCATAGTAGTCCCTTTTCTCAGTATATATGTACTCTCGAAGAGATATCGTTTATCCGGTATTTGTCTAATTAACGGTTATTATTGTTTGGTTCGATATTAATATCAACATTAGATTTCAGATTTGGTTACCCTTCCCAACAAGGTATTAATTCATGGTTCACTGTTAGTTATAGTTTTACTTATCATTATCCAATCTATCTCGTAAACTTCTGAATTGATTAGTACCACTTGTAATCAAGGAGTCAACCTTAGAAATCTTAGTCCAATTTTTGTTATGTTTTAAATATTCTACACCGTTAAACTAACCAACTCACTATTCAGGCCGTCTGTTTTTTTCCTACTTGATGCATGGACAAAAAGTAATCGGAACACTTGATTTTTGGTTTATAGATACTTGAAGTAATATAGATCAACTTCAATAGAGTGGATCTTGTATCCGAATGTTAGATGTTGGTATTTAAGTGGGAATGATTCGGCCTCAAATCCTTTTGGAAGGACACAAGTCTACCTCTACCTCTCTCTCTCTCTACACACACAAACACACACACACATGTATATAGATATATACATGTATATACATACCTACATACATATGTAAACATACATACATACGTACAAACACACACACACACACACACACACACACACACACACACACACACACACACACACACACACACACATATTCACACGCGCGCGCGCGCGCACACACACACATGCGCGCGTGCGCCCGCTCGTGCACTCACACACATATAAACATGAATTTGTTAACATCACTAAGTTTCTAGTACACTTACTTTATTCCTATAGATCCACAACATCCATTATTCATAGTAGTCCCTTTCTCAGTATATATGTACTCTCGTAGAGATATCCTTTATCCAGTACGGTTATTATGGTTTGGTTCGATATTAATATCAACATTGGATTTCTGATTTGGTTACCCTTCCCACAAAGTTCTAATTCATGATTCACTGTTAGTTATAGTTTTACTTATCATTACCCAATCTATCTCGTAAACTTCTGAATTGATTAGCAACAGTTATTTTGTTCAAGTTTCCTATATGGTAATTCGCGTTGTCGGATTATGGCAAGTCCATATTTTATTCATATTAAGGTTAATATTAGAACAATAGATTAATTATAACATTAAACAATTTACTTCTCATAATGAGATACTATACAAATAAGTTTCTTCTTTGATGTCGCACCATGACATGTAGACAGGAGATTATATCATTAGTTTAAAGTTAAACTTAATCTTTATTCAAGGGACTAAAAACTAGTAAGAAAATCTTAGTCCAATATGTCGGATATCTTTGCACCGCTTGTAATCACGGAGTCAACCTGTAACGCCCCGATTCCACGGATACGGGGACGTCACTGCGACGTATATACGTAGGTCAGAAAATGCCCTCACGTATATACGCTAAGCATAAAAGTACAACAAGGATCAGAGTACGACGCAAAGCGTGGTATTCATACATGTGCCAACACAAGAAGTACACATACAAAGTTATCACAGGATATTATAAGGTATTACACATTACATGTGTATTACATCATAACCAAGTCCAAAAGAAATATATACAAATATGTATACAAAAGCTCACAAGTAGAAAGAAGATCTCGTGAGTCAAAAGGTAAGTCTGACACGAGGGGACTGGAACTAGTCCGCCTGCTCACTAAGGTAAGCTTGGTCCTCTGTGGATGGCTCCACTTCGTTCCAAGCTTCGGAATCTGAATGTGCAAATCCAAGGAGTCAAGACATATAACAATAAACAAACTATAGCCAAGTGGCTAAGGGACATGAATAAGGAAAGATGAAACAGTTATAAGGAATATCAACTAACAAGTATGAAAAGCATGAAGAGATAAAATCCTAATACAATGAATCTACAGTTAACGTCTTATTATTATTACTTGTCTTACTGTGATATCTAACTATGTGACCCAGCGTCCCAGAGCACATAGATCCATATCCTAGTAAAGCAAGGTTGTTATTGGAAACAGCGGTTGTATCGACGAACTATGTTTACAGTGGGTCCCGTGCATGCCCGGGACCACGGTCCAGGGTGTTCCGTTGCTTGATGACGGAACCAGCCGCAAGGCCTATCAGGAGGGACTTATGTATGCCCTTTGTCATGACAGTATTCAGGAAGAGGGAGCAAGCACTCCCCTCGGTCCCCTGGAGGCCCTCAGGTCAGACCGGAAATATGATTGTACAATATACCTAATGCCACTGTAAACACGAACACATATCGATATCCGCATATTTCCCCCGACCCATGTGTAAGTTGATCCATTTTATACAAAAGTCAAGTATATCATGCTTGGTTTAAGAGATAGCATGATAAGGGGTGATATTCACAATTTAACAAATCATGGAGCGAGAATATAATAACAAGTCATGAAGTAACAAGTGGTGAGATCCATAAAGTAACATGTCATGTAATACCAGTTATGAAGCATGAACAGGAATAATATGTCACCCATGTATCAATGATAAGATCAAATTCAGAAAAGAAATCAACTAAGTCAAACAGTCAGAATTAGTCGACTAGGTAAAAGGGTTAGTCGACTAATAGGGGACTTAAGTCGACTAATAGTCTAGATGAGTCGACTAAAACTGGGAAACAGAGAGTTGGGTTTCTGTTTCAGGAAAAGTTAGTCGACTAGGGTGAAATGTGTAGTCGACTAACAGATACCTAAATCGACTAATAGTGGGGCTAAGTCGACTAAAACTGTGATACAGAAAGTTGGGATTTATTTCAGGAATTATTAGTCGACTAAGGTCAAGGTTGTAGTCGACTAAGGGTATCTAGTCGACCAATAAAATAGACTAAGTCGACTGGAGCCGAGAGTTGGTGTTTCCTGGTCCAGGGAAAGATTAGTCGACTAGCTTAAAAATGTAGTCGACTAAGGGGGTCTAGTCGACTGGTAATATGGCTTAGTCGACTAAAACTGTGAAATCAGAAAAGGTTAAGTTTCAGCTAAGGTGGGTTAGTCGACTGGTCCCTAGGTTAAGTCGACTAATCGTGGGGAGAACAGTAACAGAACAGATTTTCTGATGGTTGTTTGATGGGCTAAAAATATGATTTTTATGGCACAAGTGTACATGAATGATCAACACAAGTAAACAAGGAAGTTGTCTAGTCTTGGTGAGTAAAAATACTCACTTCGAACGGTTATGTGAAAGTTCTACGAGTTCCGAATGATCGTTGACGACAATATCACCAACTAGGTCTTTGGCGATACTTCCGATGAAGAGATATGCAATCCAAATCCAAGGGTTGTAGTTGTTTGAGAAGGAGATGAAGATTTTGAGGTGGTTTGGAGTTAGGGTTTGAGATGGAGAAGAAAATGGTGAAGGCTAATCTCTTGGTGAAGTGAAGAAAAGAGAAAAGAATTGTAAAAGAAAGTTTATATAGGATTTTGATTTTGTAAGGGAGGTGTAAATAATGTAAATGTGAGGGGGTTTATTGCAAAATAGGAGAGGGGATGGGTGTCCCTCTTCTTGGCCACTTGGCCGGCCATGGGAGAGAGAGAGAGAGAGATGCATTAAATGAGGGGGTTGGTGAGATTATGTGGAGTTGGAATTTTGGAAGAGATTTGAATTTTTGGAAAAAAATGGGAAAAGTTTGTGGTTGTGGAGAAAGAGAAATAAAGGAAAAGGAAAAATGGAAAGAAATTCATAAAGGAAGATATTTACTCTTGGACTTAGAATATAAAATAATGAAAAGACAAGTTCCCGGGTTTAAGTCGAGGATACGGAAAATATTTCGGAAAATACCGAAATCGTCCGAAATTCAAGTATCTCGGAACGACTCGAAAATTTCACCAAAAATCAATAATAATATATGAAGACTAATAGTGAAATCCTTTTTAAGAAATACTTTATAGTTTTAAAACTAAAAATCCCGGAATCAGTTAACTACCGACTCCGTTGGAATTTTCATAAATTCATAAAATTCTCAGAAAAAGTATTTAAGTAGAGAATATGATTCTAAGAAATAAAGTCTAAAGGACCATCTAGAAATTCCTAACTGTTTGAGAATTAAAATTTCAGGAATCGATCAGCGACACTGGTCGACACCGGTTTTGAAGAAATACATTTAATTCAGGAAAAATCCAGAAAATCATATAAAATCTAATATATTGGAAAATGATATTTGAAATTGAGATCGGTCAAATACAGGAAGTATATCGAAAAATACGATCGAAAAGCTGAATACGCAACTAAGTACGTATTCTGGAAACGGGGTATTACAATCCATTCACCTTACAAAAATTTCGTCCTCGAAATTTCATAAGGTGAAAGGTAACAGGAAAAGTAACAGATAGAGAAGGATAAGATGGAAGATAACGATAGAGAAGAATAGAAGGAAAGAGTCTTACCATTCAAGATGTGAAGAGTTGAGGATAGCGCTCACGGATAACGTCCTCTCGTTCCCAAGTGGCCTCTCCTGGCGCATGTCTGTTCCAAGACACCAACACTAATGGTATAGCCTTGTTCTTCAGTGTCTTCACACTTCTATCTAGAATGTCCATCGGCTGCTCCTGATATGATAAATCTGGCTGCAGTTCCAGTTCGGAATGATCCAAAATATGACTATCATCCTTGACATACTTCCTCAACTGAGATACGTGGAAAACATTGTGCACTCCGTCCAAAGATGGAGGTAAGGCCAATCTGTAAGACACATCTCCCACTCGCTCCAAAATCTCGAATGGGCCGATATATCTCGGACTCAGCTTTCCACGAATACCGAACCGGATCACTCCTCTGGTAGGTGATATCCTCAAGAACACATGATCTCCTGCCTGGAACTCCAATGGCCTTCTCTGCGAATCTGCCCAACTCTTCTGCCGACTCTGAGCTGCCCTGAGATGATCTCTGATGATTCTGACTTTCTCTGTTGTCTGAATCAGGATCTCTGGCCCCAATAGTCTCCTCTCACCGACTTCATCCCAACAAATCGGTGATCTGCACTTTCTTCCATACAGTGCCTCAAAAGGTGCCATCTTGATACTTGCCTGATAACTGTTGTTATAAGAAAACTCAGCCAAGTGAAGATGATCTTCCCAAGATCCCTTAAACTCAATCATGCAGGCCCTTAGCATATCTTCAAGGATCTGGATAGTCCTTTCAGATTGTCCATCTGTCTGAGGATGATATGATGTACTGAATTTCAGACGAGTTCCCAAACTTTCTTGGAGACTTTCCCAGAAATGAGATCTAAATCTGGTGTCTCTGTCTGAAATAATACTGACTGGAACTCCATGAAGACGAACTATCTCCTTCATGTACTTGTCTGCCAGAACCTCTGTTGTCTGACCTACCCGAAATGGTATGAAGTGAGCTGACTTGGTGAGACGGTCAATGATTACCCACACAGCATTATTACCTTTGGGACTTCGAGGTAATGCCGTGACAAAGTCCATAGTGATGTGCTCCCACTTCCATTCGGGTATTGGTAAAGGATGTAGAAGTCCAGCTGACCTCTGATGCTCTATCTTTATCTGCTGGCAGACCAAGCATTTGGCTACAAACTGAGCTATCTCCCTCTTCATAGCATTCCACCAAAACTGCTTCTTCAAGTCCTGATACATCTTGATTTCCCCCGGGTGTATGGAATAAGCCGAACTGTGTGCTTCCGCCAAAATCTTCTGTTTAACTTCTCCTTGGGGAACACAAAGTCTACTACCAAAATACAATGCATCATCTGGATGAATACAGATGTCAGTCCTCAATCCAGCCTCTACCTGAGCTCGGAATATCTGTAATCTGGGGTCTTCCTTTTGAGCTTCCTTGATCTCATCTATCAATCCTGACTGGATCTGCAAAGTCATGAACTGTCCTGCCTTCTCAGTCCTTCGAACTAACATCAAGTCCAATCTGATAAAGTCCTGAATCAACTCCTTCTGCTGAGTAAGTTGGACAAGCACTCTATTCTCTGGCATCCTGCTCAGTGCATCTGGAACTGTATTGACCTTGCCTGGATGATATTGCAAGTCAATATCATAGTCCGCCATCAGCTCCAGCCATCTCCTCTGCCTCATATTCAACTCTTTCTGTGAGAAGATATACTTGAGACTCTTATGATCTGTATATATCAACACTTTATCTCCCAGAAGATAATGCCTCCAAATCTTCAAGGCAAAGATAACAGCTGCTAGCTCCAAGTCATGAGTTGGGTAATTCCGCTCATGAGTCTTCAGTTGCCTAGATGCATATGCTATAACATGATCATGTTGCATAAGTACACATCCCAGGCCTTTTCCTGATGCATCACTGAATATGACCATCCCTCCTCTTCCTGAGGGAGTCTTCAAGATTGGAGCTGAAATGAGCCTCTGCTTCAATTGCTCAAACGCTGCGGTACACTCTTCTGTCCATAAATACTTCTCTCCTTTCCTGGTGAGCTTGGTCAACGGGGCTGCAATCCTAGAGAAATCCTGGACAAAGCGTCTGTAATATCCGGCTAGTCCAAGAAAACTCTTAATCTCAGTCACTGTCCTCGGAATCGGCCAATCTCTCACTGCCTGGATTTTGCTGGGATCAACTGAAATTCCTTCTGCTGAAACCATGTGTCCAAGGAAGGCTATGCTGTCCAACCAGAACTCACACTTGCTCCTCTTGGCATGAAGCTGCTCCTGCTGGAGAGTCTGCAACACAATCCTCAAGTGTTCTGCATGCTCCCTGTTGTTCTTTGAATAGATCAAAATGTCATCTATGAAAACAACAACGAACTGATCCAGATAGGGCGAGAACACTCGGTTCATCAAATCCATGAAAACTGCAGGGGCATTGGTGACTCCGAAAGGCATAACTAGAAATTCATAGTGGCCATAACGGGTCCTGAATGCCGTCTTTGGAATATCCTCCTTCTTCACCCTCAGCTGATGGTAACCCGACTGTAAATCCAATTTAGAGAATACACGGGCTCCATGAAGCTGATCAAACAGATCATCAATCCTTGGTAAGGGATACTTGTTCTTGATGGTAACTTTGTTCAATTCTCTATAATCAATACAAAGCCTTTTATCACCATCCTTCTTGTTTGCCAATAATACTGGAGCTCCCCATGGTGAAGCACTTGGCCGAATCAATCCTTTGTCTGAGTATTCCTGCAGTTGCTTCTTCAGAATCTCTAACTCTGTCGGTGCCATCCTGTACGGAGCCTTGGATATAGGAGCTGCTCCTGGAACTGTGTCAATGGAGAACTCGATCACCCTGCCAGGTGGCAGTCCTGAGATCTCAGCAAACACTCCTGGGAATTCATCCTACACCGGTACCTTCTGCTTCTGAACCTCCGAAGTAGTCATCCGAGTCTTTCCCTTGGTAGACTTCACTTCTCCACTAAATTGGAACTCCGGTTGATGAGGGATTCTGAAATTAATCTTCTTCTCCCTACAATCAATAACTGCATGGTACTGACTGAGCCAGGTCATGCCTAAGATTACGTCGTACCCTTTGGTATCTAGTACGAGCATATCTATGGCCAAGGTCTTATCACAAAGTTCTACCGGACAATCAGTACAGACTCTAGAAGATATGACTACCCCATTCCCTGTACTAATCTCCCATTTGTGGTCTAAAGATCTAACAGGTATAGAATGCAAAGCCACAAAATGGTCTGAGATATAACAATGGGATGCACCTGAATCGAAGAGAGCGAGAACAGGTTTCGAATGAACTCTGATGTTACCTGTTATCACCTCCTCTGAAGCCTCAGCCTCAACTGCAGTCAGATTGTAAGCCTGACCTCTACCACGCCCTGCTGCAGTCCTAGCTCCTCTCTGGACTGGGCGAACAACATGCTGTGGAGGAAGGGGAAGAGCTCTCCTCATCACTGGTCTCTGATTCCTCTGCCCAAGTGGCCCTGGAAGTGCCCTCTGTCCATTGGGTCCCTGAAGTGCTGGCAAGGTCTGATTGGCTATCCCCATTCTCCTGTGTGGACAAGCTTCAATGGAATGATCTCGAGATCCACACACCAAACACCATCCATTTGCCCTACGGCAATTCTGCTGAGAATGCCCTGGTTTCTGGCAAAAGTTGCAGATAGGACCTGGTCGAACCATCTGGTAAGGAACTGGTCTGAATGGTTGCCTGGCCTGAACCTTCGCTGCTCTGTATGGGCCTCCTCTTCCCATTGGTACAAACGGCCTCTTCATGGCCTGGTTCCTCATCTGGTTCTCTTGCTTCTTCTCTAACCCACGCTCCACCTCTCGAGCTATGGTGAGAACCTCTGAATAAGTCTTCAGTTGCTGGGGCATCAAGAAGACCTGTATGTCCATCTGCAGGCCCTGCTGGAATCTGCTTGCTCGCTTCTCCTCATCCGTTACCATGTACGGCGCGAAGCGGCTAAGTCTAAGAAACTCCGCGGCATACTCATCCACGGACTTGTTCCACTGCTGGAGTCTGATAAACTGCTCTTCCATATCTTTCTGAGCAGTAGCAGGGAAGAATCTGCTGTAAAAACTCTTAGAGAATGTGTCCCAGGTGACAGGCTTCTCCAATCTGGCCTCCTCAGCGAGCCACCAAGTTCTAGCTATATCTTTCAACTGAATCTTGGCGACCTCAACTTGGTTCTCCTTTGGTACTCTGGCTGCATTCAGCAGATCGGTGGTGTCCGTCAGCCATTGCTCAGCATCCAGGGGTTTCTCTTCACCCGTGAATATGGCTGGTTGTAGCCTCCTGAAATCTGAAATGTTCCCCGGCCTCTGTTCCTTTGGAGTTGTCAACTCTTGCCGGAGAAGTTCCGTCTGTTGCTGCTGGTTTCCCATCATCGTCTGAATGACCCGTAGAATATCCACATTCTCTCCCGTGGGTCCATTCGATGATTACCCGGAGTGGTTACGTCCCGTCCTTCTCTCCATACCGAATTGGGGAAAGATAACTGGAATTTGGAAACAAATGGAAGGAGTTTAGGATACAAGGGAAGGAATCAAGAAGGAATCAAGAAGGACTCAATAACTTTGTACATTGTAGTTGGCATTAGCAAATTTCAGTAATTTGCTGCTTGATTGTACTTTAGGTTTGAGAGCCTAAGCTCTGATACCAACCTGTAACGCCCCGATTCCACGGATACGGGGACGTCACTGCGACGTATATACGTAGGTCAGAAAATGCCCTCACGTATATACGCTAAGCATAAAAGTACAACAAGGATCAGAGTACGACGCAAAGCGTGGTATTCATACATGTGCCAACACAAGAAGTACACATACAAAGTTATCACAGGATATTATAAGGTATTACACATTACATGTGTATTACATCATAACCAAGTCCAAAAGAAATATATACAAATATGTATACAAAAAGCTCACAAGTAGAAAGAAGATCTCGTGAGTCAAAAGGTAAGTCTGGCACGAGGGGACTGGAACTAGTCCGCCTGCTCACTAAGGTAAGCTTGGTCCTCTGTGGATGGCTCCACTTCGTTCCAAGCTTCGGAATCTGAATGTGCAAATCCAAGGAGTCAAGACATATAACAATAAACAAACTATAGCCAAGTGGCTAAGGGACATGAATAAGGAAAGATGAAACAGTTATAAGGAATATCAACTAACAAGTATGAAAAGCATGAAGAGATAAAATCCTAATACAATGAATCTACAGTTAACGTCTTATTATTATTACTTGTCTTACTGTGATATCTAACTATGTGACCCAGCGTCCCAGAGCACATAGATCCATATCCTAGTAAAGCAAGGTTGTTATTGGAAACAGCGGTTGTATCGACGAACTATGTTTACAGTGGGTCCCGTGCATGCCCGGGACCACGGTCCAGGGTGTTCCATTGCTTGATGACGGAACCAGCCGCAAGGCCTATCAGGAGGGACTTATGTATGCCCTTTGTCATGACAGTATTCAGGAAGAGGGAGCAAGCACTCCCCTCGGTCCCCTGGAGGCCCTCAGGTCAGACCGGAAATATGATTGTACAATATACCTAATGCCACTGTAAACACGAACACATATCGATATCCGCATATTTCCCCCGACCCATGTGTAAGTTGATCCATTTTATACAAAAGTCAAGTATATCATGCTTGGTTTAAGAGATAGCATGATAAGGGGTGATATTCACAATTTAACAAATCATGGAGCGAGAATATAATAACAAGTCATGAAGTAACAAGTGGTGAGATCCATAAAGTAACATGTCATGTAATACCAGTTATGAAGCATGAACAGGAATAATATGTCACCCATGTATCAATGATAAGATCAAATTCAGAAAAGAAATCAACTAAGTCAAACAGTCAGAATTAGTCGACTAGGTAAAAGGGTTAGTCGACTAATAGGGGACTTAAGTCGACTAATAGTCTAGATGAGTCGACTAAAACTGGGAAACAGAGAGTTGGGTTTCTGTTTCAGGAAAAGTTAGTCGACTAGGGTGAAATGTGTAGTCGACTAACAGATACCTAAATCGACTAATAGTGGGGCTAAGTCGACTAAAACTGTGATACAGAAAGTTGGGATTTATTTCAGGAATTATTAGTCGACTAAGGTCAAGGTTGTAGTCGACTAAGGGTATCTAGTCGACCAATAAAATAGACTAAGTCGACTGGAGCCGAGAGTTGGTGTTTCCTGGTCCAGGGAAAGATTAGTCGACTAGCTTAAAAATGTAGTCGACTAAGGGGGTCTAGTCGACTGGTAATATGGCTTAGTCGACTAAAACTGTGAAATCAGAAAAGGTTAAGTTTCAGCTAAGGTGGGTTAGTCGACTGGTCCCTATGTTAAGTCGACTAATCGTGGGGAGAACAGTAACAGAACAGATTTTCTGATGGTTGTTTGATGGGCTAAAAATATGATTTTTATGGCACAAGTGTACATGAATGATCAACACAAGTAAACAAGGAAGTTGTCTAGTCTTGGTGAGTAAAAATACTCACTTCGAACGGTTATGTGAAAGTTCTACGAGTTCCGAATGATCGTTGACGACAATATCACCAACTAGGTCTTTGGCGATACTTCCGATGAAGAGATATGCAATCCAAATCCAAGGGTTGTAGTTGCTTGAGAAGGAGATGAAGATTTTGAGGTGGTTTGGAGTTAGGGTTTGAGATGGAGAAGAAAATGGTGAAGGCTAATCTCTTGGTGAAGTGAAGAAAAGAGAAAAGAATTGTAAAAGAAAGTTTATATAGGATTTTGATTTTGTAAGGGAGGTGTAAATAATGTAAATGTGAGGGGGTTTATTGCAAAATAGGAGAGGGGATGGGTGTCCCTCTTCTTGGCCACTTGGCCGGCCATGGGAGAGAGAGAGAGATGCATTAAATGAGGGGGTTGGTGAGATTATGTGGAGTTGGAATTTTGGAAGAGATTTGAATTTTTGGAAAAAAATGGGAAAAGTTTGTGGTTGTGGAGAAAGAGAAATAAAGGAAAAGGAAAAATGGAAAGAAATTCATAAAGAAGATATTTACTCTTGGACTTAGAATATAAAAATAATGAAAAGACAAGTTCCCGGGTTTAAGTCGAGGATACGGAAAATATTTCGGAAAATACCGAAATCGTCCGAAATTCAAGTATCTCGGAACGACTCGAAAATTTCACCAAAAATCAATAATAATATATGAAGACTAATAGTGAAATCCTTTTTAAGAAATACTTTATAGTTTTAAAACTAAAAATCCCGGAATCAGTTAACTACCGACTCCGTTGGAATTTTCATAAATTCATAAAATTCTCAGAAAAAGTATTTAAGTAGAGAATATGATTCTAAGAAATAAAGTCTAAAGGACTATCTAGAAATTCCTAACTGTTTGAGAATTAAAATTCCAGGAATCGATCAGCGACACTGGTCGACACCGGTTTTGAAGAAATACATTTAAATTCAGGAAAAATCCAGAAAATCATATAAAATCTAATATATTGGAAAATGATATTGAAATTGAGATCGGTCAAATACAGGAAGTATATCGAAAAATACGATCGAAAAGCTGAATACGCAACTAAGTACGTATTCTGGAAACGGGGTATTACACAACCTTAGAAAGAAATAAATAGTTTTGTATAATAAATTTTCTCCTTCAAATCAACAATGATAACTATGAGATAGTCAGAATATAATATCTGTTCACACAACACTTCTCAAACTTGGAACCGGTAAATGATGTCACGTCCCCCTTCCCAAAATATATAATAGCGGGGACGTGACGAGAGTCGACGATGCATATACGCAAGAATAATACCCTATGTATACGCGCTAGCCTCAATACGAGAAAATAAATATATTATACATAATTATTTCAGTATTAAATAAGTACATATCTGCAAAAAGGGGTCAGTAACCATGATAGATATAAAAATAGGAATAAATATAAAAATAGTGACAAAAATAAAAATACCTATGAATATAAAGGTGCCAGGTCTCCTAACAATATCCCAGAAAATATCAAGTACACGATACCTCGGATCTCCAACCTGAGCATGCAACAAACTCAAGGCTGTCAGAAAGCGACTTAGTAAGCAGTAAAATGAGAAAAACAATTATATATACTATAATAGTAGTACAATCACGATAATATATAATACACATTTAATCACCAGTGATACAATATAATAATATTAACAATCAGTAATATATACAAGGGTTATTTTAGTACTAGAACATTACCAATGCCTAACATGTTTCAATGGTGTTACCTTTACGATATTATACAAAATATGATTAAAACAATAATTATATTTACTCAAAAAGTATTATATATATGTAATATGAGTTAAGATATATATTTAATTATACATTAATGAAGTCAGTTTATGTTATTAACATGTTATTATTATTATCAATATGAGTAATAAGGTACAATTTTTAGTTATACATTAATAAAATTAATTTGTTTAATTAACATTTGATAATGCTAGGTAGTACAAGGATCAATTCATACGATTTGGACAGAACAATGGATTAGTATTCACTTCAAAATTGGTAAACATGGGGTGGTTGTAACACCTGGTTCTTGGAATACGTACTTTGATATGTATTCAGATTTTCAATTATATTTTTTAATTTATTTTTTGTATTTCTTTTTGTTTTATAATTATTTATGCGATTGTTTTTCATTTGATCCGAATTCGTGAACTCAGAGTCAGTCCTAGTCTAAACCAGGGACCCGATCTTAGTGTATTGCTCAATTCAGTCTTTCTGCTAATCAATTTTGACCAGTTTCAGTTTCAAACATCATTTTTTAATATTTTAAGTTTTCATGAATTTCTGAAAATTTTCAGAATTAAATTGCAAATAGTCAAAATCGGTGTCGACCAGTATCGCTGGTCGATTTCAGGATTTTTAATTTAATAACGGATTGAGTTTCTAAAATTTACTTTCATAATATCTCTTAAAATCACATTTTCTACCTTAATGCATTTTTTGAGATTTTTCTGATTTTATCAAAATTCGACCAGATTTGGTGTCAGCCGGTATCACCGGTTGATACTAGAATTTTAATTTGAAAATGAGAATTTATTTCTTAAATCAATTTCATATTATTCCTCAGGGTGATGTTTTCTATCTCCGGGTACTTTTTTGGGATTTTTCTGAAATGGTCGATATTTTCCGACATTAAAATAATATAATTTATTTTGAAATCTTTCCTTTCTTTCTTTCTTTTCTATTCTTTTCTTTTCCCTTGGTTTTCCCCCTTCTCCTGCGCGCGCCCACGAGGCCACTTGCCCCCCATCACCCTCAATCTCATCTCTCTCTTTTACTCTCTCTTTCTTTTTTTTTGTCTCTTATTTTCTTATTTTCTTTCTTTTTTTCTCCTCCTCCCCTTCTTCTCTCCCTTTCTCCCTCTCTCTTCTCTCTGGCGTCCGCCGTCCAGGCCAGCTGCGCCACCGCCATGCTACCCAAAGCTGGTGACCTCCCTACTCCGGCGACCCGTAGACCCTTCTTTCTTCCATCTTCCACTTTCCTCCTCTTCTCTTTCTCTTCCTTTCTCTTTCTCTCTCTTTTCCCTCCCCTCTCTTCACTGGATCTGCGCCACCACCGTCGCCCTGGGCCCAGTGCCGTCGCCGACCGACACCCAGTGACACCGCCACCTCTCCTCCCTTTTTCCTTCTCCTTCTTTTCATTTTCTTTTTCTTCTTCCTTTTCATCCTCTTTCTATTTTCTTTCTCTTTTTCTTTCCTTCTTTTTCCCCCTTTTCCTCTCTCTATCCCCCCTCATCCTCTCTTTCTCTCTCTGATTGGGCCAGCGGCGGCCAGACCCACTACCGGCAACCCCCCTGGCCGGCACCACCTGGTCGGCCCTCACCTTCTCTCCCCTCTCTCTTGGATCTCTCTCTATCTTCTTCACTTTCTTCCTTCTTTCCCTTTCCCCTTCTCTCTCCTACCTCACCCTCTCTCTCATCTGTTTGAGTGCCGGCGGCGGCCAAAGCCGCCACCGGCCACTAGTCTCTCTCTCTCTGTTTCTCTCTCTGTTCTCTCTGTTCTCTATATTTCTCTCTTCTCTCTCTCTTTTCTTCTCTCTTTTTCTCTATTTGAGCATCGCCGGTAGCCAGAGCCGCCACCAGCCACCCGGCAGAGGGCCGGCCAGCCCTCTCCTCTCCTTTTCTCTCTTGCTCTCTCTTTCTCCCTTTCTCTGTTGTTCTCTCTTCTTTCTCTCTCTTCTATTTCTCTCTACATGTCTCTCTTCATCTCTCTCTCTCTCTATTTCTCTCTGCATGTATACCCCTCTCTGATATTGGTGGGATTGCTCGAGCTCGTGCACGTGTATTTGAAAGTTCGGGGATTGCAACGTATTTTAATATTTTTAGGCGAGTGTCCTTGCCTTTTTATTGGGTGTCCCTGCTTCGACAGGTTGACTGTATTTTGGAGAACACTTGTATTTTATCCCCCACATTTAAATTGTATTCCATTTTGTATTTGTATCTGTATTTGTATGTGGCCAAGTATCCTAGACTGTATATCTATAGTGCTGTGACGAACGCCTGTATTAGTGTAATTTATTTATTATACATATACACTGCCTATGATGTACTTTATTTCTGCTTTATTTCATGCGTGGCCGACCCTTTGTGATCGTTATCCATCGAGCTCTCTACTCGGCCCCGGGCTCTACATTCAGCCGCCGGGCTTCACTACTCCATGGTAGTCTAGTTAATTTCACATTTATATATGTACTTGTGTGGTATTAACATCTCGTGCAGGTACTATACCCAGCCTCCGGCTGCGTTCAGCCTCCGGGCCTTTTATACTCAACCTTCGGGTTGCGTTCAGCCTCCGGGCCTTTTATACTCAACCTTCGGGTTACGTTCAGCCTCCGGATTCTCATGCTCCGCTTAGTAGGCGAGTCTAGCGCACATCACTTTCTTGCTAATTTTGCTCGAGTGTAGTTACGCCGTGAGCGATAGTTGTACGTTATCGTGGCATCGTCACGAGCGGTAACTATGCCAAGCGTGATAGCCTCAGCGATGTACGCTAGCCTCGCTCTAGCTTGTCTAGCTCCGCTTGATTGTATGTTTGTCTGCTCGCTGACCTTATACCTGTCTTACTCAGCCTACAGCTTTCACTTCTCTACTGATAGTTTAGTTGTTACATGTTACTGTGTTATATGTATGTGATTGGTACTAACACTTCTGCATGTACTTACTTGGCCTTCTGGCTCTTCAGCCTTCACGGGCTTCTTACCCACTTCCTCGAAAGAGGAGTGCGTTCAGACCGTCAGGACTTTCAGCTACGCCTAGTAGATGGACCTAGCGCTCAGCACTTTGCCACTAACTCCATTCGAGCGTAGTTACACCGTGAGCGCAGCTTCGCCATACGCGATAGAATAGTGTTCATACGCTTGCTCTGTCATATGCGTTTAGCCGTGCCACGAGCGATACCCACGTCGAACGTGATGGCATCTAGTGTTATACGTTAGCTTCATTCCAGCTTGCTTAACTTCGCTTGGATTTACGCTTACTTGCATGCCAACTTGTCTACTTGATAATTCAACTATTATTCTTAACTTGCTGGTTGTGAAGAGTTTGAAACTCGTATTTATTCTATTTTTCAAAATTGTATTGTTTTTCTGTATTCGTACCGATCTCCTGTATCGGTAGTGTTTTTTGTATTCGTACTAATCCTTTGTATCGGTAATGTTTTACTGTATAGTGATACCTACTGTGCTTACCACCAGATATGCCATTATTTGACACCTGACTCTTGCAAGCTATCACGTGACACATGTTTGATATCACTTATCACCTACCACCTGATATACTACCCCTTGACGTGTGATTATCATATTTCGAGAATCATGTCCTGCTATCCTGTATTATATACAGTGACCTATATTTCTAGTACTTATGTACTCCTGTTATTCCTATAACTTCTGAACCTGTCTTGTTCCTGCTATTCCAGTAATATGATAATTACATAATAATAAAGTATAAAAAGACCAACTTACATTGGGTAAGGGAAACTGATGGACTTCAAGTAGCGAATATGTTTACAGTGGTATTAAGTATGTTGTGCAACTCAAATTTCTGATTCTACCTGAGGGCCTTCAGGTGTTCCGAGGGGAGCGCTGACTCCCTACTCCTGTTATATTCCTGAATGGGTATATAATAAGACCCACTTTCCTGTTTGCCTAGCAGCAGGTTCTGGGTCAGTACCGAAACATCCTGGGCCGTGGTCTCGGGTATGTACGGGACTGACTATAAACACAACTGTAACGCTCCGATCCCGCGGGTACGGAGACGTCACTGCGACATATATACGCAGGTCAAAAATACCCTCACACATATACGCTAAGCATCAGTACATGCAAGAATCAGAGTGCGAAAGCACAATAGTAATATACATTCTAACAGAAAAGTATAAGTACATGGTTATCACAGAGAATGATACAATATTACAAAAATATTACATCACCAGAAAATACAGAAGTACATCATACGAACAGATATACATAATAAAAGCTGAGAGGTCATCACGAGCAACAAGAGAGGCCTCGAGAGCCAATCAGGAGAAGAGCTGGGAGGAAGAGCTACAGCGATGTCCAAGCTTCTGCTGCGCTCTGATTGCCATGGAAGTTTCTGCTGCGCACTCTGATCAGCTACAGTAAGGCCACCATGGTCCGGACTCTAGGATCTGGACATGAGGTTCAGGGTTGTCAGATGCAACCCGGCGAGTACATATGATAAAGCCAGTTGGCGTGCTCAGGCAGTCACACGCGTGCATGATCAAGTGATGCGATTCAGGCATACAGGTACAGACAATGACAAGTAATATAAGGAAATTAAAAGAATGACAGTAAATCTGAAATCAAGTAAATACATGTATATCAATAAATCTGAATCGAAAAACATCCATAGAAAATGGTATGGTGAGCATAGGTACATATAAACATGTAATGCCGTATAAGTCAGTAAACAAGAGATCAGAAAATCCCGTAATAATTTAGAATCATATATAGTAAAATAGAATGTCCAGCTCAAGTCATACAACATGAATTGTTGAATCATAATAACAGGGCAAATCACATGCATGGGTAAATTAGTATGTTACATTTAAGTTATCCAATAATAATCCTCAGTGTCATTTGTTATTCTTGTCCCTTACCCACCGGCGTCCCACAACACCGATAGTTCACGCTGGAGCCCGCACTTCCAGTAGAACTCATCCGAACTCCGATATGCAGGTACTATTATTCGAATAGGGGAGAGACCAAATAAGATAAGCTTCTGACGTTATTATTATACAGGGGTGTGTGTGTGTTAATATGCACTGAGAATACTTATCACGCTAACACCAGGCGGCACAGGCAGGAGGGAGGAATATTTCCTTTGGAGGATAAATTGAGGAGGTAGCCGCACAGATTCAAGAGGTGGCCTCACAGATTCAAGAGGTGGCCCCACCACGTGTGTGCTATGGCACTTTGCTCCAAGTGGCACTTTGTTCTGTATGGGGAATGAATTCTAGCGGTGGCCTCTACAGATTCAAGAGGTGGCCCTTGGCACTTTGCTCCGTATGACACATAGTTCCATTCAGAATTCGCCGGACGCTAGCATGATTGTGGAATACATGCTCGTCATCCTGACATCAGGCATGCTCTGCCAGACGCCGGTATGACCGTGCTATTAACAAGAGTAACAGTGCAGCAGACATGAGTATAAGGGATACAGGAGTTCAGGAGTATTGGATTTCCAGATATCTGGAAGCAGTATAATAATCATGTCAAGGTCCCCGTAAAAGTGATAATCATGAATATATAATGTAACACTGGTGTCAGGTGTCACAATATCAGGTCAAATGTGTCAGTACCAGGTGATAGCATATGTCAGGTATCAAGTGATAGCATGTCAATTGTCATGTGTCATATGTCAGGTGTCAGGTGATAACATGCCAGGTACTGGGGTCAGATATCAAGTGTCAGGTATCAGGTGTCAAATAATAACATGTCAAGTACCGGTGTCAGATATCAAGTGTCAGGTATCAGGTGTTAAGTGATAACATGTCAAGTACCTTGTCAGATATCAAGCGTCAGGGATCAGGTGTTAAGTAATAACATGTTAAGTACCGGTGTCAGATATCAAGTGTCAGGGATTAGGTGTCAAGCAATAACATGTCAAGTACCGGTATCAAATATCAAGTGTCAGGGATCAGGTGTCAAGTAATAACGTGTCAAGTAATAACATGTCAAGTACCGGTTTCGGATATCAAGCGTCAGAGATCAGGTGTCAAGTATAACATATTAGTGTCAAATAATTAACATGTCGGTGTCACGTGAGTTGAATACAGAGTTACAATATCATATATCAAGTAATCATCCGGTCATGTAATGTGGTACAGGAGAACAATATAGTTAAACATTTCAAACTATTCACAACCATATCTATAGCAACAATAATTTAGTCTATTAATTAGTTATGCGAAGCCGAGCGAAGCGGAGTATATCTAGGCATACCCATTACAAGTATGATATCAGTTCAAAGAATTATAATAGTGGCCAACAGGTATTCATATAACAGTTAACTTTAGAAAATCACTCGCATATCATATATCAACTCGCATAATGACACATCATGTATTAAAAAACAGGATAGCAATTATTAGGCATGTAACGATGGTAACAAGACACCCACGTATCAATATATCATGCAATAAATGCTAGAGTAGCAGTTACTAAATATGAATTGATGATAACAAAGCCCTATAATAGAATTAGTAAGGCATGAAGTAACACAAAGAAAGTACTCGCCTAAATCATCGAAAAATGTAGTAAAATCTCGGAACACTATAAACACGTACACGCTACTAATCCAACACACACACACACACACACTTATTAAAGAGAATGGGAGAGGGGAGAGAGAGAGGATTAGTTAGAGAGAGGGGAGTTATGTTTGAAGATGAAGGGGGAGTGTGTGTTGGATAAGGTGGGAGTAATTAGGAATGAGGGAAAGGGTGAAAGTGGAAGACGGGAAAAAGGAAAGGAATAAAAAGAAAGAAAGAAAGAAGAAGAAAGAAGAAAGGAGAGGAAAGTGGGGAGGCGGCCGGCGGCCGGCCACCGCCGACGTCCTTGGGGGGAGGGGGCGCGGCCTAGGTGCGGGGGAGGAGTGGTGGTGGGTTTTGGTTTGGTGTTGTGATTGTTGTTGTTGAAGGTGATGGTGGTGGTATTGGTTGAAGATGGTGGTGTTGGAGAGTTGGAGGAGGAGGAGGAGATGGTGGTGTGGTGGTGGAAGTAGAGAAATTAGGGTTTTGATGGTGAATTTTGAAGAAGAAAAGGATAAATGATGATGGGTTTATGGAGAAATTGGAGGAGATGGAGTGAAGTTTGAGGAGGAGGGAAGTGGGGAAGAGAAGGTAAAGTTTGGGGGAGGGGCGGCGCTGGCCACGGGGGCGGCGCCGGCCAGGGAGCGGCAGCACTGGTGGCGGTGATGGTGAAGGCGACGGCTGTGAGGGAAGAGAGGGTGAGTGTGTTGGTGGGAGAGATGAAGAAGGAGATGGAGAAATGAAGAAAAATGGGAAGAAGAAAAAGAAAGAAAGAAAGAAAAATAAAAAGAAAGAGAGAAGAGGGGGAGCATGGGAGGAGGAGTAGGGGGGATAATGGTTGTTGGTTGCAGCTGTTGTGGCTACAGGGGATGGTCGGCATGGGGAACAAGTAAGGGGAGAAAGAAAGAGAAAAAGAAAAGAAGAAAAAGAAAGAAAAGAAAAGAAAGGAAAGGAAAAGGAAAAATAAAGAAAAGGAAAAGAAATAAGAAAAAATATTGAATAAATATATATTAAATAATTAATTAATGAGACATCCTGGGAGTATTAAGTAGAGGAGTGGAGAAGGAAAAAGTAAGAAAAAAAAAAAAGAAAGGTAAATAATATTATGATTTAAATAAGGTAAAATTTTATTGTTTCAGAAACGCTCCGAAAAATTTCAAAAATTGAAAATATTATTTTAAAATGCTTAGTGAAGTAGTATTCGAGAAATTCAATTTAGTTTTCAAATTAAAAATTCTGAAATCTTCCGGCGATACTGGTCGACACCAAAATCGGTCAAATTTTGATAAATTCAGAAAAATACCAAAAAATGTATTTATATAGAAAATGAGATTCTAAGAAGCAATGTGAAAGCCATTTCTAAAAATTCAACTCCGTTTGAAAACTAAAAAATCTAGGAATCGGTCAGCGATGCTGATCGACACCGGTTTTGAAGATTTTGCAGAATAATTCTGAAAATTTTCAGAAAATCATGAAAAATCTAAAATATTGAAAAACAGTGTTTGAAACTGAAATCGGTCAAATCGGACTACCAGAAAGGTCAAATCGAGTAGCATGCTGGTATTGGGTTCTTGGTCCAAGTTAAGACTGACTCTAAGACTAAGAATTCAGATCTGATACCAATTATCATAAGCAATCACAACCCAAAAATAAATACTGAAAGAAAATTAAAACAATACGGTCAAAAAAAAGGGACACGTTCTGAGTATGTATCCCGGGAACGGGGTGCTACAGCAACCCATTGGTTTCTTCATCAGTTTCCAACAACAACCTCGACTCGCTCATATATGATATGTGGGATGGAACGTACGCCTATACACATACTTAGATATATAGGTTGGACGAGTAATAATAATAAGATACTAATTAACAATTTATTGTATTATTTTGCATTACGGGTTGTATACATTCGGATTACGGCGACTTAGGGTAAATGTATATACATCAGCGTTTCCTTATTTGGATTATTCCTTTGATGTACTAATTTCATGAAGTCATAAATCGGGTTTGTACGACTGGTTTTGCTTGTATTCGATATTATCGATTTTATCGACTTTCTATCAGTTTTATGAAGTTTTCTTAGTTTAGGAGATAACTCAGGTTATATGAACTCAGGATACAGTGACGTGAATATACAGTGTATACATGAGGTTTTCTTATTTAGATTATTCCTTCGATGCACTACCTCATGGATCAGTAATTTGAGCTTGTATAACTAGTTTTACTACATTTATTTCATTTGCCGCCACCTTACCTGCTTCTGTATGTCTATGCTCATGACACGATTTTTAATACATGCTTGTGACTTGGATTTTTTGATACACGTGTGCTTATCTATTTATGCCACTTAACATTCACCACACCACTCATTAGGGAGTTCTGACTCCCTTGCACCTGCATGTTCAGATCCGGAGCTTGGAGCTTGTGAATTCTTCCGGTTGCTGATCAGAGATACGCAGATGAAGCGTGGATCTTCGGCAGACCGTCTGGAGCCCCATCCTTCCAGGCCCCATGCTCGTCTCCCGAGTTATCTTTTATAACTTGTGAGCATCTTTTATACTATTTATAATTGTATATCTCTTTGTACTCTCGCATTTGCGCCTATTGGTGATGTAATATTCTTGTAATATTGTATCACATACTGTGATAATTATGTAATTGTACTCATATGTTAGAATGTATAATGCACCACGTACTTTCATACTCTGACTCTTACCTGTACTGATACTTAGCGTATATATGAGAGGGTGTTTTTGACCTACGTATATAAGTTGTAGTAACGTCTCCGTACTCGTGGGATCGGGGCGTTACAGTGGCTAAGGAGTTGAACCGTTCCTTACTGAAGAAAGTTCGATGCTTGTTATACATTGCACAATTGGACAAGTCTTTCTGCGCTAAGGCTTTGGAATATGCTAGACATCTCATGAATAGACTACCGTCAACTGTGATAGAAGGTAAAATTGTGTTAGATATTTGGTCCGGTAGAGCCGCTTAGGACTTTGATTTGATGTAGAATTTTGGAGGTTCGGCTACTTTAGTACCAAAGATGGCGTGATAAATCCGCGAGCATAGAAGATTGTTTGTTTGGATATCAAGAGAAATATGAAAGGTTACAAGTTATGGGACCCCAAAAATAAGAAGACTGTGCTGACCAAGCATGTCACGTTTAATGAGACTTCATTATTGAAGTCTACCATCTCTCAGTAGGTAGAGAGGTTGAAGACCAAGGATGTATCGAAACGCGTGGAGGTCGATACTACTTCATTACCTCCAGTTGGTTCCGAATTAGTATAGATCTCACCGGATGTGACACCAAGTGGAGATCATATAGTTGTGATGAATACTGAATAGGTGAACAAATTGCAGCGAAAGAAACTAAGTTGAGTCCACGGAAGTGGGTGAAGAAACGTGAATCTCAAATTAGTGAGCTAGATAAGCTCAAATTGAAGGCTGTTTTTCTCCATGACGGTATTGGTTTTGAGGTTCATATGACTCAGCCAGTTAGGTTCCTTGCTACAGATTCATTTTCAGTTGCTTAAGCTCGGTGGAGCTCATTTGGATAAACTATAGATGGCTTGATCCCTTGGGCAGGGGGTATGTAGGTAACTAAATTAGTGCAACCCGATGGAATCGACACGGTGCTATGTTGTGTT
Source organism: Agave tequilana (assembly GCA_038442645.1). Classification (NCBI taxonomy): domain Eukaryota; kingdom Viridiplantae; phylum Streptophyta; class Magnoliopsida; order Asparagales; family Asparagaceae; genus Agave; species Agave tequilana. Next base: position 423,412 of record JAVJIF010001831.1, read on the forward strand.
CGGCTCAGATTTGATAAATATTCAGTGAAGTAGAGAATTGTGGAGAGAGAGTGTAAAATCCTAATGGTAGCGGTTTTAAACCCTGGCGTTAGTACAGAGTTTGCATGAAGTGTGGAGGAAGTAACAATGTAGACACTTCGCTACATGTCAATAGGTGAACAGAGTTGCCGACAGCCCTGAGCTTGGCCCGTCGACAACGTTTTCTAGAGAGCAGCAGTGATCTCAGGCTGTCGACAGCGCTTTGCCTCTAGGCGAGTCTGAGCGTGTTTAAGAATTCGTTTCTGATCCGAATTCAAAGTTTTTGGTTTTCTTATTTTCATGGACTCTATGGCTATATAAAGAAAGGTATTGCCCCCAATCAATTGTATCATGTATTTGATTTATTAATAAGATCTCTCTCCTTCTGCCCTGAGAACGTAGACAATTGTCGAACCTCGTTAAATCTTTATCTTCTCGCTTTCTTCTCGTTATTTGTTTTATTTGTGTCATATTGATTTGAGATTGACTCGGCATTGTGAATGCTGATCTTGGTGGCCGGCACGTTATCTGGATTCCACCGGAAAAACGTAATAAAAATTGATTAATTGTTCCTTGTCATAAAATATATGTGACATATGTATTATTATTATTGTAGCAGGTTTATGTATACATGTTAGTTGTGCTTAGGACTCTATAGGGACTAGTTCACTCACATGAATGTGTCGCCAGCCTTCATCACATTCTATTTTCGCCTATTTTTGAGAAGCGGGACGTCCTAGAAAGAAACGAGTAAAGGTGGACAAACACGAGTAAAGGTTGACAACATTCACGTTGTGGTAGACACCATCATCCCTTTTATAATGCGCGAGTAGCAATAATTGTGACCATACAGGCCTCTTACGCGGAATTATAGAGCCCACTAAATTAGGGCAATATTGAGAATATGAAAATACAAAGTACCTGTAATGCTGGGAACATGAAAATACAAAGTACCCATGTCCAATAAGTGGGGGCAATAACTTTTTGAAACAACAAACTTCAGCTTGGGGTTTTTTAGGCACGAAATAAAGCCCAGAAGCTCCTAGGAACTTGAAATAAAAATTAGGGCTTAAATATATTTTATCTTAGGTGTGTTTAGTTACAAGGAAGTGAGCAGAAGTAAGAAAATGAGGAAGTATAATTGCTCACTTTTCTATCTATCCAAACACTAGAAAGAAAAATAAGAAAACCACTTTTTCTTCTCTCTTTTCTCTTTTACACAATCATTTCCTCACTTCCAGAGTGTTACAGTTAACTTTGTGATCATGTAAATCTCATTTGTAATAAGTTGTAGCACAAAACAGTTAATTTTTGATCATGTAAATCTCACTTGCATTCTAATTCCAGTCTATTTTTTATTTTTCTTAATTAATTTTTATTTTAATATTATTTTGCGGTCAACTTTGTGGTCAACTTTTTCTTTTTCACTTTCACTTCCACATTACTATTCAAACATTAAAAAATACATAACATTTTTCAAACTCACTTCTTAACGGCATCCAAACACCAAAAAACTTACTAACTAATTTTTAAGTTAAAAAGAAACTATTACCACTCCTCACTGCCTCACTTCTTTACTTCCACCCTTAACCAAACAAATAGGCCCCAAATGAAAAATCTCTCATATGCATTTGTTAAAATTACTCCTGTTGTTTCTGAATGGCCGGGGGCAGGAGAGGAAAAAAAATCAGGGGACACATTTTGTTGAGAAAGACACGTTATTATCCGTTAATTTCGGGAAAGAAAAAAAAAAAAATCAAAAGGAAGTAATATAATAGCGTATGGACAAAGACATTTGAAGGCGGTCCACCTCTTTAGAGTAATGAATGATCTATCCGTTCTTATCCTTAGAATACACTCAACTCAAGGCCACTACTGTGATGATGGTGATGATGATGTGTCCCTTTTCCTCTATAAAAAAACTCATCCACCGGTTCCTTCCTTGTTGCCTTGAGATTCAGATAATTAGTACAGACTAAATACAGATCAAGGAGGAGGAGGAAGAAGAAGATGAGTGGAAGTGGGAGCTCAGTGACCCAAGAGATGGCAAGAAGCAGCTCATCTGTGGGCAACAGCCAGCAGCAGCAGCAGCAGCAAAGGGTGGCGGTGGGTCTGTTCTCGGCCTCCATGAGTCGAAACAAGACCATGCAGTCACAAGGGCAGAGTACGAGGCTGCGCCGATGCCCGAGTGGAAGCTCCACTGCCTCTGTTCTGACTCTAACCTCCCTCCTCTCATCAAAGGACAGCTGGGGGGCGGTTCATGCTTTTAATTAATTATTTATGGCAAGCTTTGATTTGTCTTCTTATAATGATCTTATATCTCTGGATATGGAGAGATAGATCATATATAGCTCTAGTTTATTTTGCTAGTATGAGCTAATATTGTACATATATATGAATATATGTAAGCTTTGGTGTTGTCTATCTCTTCTCTTTCTGATTTAATTCTATGCCTGTGTGTTGGAGATGAGAGTGGAGGTGTGTTTGATCTAAATACAATAGATTAATTATTGGAAAGTTTGATTTGTAGTTTGATTTGTGGAAGGAAGATCATTCTTATATGATGGAACTGCAGGGGGGCAGAGATTTCTCTCACCCCTAATTGCAAACAAGTCTCTTTCTATCCTCACTTGACCACACAAAGAGTCTCCTCTCGTTTGGATCAATTAGCTCCTCAATTATTCACCAAAATTTATGCATCTTAATTGCAGACAGATTTTTGTTTGTAATTTGGACATGACGCAAATTAAAGATGCAGGAACAGAAACGAGTTTAATCCAGTTTGCTCATCCAGTAAACAGGATTCAACCTGGTCTCTGTGTGGTGTATGGTGAATAGAAATCCATATAACTAAGAGATTAGAAGGTTTAAACACTAATTATTACAAAATTAATGCAATCCCCCGCGGATTGCCTGTGATCAGTTAGAAAGATATTTTTATTGGTAAAAGATGCTTAAATTCAAGCAAGAGCAAATGTCCTCCTCCTGTAGATTTCTCTCCCGTCTGAATTTCCCCCTTTGCCGGCAGTGTTCATTCCAAAGGTTGTTGGGTTGTTGGGTTGTCACAATCATAAATGAAATTAGAAAATAGTTGATGGTTGTGTCTGCACACACACACAGAGAGAGAGAGAGAGAGAGAGAGAGAGAGAGAGAGTAGTAGTCGTAGTTGGGCCGCTCAAGGAACTATCAAAGTGAAGTCAGGATCCAATTGATAAATGGAAGCTCAGCCCACCAGAAAAAGGCCCTAGACAGCTCTCTCCCTATTGACAACTGTAACCATCCTCCTTTGAACTTTGGTTCTCTTAGCCCATTTACTAATTCAATTAAATTTGTACAAGCAACCATGTTCATATATTCATACAGTTCAACTCATCAAGCCAAATGAAGTTTCATTAAAAGTTTCTCCTGATGATAAAACAATATTGTGTAATGCAATTCCATCTATCTCACTAACAATAATAATGAAAAAGGGGATTACTAATATTTTTGTGCTTCATTCACGTATAATTGACATCACGCCCAATCATCTACATATGGAGAATGGATTAAATTATGCTGGTCATATAACCAGCCCAAATCCATGAGAAAAAGCACTTTATTGCCGTGTAGCTTGTGAAGCCTAAACAACAGAAAGACCTGATTATTGGCCAAAGAGTAGGTCCGAGTCCAATATACAGAATACACAGAATAATTCAATTACCTTGTACGTACGTATGTACAGTGTTGATATACTTGTCGGTAGACAAAAGGTTGCAGACAACACCATGGCATCGCTGGACCGATAGCATAATCCCACGTAGCACTCACTCAACGGGGGATCTCGTGTCAAAAAGTAAAAGACCGTCGTCCTCTGTGCACTGTTAAGAATAAAACAGCAATTACCATGCATCCCCTCAACTTCAATTTCAGTCCCTTTCCTTGTTTCCTCTTATTCTGACACGAGGGCAAATATTTCCACCCAACAAAAAATTGATTAAGGAACCCACAAATGTGATAAAGGTGGCAAAAAAAAAAAAATATTAGTAATATTGTTTCGCTCCCCCACCCCCTCCCCCACCTTCTCCCCTCCCCCCTCCCTCCTCCCCTCCCCATATGTTCGGCCGGATTCCGGCCGAACAGAATTTTTTTTTTTTTTTTTTTTTGTGTGGGGGTGGGGGGCGCAATATTTTTGTGTGTGCCGTGATGTGGACTAATTAACTCATTTGTGCAATTAACATCTCTTAACCTGTCTGAACATCTTTTGCCCCCCACCCCCAAAAAAAAGCTCATGTTCCAATTTTTGTGTGCCGTGAATTAAGGTTGGAACAAACTCCCTTAACCTTATCAAATGTGCTCTTCTTATTCTTTCAATTATACCATTTTTTTCTCATTATCTATAACATTAACTACAGAACCCATGAAAGTGCCCATTATAAATGCCTCCATCCATCACATTAACCATAAGAAAGTTTCTTGGTATAAAATTTTCAGAGTGTAATCCTTCTTTTGTCAATGCATCGCCTTATTGTCACAAGCTTTAAGAATTTTGCAGCTTTTTATGATTATGAACGTTGAATTCCTTATGTCAGGTGTGAAATAGAATTGATATGTACAAATTTTTATTCACACTCTTTGGCTTCTGCAAATGATGCGTATCTCTTGTCGGTGCTACTTGTTCTTTTCCTCTCTGCATTAGCTTGTAATCTTCTGGTGCGGTCCTTTCTGGTTCACCTTTTTTTTAAATAAAGTAATTTTCTTGTAACACTCAGTTGCACACTTTGATGATCTTTACCAATCGCTATTGCAGGAATTAAACATTGAGAAGTTGCAACTTGTTGAAGCTGAAAAGCGGAAGATCATGCAAGAGTATTAAAAAAAGAAGAAGGGAGAAGCAGGTTGAGATACCGAAGAAAATGTAACCCACTAGCATCTCTCTCTTCCTTCTGTATGCAAGTGATGATAAGATTGGTCCCTAACTGCCTACTGGTGGTCTAGCTTTCATCCTTTGGCTTTCTTTTGCAAATAGTTGGCTTAACTAAGCCCCAACTCATTAGGCTTTGTCAACCTAATAAATGGTGTTTAATCCTTTTACTAAGGCTTCTTGACTTAGGTTTCATCTTGAATTAGGTTTTTGCTAACTATGCATGGTTATGCTTGTTTTTTTGTTTGTTCTAAGTCCTTGACTTATGTAACACAGTTACAAGGCCAGTATTATCTAGTTAGGTATATTTATGTCACAGGGACCAATATATCTACAAGAATATGAATTTGGTTAATGGTTGTACCCTTTTGTTCTGAATATCTTTTTTAGTTTCTGTTGATTGCTTGTTCATGGTATAGTACAGTTTTGTTGACAAGTTCTATGTTGCATTGTGCAGTGAGTATTCAATGCAGTTGAATGGTTGTCGTATCAAAGATCTTCAAGCTCAGGATGATTTAGTGAACTCCATGAAGAAGCTGCTGGTGAGGAGCTTCTGCATGTCAGCCATGACCACCATGCATATGAATACCATCTGAAAGATTTAATTGTACAGGTGGCTACTGAAAATGGAATAGCAATGGTATATTTATTAAAGATTTCCACAATATGAATTTAATGGATTACCATGATGTGCAAGAGAATGAGTTTACTATCTCTGCTGGCTCTGTTATGCATCAAAATTATTTATCTAGTACAATAAACATAGTTTATCATTTTGTTGTGCATATGCTACAAAGGGATGCCAAGTGTTTTTAAGTTTATTGTGAAAGGATACTCTACTTGATATTTTCATAAATATTGGGCACGCCCCTTAGTCGCGACTAATCTTGTGAGTAAGATATTGAGACTCTCATGTGACTGTTGGCCATTTGTGCTCATTGATCATTGTTATAGATGCCACTGTTTAATTTATTTGGTTCCCCGCAGGCCTTTTTTGGAAACAAGAGCTTGGGAGTAGGATGTATGGGCTGTTGGGCCCCTTTAGGGGGTATTATGGGTTTATACGAGGCGTTACGGGGTTACATCTAGGGGTGCTACCGGATACGGATTATCCGCGGATATCCGCATCTGAATCCGCCTCCAATCCGGATACGGATATCATTTTTTCACATCCGTCAATATTCGTATCCGCATCCGTATCTGAAAGGTAGATGCGGATACGGATATGGTAAAAGTAATATCTTATTCGCATCCGATCCGATATCCGAATGTTGCGTGCTTCATAATGATATCGATATGGAGAAGACTATTCTTCAATGAAATAAGGTATTAAATTTTGATATTTTGAGTTGGTGAAAAAGTAATAATGAAAAGTATTCGATTCTTGTAAGAGCACCACATGATATTTTGAGTATTTCGACATCAACCATGTCATCGGAATCGGCATTTAGCACCGGAGGACGTGTAATCTATTGTTATAGAAGTCAAATGATAATGAATACGATGAATGTATTGATATGTATACAATAATATATAGTATGTATCATATTTAATATTGTAGTAGATGAGATAAAAAGTAATATAAGTATTTCTGTTTAATTTATCTTTAACCATATCCATTTTTAACATATCCGATTAGTATCCGCATCCGATCCTCGAATATCCGATTTATATCCGATATCCGATTTTGGCGGATACGGATATCATTTTTTCACATCCGCCAATATCCGTATCCGTATCCGTATCCGAAGGTTGGATGCGGATATGGATATGGTAGAGGTAATATCCGATCCGTATCCGATCCGATGGCACCCCTAGTTACATCAGGTGTAACCTATGACACCTGATAACGCGAGTCAATGAGCTGCTTGATTCACTTTCTCCCCCTAAAAGTAGGTTTTTCTTTTATTTCTTTTCTTTTCCTTTTTCCATATATAATTATAAAGACGCCAATATGGCCATTAGCCCCCAAAAAATCATTACATGCTTAACTCTAGTCCATTTTTGGGCATTTGGCAGAAGTTAGCAGGTGTTAGGCACCTAACACCTGGTAACTCCTGTTGCCAAATGCAACCATAGAATTCCTTTTCGTATATTAATTATTAAGATGAGATAATGTGTTGTGATCCTTTCAAAGGAACCTTCTTAATGCGTTGTCGGAAAGATGACCATTCTTTTGTGGAATCTGTCCTGCACTCTGCAGAGCATGAATATGCAGAAAAGCAACTGTTCATCCTCCGGAGATTATAGTAGATCTGTTAAGATTTATGCAAACAAATAGCCAGCTAGACAAGGGGTGATCTTGGGTATATAAAAATTTGGGCTACTTCACCTATAGGGTTAGTCTTTTGGGATGGTGTCCCGGGTCTTTACAAATGGTATCGAACCATACCCTAAACTTAGTCATGTATGGAAGATCCCTAAGAGTGGTTGATGTAGTCCCGGAAAGGCACAATGCAGCGCAGTTAAAAAGCGCAAGCAAGCACTAAGGCACAGATGCAAGTGGAAAAGCATAATGCAGTACAGCGCAGCACAACGATTAAGACACAAGTCCGGACTCTTCGTTTGAGAGGAGATTGTTAAGATCTGTACAGCTAGACAAGGGGATAATCTTGGATATACAAGGATTTGGACTCCTGCTCCTTGCCACCACAATGCTCATGGGTCTTACTAGTAAATTATCTTCATTTAGCCTTAAAATTTCAATACTTCAGCTCTTCAGTAAGGATTTGATGACGAAAAAGACTGCTATTAAAATTATATATCAACCTACATTTACATTTGTATATGTATTCTTCAGAATTAACAAATCTTTTTCCTGCACGTAAGAGAAGTTGGTATTGTTCACAACCATCCCTGTTACTGAACTGGCACAGTTAAATGATATTTCATCACATCACTATCATTTTCATGTTTTATTTCTGTAAACTAGAACCAACACCTTCATTGTAATAAAAGTAAAAGCTTTTGTTGAATCCTATGCTAAATGTACCATGCCAAGCATGGTTAGTTCTGTTCTGTCTACCCTTTTTTTTTTTTTTTTTTTTTTGAGGCACAAGCGCGCCACCCAACCCCCCCCCCCCCCCCCCCACCCACCCACCCACCCACACACACAAACACAAACACACACACGAAACATCCCCAAATAGAAAGTGAAAAACATATGTGACAACTCACAATCTACTCCCTCAAGAAAATTAAAAGCATACAAATGCAAAAAAAAAAAAAAAAAAAAAAAACACAAACACAAACACAACATAGTACTTGTAGCTACCATTCATTGTATTTTTTGTTTGTTGAGTGCATATTTAAACTCACAATAATCTCCCAATATGCTCATCTGAAACTTAATCTTGTCATGATGGAAATGGCAAAAAAGTTGGATTTGAAAAATTGACCAATGTTGCTAATTCAAATGATTCAGTGCTTTTAACAACCATGGCTGCATTGACAGTGCATTAAATGACACGGCATTGATGTAGACCATGTGGTCCTAACCGAACACCGCATGAAAAGAGAAGAATCGTGGCATCCTGCAACCCGACGAGACCTGCAAGCAGGTGAACCGTGTATCAGCCTAACTTGATGTTTTTGTTCTCCTCAAGCAAGTATCAATTGTCATCTTTTCCCATTCAAATCTCTATCCAACCATCCTAAACATTTCAATCCTAATGCATGATTAATCCGCATGAAAGCTATCACCAACCCCAAGCACCCTTACTTAAGAATGATGTCAAGAGATAAAAAGCACCATAGAGATCAAATAAAACTTTCAACAAATACAATCTGCAAGCTACAAATACCATTTTTATCCAACCACTCTCGGCCGGTTTATCCCCTCTCTGTTGCGCATACGAGACAACAACCTCTCTGTGGAATCCGCCAATCAGACGGAGACTTGATGCTGCCGGAGACGTACCCAAACACGACAAGAACAGAGAAACAATAGAGAAAAGCAATCAACACAGTATTTAATGAGATTCGGCAACGTGCCTACGTCCTCGGGGCAAGAGAGAGATATTTTATTGATTCAACAATCAATACAAACTAATACAGAGGGAATTTTCAGGAGATTCTTAGGAATACAATACATGAGGGCTCTAGCCCTTATTTATAGCCACAGAGTCTCTGGATTAAGAAAATCCAGATTGAATTCGATCACATCCAGAAAAGAAATCTGAATCCCAAAAGGTAGCAGAAAACACCGTCTGTCGGTCGACCGACCCATGCCACAGTCGACCGCGTCGGTCGACCGCGCCCAATAAGAGCTAAGGCCTGTCAGCAGTCGATCGGGCCGGTCGACCGCTCTCTACCACGGTCGACCGGGCAGTCGACCGGGATAACCATGTGCACGTCGTGCACGCCAGTCGATCGGGCGGTCGACCGGCCGACTCCACTGGTCGACCGGGTGGCCGACCGAGAGCACAATCTGGCCTGCTCAATGCTTTCGTTTCTCGCTCCTTTGATTTCCGATCTCTGTGCTAACTCTTCTACTCTCTATCTCCTCTCTCCCTACAATTCTCCAACTCGGTGAAATTTTTTCATATCTGAGCCGATCTCCAACGAACTCCAGTCTATCACTTGGCGAAATCGACACACGATCTCGGCGAAATCGACACACAATCTCGGCTTGGAATCTGTAGCTCAGTTATCAACTGGGATGCACCACACATGTCTTCCCTACACTTCACTGACGAGAACTTTCATACATGTCGACCATCGAACGTGTCTCCAACTCAGCAACTACATGACCTCACGAAGAACTCATCACGAGTCAACACTGACTCTCCAACTGACTGGCTCTATCCAGTCTACATATCTTCAGCTAACGGTCCAACCAAGTGTGAGTAGAGCACAACGAACACTATCATCGGCTTTAACAACTGGATGCACACCCCCTTATGCAAGCTCAAGTGTCTTCTCACCAGAAGATCATCTGTTCATCGAGATCACAATACCTCACCTCTACGTGAAGTCCAACTAGCCACAACACTTCACTTCTACGTGAAGTCTCTCCACCTCTACGTGAAGTTCCAATAGGCCTCTTGAGAACCCAAACAGTTTCATATGGGTGCTTGCATCTCAAATATGGCCGCGCCTTTACGACTGCCTACGTACCTTGCCCAAAGGATCAAGCCAACCGTAGTTCATTCAAATGAGCTCCATCAAGCTCAAGCACTTGTACCTAAATCTTCAGCAGCGAACCTATCTGACTGAGTCATATGAACCTCCTCACGACCATTATGGAGAACAACGACCTTTATGGAGAACAACGACCTTAACTTTAGCTTATCGCAATCACAAGCTTGAGATTCATGCTTCTTTACCCACGAGCGTGGTTTTACCTTGGTTCCAATGGCTGCAAATAACTCGACATTCTCATCAATATCTTCAACCTGTTCAGTATCAACCCTGACTACATGATCTCCACCCGGTGTCACATCGGTGAAGTCTTCAGTGATGCCGAACCAACTGGAGATGGTGGAGTAGCATCAACCTCCACCCGCTTCGATACTTCCTTGGTCTCCGTCCTCTCCACCTGCTGAGAGACGATAGACTTCAACACTGAAGTCTCTTCAAACGTGACATGCCTACTCAACACGATTTCTTATTTCCGGGGTCCATAACCTGTAGCCTTTCATATTCTTTTGACACCAAAAAACACAAACTTTTTTACTCACGGATTCACTATGCCATCTTTGGCACTGAAGTAGGTCGGACTTTCAAATTCCCGTAGCAAATCATGATCTTGAGAACTTTCCAGACTAAATTTCAATAGAGTTTTACCTCCTATCGTAGTCGATCCATTTATGAGATGGCTAGCATACACAATCGCCTCAGCCCAAAACGATTTGTCTAATCTTACATTAGACAACAAGTACCGAACCTTCTCCAGCAAGGAACGGTTTATTTCCTAGCCAACCCATGTAGACCTTCTGTGAAGTGAGTAACCAATACCGGTGTTCTGGCCAAATCATAGGAATTGTTCATGTCTCTTCCAACATTACCAATCTGTAACTCCTTGATCTTTCTACCTATCTGCTTCTCCATTCTCCTCTCCATGTCACCAACATATGTAGGGCTTCACACCTTTATCTCATGGGATATATCCAACAATATCTAGATAAACTATCAATAAAAGAGACAAAGTACCTGTGACCTCCAAGCGATGCATTCTTAGCAGATCCCTGTAGGCTGTCTAAAAATGTCCAAACAGACAAGCCACTAAAGAAAGCAGAGTTCCAGCATCAAGGCGCGTCGGCCCGAAGCCCGCGTCTCAGCATCAAGGCGCGTCGGCCGAAGCCCGCGTCTCAGCATCAAGGCTCGTCGGCCCGAAGCCCGCGTCTCAGCATCAAGGCGCGTCAGCCCAAAGCCCGCGTCTCAGCATCAAGCGCGTCGGCCCGAAGCCCGCGTCTCAGCATCAAGGCGCGTCAGCCCGAAGCCCGCGTCTCAGCATCAAGGCGCGGGCCCGAAGCCCGGTCTCAGCATCAAGGCGCGTCGGCCCGAAGCCCGCGTCGCGTCGGCTCGACACCCACGTCTCGGTTGCAACTACCCGGATTGCGGGGCCAATCACCGCGCATATAGTGGGTAGTGGCCCCTCATTGTGGAGCGTTTTCAGGGGCACGTTCATCCCCAGGGACCTCTATAAATAGCCCTGTTGCATCAACAAAGGGGAACGGCACAAGAAAGGAGGACGACAATTATCGGGTAAGGGAGAGATTCCGAAAAAAAAAAAGAGAGAGATCATCGACAGAGAGAGAGAAGACCCTTCAGCGAGCTTACTGAGTACTAGCGCTCTTCGCCTACCTCCTCTTCTAGAGTTTTGGTAGACGGAGCTGAGTTACTCCCTCTACCTGCCAAGGAGAAGATCCCTCGACGGTCCAGAACGGTCATCTGGTCAACGGAGAACAAGATTCACTCTCCACCGCCACCGAAGAACCCAGCACTAAACAAAGGGGGAATTCAAGATTCAATATTCTCCCTCCCTTGTAACTGGAAGATTAAGCCGGCTGTAATTTTTCATCTGATTCAAGGAAATTTTACTCCAGCCCCCTTTTCCGCGTCAAACAAGAGATGGCGACTCCGCTGGGGACTCTGTTTGTTACGACGAACAAGCCGTGGCGCAGCAGGATGATGTTCTCCGTAAGGGGAAGATGGTCGAAACGCTCGTTGTCGAGTTCGACCAGGCGAAGTATGAAAGAGTACCTCTCTTCTGGCTCCAAGAGCCCAAAGGACCCGCGTCTGCCGCCGGTCTTGACAGGGAACGGCCTCGAGCCCCGATCGGTGGCCTTCTCGAGCTCCTCTGCTGCCCACTGTGCCCAGCAAAGTCACGCGTCCGCGCCCCTCAGCAGGCCCGCGTAATCCCAAGCACAGTTGCTGTTGCGACCCAACTCCGTCGCACAGAAGGACCCGCGTCAGCGTCCCTCAGGAGACCCGCGTGGTCAAACTTCCTGGTGCCCAGCATCAGGATGTTGTTGGTTTCTCTCCACCTCCTCGACGCAACCGGAATGCTGAGCGTCGACAGAGGAGGCGTGCCGTCAACTCCAAGTCGGAACCGTTGGTTGTCTGACCGGGGGTGGACGCGGCGTACAATCTGATGCCTTGCCCGCACCTCGTCCAGTGCGTGAGATCCGCGTTTGGCGACCCAAACGCGAGACTCCTCAAGTTGAGTCCTCTGAGGACCAACTCATCAAACGCCAGGGTGAAAACCTCCGCGTCTTTCCAAACGCAGGAAATACGCACTCATAGGGTGGGGCCCCCAGCAGCCCACTCTCTCTCAAGCAACTCTGCCCAAACGCATCAGGCAGCAACTTGAGACTCGCGTTGTCATACAGCCGCGCATGAGAGCCGCGTCCCTGAAGTCTGCGTCCAGGCTGAACAGCACATGACTGTCTCCCGTCTTCGACGTTGCGAGACCAGTCTCTTTAATCCCCCGCCACGGATTTGAGGGATTATTTGACAAGAAAAAGAAGTGCCAATCAAGCCACTTCGTCATGCTGCTGTCAACAGCTCATCCATATGCTCTCTGGATGCCATTATGGATCAGGCATGCACCAGCAGTCCTTAATCAGACAGCTGACCCTGATTCCCCCGTCAGCCAAAAGAAGACGCTCCCACAGAAGGAGAACCTTTTCGGATGTTGAATACCCGGAGCTTACTGCAAACATGACTAGCAGAAGCAAGGGAAAACAACCAATGGTCAACTCAGAGGAATCTGACTCTGAGCCGGAAGGGGTGTATCAACACACTCGCACCCGGACGGGGGCCATCCCCCAATTGACTATAATGCCTTAGCCCGCGGCATTAGAATGGGTGATTCTCACTCCGCTGTAGTGGAGTCGCAGGCTTCAAACTCTTCCGTCGAGAAGGAGGCTTCCGCCTACATGGCAGACACTCCTGAGGAGACGGCCAGGCGTTTAGAGCAGACTCAAAAGCACCAGATGGATATAATCGCCTCTCAACAGAGATCCATTGACTCCCTCAAGCATATGCTTGAGAAATTGCTTGAAGAAAGAGCGAGATCTCCTCCTAGACGGCCGAAGGGGAAAGGAGAGAAAGGGAGGAAGCCCACCCTCCGAACCTTCCGACGAGACACGACGATCTACCTCGGATGTGTCCAAGCCCTCGTTGCAGGCAAGAAGCGACCAAGACCAGGAGAAGACTCATGCTAAGAGGATGAGTCAATTGGAACGACGCCTCGAGGCCCTTGCCAATCGCAAGGACCTCCAAGAAGCTGGAGTGGTCCGGCCCTATCCGGCTGAGTGGGACTTAGTTCCATACCCTCCTAAGTTCAAGGCCAAACCCTCCAAGCATTCGACGGGAAGGGGTCACCCAACCAGCACATCTACTACTTCAAATCCCAGACCGGAATGTAGTAGATAATGACGCCATCCTGGCGCGACTGTTCATAGGCACCCTGAAAGGGTTGACCTTGAATGGTTCATGAAGCTCCCAGAAGGTTCAATCAAGAACTGGAGCGACTTGGAGAATCTGTTTCTGACACGCTTCTTCGAAGATGATTCGGAAGTAACAATGCCCACCCTTTTAGCTACCAAACAGCGAAGAGGGGAGTCCGTCAAATCTTTCGTGGAAAGATTTCGGAACACGGCACTCCGGTGCCAAAGCGGTATGACCCAGGCCACCCTGTGGAAACATGCCGCCACAATCTCCAAACCTCACTCCTTGCTCAAATAGGAGTTGCTGAAAGCAGCACCTGGAAGCAGTTAGTCCAACAAGGTGAACAGGCCGAGGAGATTGTTGCCCGGTCAGGGCAGAGGAGGCAAGCTGCGGCCGGAAAGGTCGACAAGGCGTGCACCGGCACCAGACACCTCCCTCCAGACGAAGCGGAAGGAATTTGGCGACGGAGACCAAATCTCCCACCAAACCTCAAACAGGCAGGGCAAGTGGCTCTTTAAGCCAGCCCCGTCCCAACAAGCAGTATTCCTTCAAGGAGGAACACGTCGATTCGCTCTTCAAGCTACTCAACAAGAGCAATCGACTGAAAGCTCCCTGAAATTAGGCGCCCGGAGGAAGTCGGCAAGACCGACAATCCAACTACTGCATGTACCACAGGATGTTGGACATCCTACCAAAAGCTGCTACGTCTTCAAGGACATTCTTCAGGCTCTGATTGACGCGGAGGTGTTAAAACTCCGACCAGAGCAGAAAAGAAGGGACGGCCAATGTGACGTCGGTTCTCCAGTTCGGGAGACAACTCCAGCGCCTGCGGGGGGTAACTCCTATTCCAAGGGGAGAATTAAGAGTGGTCACACACAGACCGTCACCAGCAGCAGGAGAAGGGCTTGGTAGCCGTCCCTACACCTCAGGGGAAACCATGTGGGTCCACCCTGACCTCGTCGATGAACAACAATAGACTACTGTAACCCACAGGAAGTCCAAAGGCAAGGCAAAAGCTTCGTCCTGCCATGTGGTATGTGCTTCCTCCCGAGAAGCAGAGGATGATGTTCCCTCGCTGACTGATTCAGAAGAGGAAACAATAGTCCTGGCCGCAGAGCCCAGCCAACCGATGGCGGGGACCCGTTCAGGACATGCATACTTGAAGCAGTACGGCGAGACGGCAGCGGCTTCTCCGCAACCCAGCCGTAGAAACCAGCCAAGCCCTCCGCAAAACCACCTGTGGAGAAACAGAAAGAAACCGGTTTTCTCGGGTTCTTTCAAAAGGTGCAGCGGAAGGATCCTCGACACCTTACCGCTTCGATGTCTTGGCTCAACTAGCAAATCCCGGCACGCATCACCTTGTATGAACTCCTGAGGCTATCAAAGTCAACCAGAGAGGCTCTGCAAGAAGCTCTGGCAAATGTTGAGGTCTTCATGACCCAGTGCCGAAGGAGGAAGATGTAGAGGATTGCCTCCACGCTTCCCAGAATGCCCCCTGCATCACCTTCACGCAGATGATATACAGGTGAAAGGGAAGCATGATCGACCCCTGTACTTCACAGGTTACATCGGATCATCTGAGGTGAACCGCATTCAGGTAGATCCAGGGTCCGCATTGAGCATTATGCCCCGCCGAGTCATGCAACACCTCGGCATCCCTACCCACCGTCTGAGCCCTACACAGACGACCATCTACGGGTTCAATGCCAACGGCACCCGTCCGATGGGGAAGATCAAGCTCAAGTGCCAGATTGGGAGCCTCAAGTCGGAGGTGACATGCTACGTCATCGATGCCGACACTTCCTACAATCTGCTGCTGGGCGACCATGATCCACCGCAACTCCATCGTTCCCTCCACTCTTCACCAAGTCATGAAATACATTGACGCGAGTGGAAGGTGCAACATTGGTTGCCGAAAGGTATCCGTTCAAGGGAGTCGAGAATTATTTCACGGATCCCTTTTATATCAGGATCCGGTGGATGAAACCCCGCAACTGGAGGCGCCAGACTCGGTAATGAGGCTGACACCGAGCGCCGAGCAAGAAAAGTGCCTGTGGGAGTTAGAACCACTTGTAAAGAGCAATAATAAGCTCGATGTGATAATACCACGACGATGCAGGCGGTTGGTATATTAATGAAAGTCTAGACTTTGAATATTTTTCTGCGTGTGCATCGATTCAATACCGTCGGATACTACTACCGACGTAGACGTGACATCTGGTCGGCAATGGATGCTTTGACATCATTGCATGTACCAGTAAAATCATCTTTCGGGACATACCAGGGATAATGGCGATGCGCAGGAATCTATATTCTTGGTTCCGGCAAGACGAAAAGGCCAAAGACCAATACTTTTCGGGCGAATCTCGTCTGAACCGATGCCCGCGAAGAATCAGAAGCGAGGAGGAATCCCCTCAGCTCGACCATTATGAACGAAAGCACTCAGAATGATGAAGCAAAATGGGGTACGATCTAACCAACAAGCCGGGTGAACTTCGGCAAAGGAAGGAGGACGCTACTTCGATCCTTTGTGCCAAAAGGGAAGGCCCCCGATTATTATCATCGGACGCGCAGGGGGTGGGCTATGTATCAACTCCAGTCCCATCAGCCTCTGATTCTCGAGAGTCGTCAAGTCACGATTACTCTTCAGACACGTCATCGTGGGAGTCAGATGTCAGTGTCGGCAAACATCTTCAAAGGGCTTCAGTAAACATGGTTTCAACAGGCCATCTGGAAGATGAAGATGAAGAAATGATCCAACCTGATACAGATCCTTGGATCAAACATTTGAATGCTCTTTGGGATATCCGCTTTGAACAGCGTGAGCCACCCACAGATGACAAGGTTGTTCAGATCAACCTAGGAGATGAGGCCAACCCCAAGCCCATCTTCATAAGTGACGGCCTGTCGTCTCCAGAGAAGAAGGATCTAATATCTCTTGTACAAGAGTATATAGATGTCTTCGCCTGAACTATGAGGACATGCCAGGGCTGATCCACAAGTGGCCATGCACCGCCTCAACATCAATTCGGACGTTTAAAACCTGTCAAAACAACAGCAGCGACGTTCCGTCCCGAAATAATGGAAGCAATTCAATCAGAAGTTAGAAAGCTCCGATTCGGCTTAATCCGGGAAGAACAACATCCCGACTGGGTAGCCAACATCGTCCCCGTCGCCAGAAGAATGGGAAGATCGGAATGCATCGACTTCCGTGATCTAAACGAGGCCTGCCCCAAAGACGAATTCCCATTGCCAATCACAGATGTCATGATTGACAATACTTGTGGATTCGAGCGAATGTCCTTTATGGACGGGTTCTCAGGATACAATCAAATCAAGATGTATCCCGATGACGAAAAGCATACCTCCTTCAGGACTCCTCTAGGGGTATATTGCTACACCGTCATGCCCTTCGGACTGAAAAATGCAGGGGCAACATACCAAAGGGCCATGAACGCCATTTCCATCAGCAAATGCGGAAAACGTGGAATGCTATGTCGATGACATCGCGGTGAAAAGTCGCACTAAAGTGTGATCACATAGCAGACCTGAAGGTGGTCTTCGACATCATGCGGGCTCATCAATTGAAGATGAACCCCACCAAATCCTTCCTGGGGGTAGCCAGTGGCAAATTCCTAGGATTTGTTGTGACTTCCACAGGAATCCATTTGGACCCGGAAAAGATCCGCGCCATCCAGGAGATGCAACCCCCCAGAAGCCTCAAGGAGCTCAGGGGATTACAAGGACGATTGGCGTACATCCGCAGGTTCATATCAAACCTTTCCGGGAGATGCCAACCCTTCGCCAAGCTGATGAAAAAGGGTGTTTCATTCATTGGGACGACGCTTGTCAAAAAGCATTGAGGAGATCAAACACTACCTCACCCAACCACCAGTTCTTGCAGCTCCGGTGTCCGGAAAGCCTTTCCTGGTGTACGTCCGAGCAATGGATCATTCCCTGGGAGCTCTACTAGCTCAGAATGATGAACAAGGACGAGAACAGGCAATCTACTATCTGAGTAGAACAATGATTGGAGCCGAACATCGGTACAACCCGATCGAGAAGGAATGTTTGGCACTAGTGTTCGCCATTCAGAAAATGCGACACTATCTGGTAGGCCAGGACTATAAATGTCATATCAAAAGTCAATCCTTTGAGGTTACTTATGACAAAGCCTTCTTCACTAAATGGCCGGCTGGCAAAATGGGCCATATTGCTATCACAATATGAGATGCATTTTCTGCCCACAAAAGGCTATTAAGGGACAAGCGGTGGCGGACTTCTTAGCTGAACACCAGATCCGAGGGCAGCCAAGCTCTATGAGGATCTCCCAGACGAGGCCGCCGAAGTCTGCCTGACTCAGACGTTGTTCGAAAGTCAAGTATGGCAACTTTTCTTCGACGGTGCATCAAGGACAAGCCCAAAGGGACACGTAGTAGCGGGGGTAGGAGTGGTACTCGTCTCCCCACAAAATTATGTGATTCCCCGAGCTGTCTCACTGACCGAGTCCTGCTCCAACAATGTGGCGGAATACAACGCTCTTTTGATTGGGATGCAATTCGCCGATGAGATTGGCGTTAAAAATCTCGAGGCATACGGTGACTCTAAACTCATCGTCAGCCAAATTCGCGGGGAGTACAAAGTCAGACATGAAGACTTAGTACCCTATTACAACGCAACTATCCGCATGGCCGAGGGTTTGCTAACTTCTACATCGACCATGTACCGCGCAGGCAAAATGCGCACGCCGATGCACTCGCATCCCTTGCAGCCTCCCTAGCTCTTCCAGCTGGAGCAATGGAGAAAATATTCGTCTACAGCCACGACCTGTACTGTCCAAAAATTTCACTCGGAGACTGCCCAGGGTCAACGGGAGACCATCACGACAAGGAAACACTTGAAGTGTCAACCGGTCTAGAGCTTAAAGACTGGCGATTCCCCTACATCGACTATGTCTTGTACGGCATCCTGCCTGAGGACACCAAGGAAGCGGCTGCCATTCGAAGGAAAGCCCCCAAATTCTACTATAATGCGATTTCGCGAACATTGTATCGTCGATCGCATGACGGGATCCTGCTCCGATGCCTCTCATCAAAAGAAGCCCAAGGAGTATTGAAAGAAGCCCACGATGGTACGTGCGGAGCTCATCAACCTGGCCCGAAATTGGCACATCGACTCCAAAGGTTGGGTTACTATTGGCCCAAGATGATCGCCGATGCTGTCGCTTATGCTAAGAGATGTCACGCCTGCCAAATACACGGCGATTTCATCCATCAAGCACCAGGGTACCTCCACTCTACGACCTCTACTTGGCCGTTTGTTTGAAATTGGGGGATGGACGTGGTTGGCCCTATCAGCCCACCATCATCGAAAGGACATCGGTTCATTCTAGCGATAACCGATTACTTCTCAAAGTGGGCCGAAGCTATCCCTTTGAAAGAGGTAAAATCTTCTAACGTGATCAAGTTCGTGAAACATCACGTTATTTACCGCTTCGGTGTGCCTCGGCGTATCATCCATGACAATGGACCCCAGTTCATCAGCCAGGCTTTCCAGAGATTCTGCGCTAAGTTCAGAATCCAGAGTGTGTCCTCAACGGCATACTATCCTGCTGCTAACGGTCTTGTGGAAGCCTTCAACAAGACTATTGGCAAGCTTCTCAAGAAATTTGTCTCGAAAAGTCAACGGGACTGGGACGACAAGTTGGGTGAATGCTTATGGGCCTACCGCATAACGGTGCGAACCCCAACTAAAGCTACGCCATTTTCCTTGGTATACGGATGCGAAGCCGTCCTTCCACTGGAAATTCAAATTCCCTCTCTACGCGTCGCCTTGACAGCGGAGATGACGACAGAGGAGAAGCATCGACAGCGACTCCAGGAGTTGGAAGCCTTAGACGACAAGCGTTTGCAGGCCCAACAACAAATCGAGCTTTACCAAGCTCGTATCACCAGAGCCTTCAACAAGAAAGTTAAAATGCGAACTTTCAAGAAAGGCGACCTTGTCTTAGCCGTCCGAAGACCTATGGTCATGACGCACAAGACAAAAGGAAAATTTCAACCCAAATGGGAAGGACCATTTGTGGTAGAGTCAGTCTACTCAAATGGGTCATATCGCCTCATAACTTCAAATGGCGATACACTCATGATGCCGATCAATGGCAAATTCTTGAAGAAGTACTATCCTTAATAGTACTCTTCCTCCGATCAAGTTAAAAGTACACTCTGATCAAACATCCGACGCCCTCGACGGCTAAGGATAGAGGAAAATGTTGGCCTTTAAGCCCGACATAAATCCTCGACAACTCATCATGCTGAGGGGAATAACATGGCTAGCCCAGCTCAAACGGTAGTTGGTAAAGGCATGTCAAACCCGTTGACAGCTGAGGATTTGCTAAAAATCCTAAGGGACACGTTCCCATTTGATCCGACGCCCTCGACGGCTAAGGATAGGGGAAAATGTTGGCCTTTAAGCCCAACATAAGTCTTCGACAACTCATCATGCTGAGGGGAATAGCATGGCTAGCCCAACTCAAACGGTAGTTGGTAAAGGCATGTCAAACCCGTTGATAGCTGAGGGTTTGCTAAAAATCCTAAGTGGACTCGAGTCCACTCTTTCCTCCAAAATCCCTTACCAATTCTCGTCCATAGAATGGTAGGACCACAAAATGCAATCATTACTACGTTAACACTATACCTCTGGTAATGAATACTCTTTGTCGAGTATAAACTTTGCTTGTTAACTCTGCATAGAGTAACAAACTCTCAAATTTGCCAAGTTAACACTATACCTCTGGCATTTCAAATTCCACTTGTCAATTCTCATCAATAGAATGACAGGTCCTCAAATTGCTCTTATCACGAGCCAATTCTTGTCAAGTTAACATTACACCTCTGACAAACTACTGTTTAAGTTAACATTACACCTCTAAGCAGTACATCGAGTGCCTGTCAAGTTAATATCACACCTCTGATAGTCACCTTTCTTCAGACTTCCGTTATCGAAGCTGAAATGGACGATGCCAAGTTAACACTACACTTCTAGCATCCGAGTCATCGCTAAGTTCAACAATACACCTATGGCCATGACCTTCCTCGACTTCTTCGTCTAAGTCGAGATGACCAATGCTAAGTTCAACATCACACCTCTAGCATTACCTCACTGTTAAGTTAAACATTACACCTATGACAGTGACATTCTGAGTTAAGTTAATATCACACACCTCTGACTCACATCCTTGTCGAGTTAACACCACACTTCTGACAAGACTATCTCCAACCCGTTAAGTTATATCACACCTCTAACGGTAAAAGCTTTACTAGATTCCTCGCGGGTCTAGTTTCACTTGTTATTCTCTTCAACAGAATAACAGGTCCACCTAAAGACATTGTTAGGTTAACATTACACCGCTGATAATGTTTTATCAAATTCCCCAGCTGACCTTGAATCAAGTCAATCCCAGACATTTGACAAAAGTTCACTCTCTCTGGGAGTACGCATTCCCCCTGTCACTTTCTTTTATAAAGTGGCGGGTCCACCAAAATCATTCTTTTGCTTCTAAAACAAAACATTCAAGACAATGAAGAGGCAAAAAGAAAAGTGTCACTTTTATTTATATCCAAAACACATGAAAGTGATACAAAACGCTCTCTTATACAATAAGATTGAGTGTTACAATTAAGGAGTACAAAGAAGTCCCTCTCTCTCTCTGAGGCCGTACTCACTCCTTGAAGCCGCATCTGATCCTAAGTGCATGATGTCCGGAGAAGTGCCAAATTGTGGCGACTGTTGGAACCGATTGCACTTTGATGCACGACGCCAACTTCGAAAGCGCCCTAGCTGACTAAGCCAGGAGCAATGGTGTTCTTGAGGTCCGGTGGCAACAGAAGAGCCTGCAACCCTTCGTTCAAGAGTTGATCTTTCCCCCGCAGGCCATCCAAAGGACATGGACTGTCCTTGATGTCACTTCTGGGATGGGAGAGGAAGAGGATCCTCTCCGCCACCACAACCGCCGGAACCTCATCGCCGTCATGCATACCCTGACCATCTCTTGCCATCAGGCAAGAGTGGTGCAGGAGATCTGAAGAGACCTTGGCGAGATTTGGGTCCTCGTCAGAGATATAATTTACTCTCTTACAAACGACGAGGACCATAATTTACTCTCTCACAAACGAACATTGAGCAAGTTCGCCAGCCGATATATTCTTTCCGGGGCCCAGCGAACCTGAAAAAGGACGATCAAGCCTACCTGCAAAGAATAAACAAGAGAGTTAGAAATCTGAAACTTAGTATACTTAACAAAGAAAACTAAGTGACAGACGCGGCAGTCATTAGGGACTTCAGACGCGGAAATGATCTGCACAGTCAAACCACCGCGTCAGCAGAAACAGACGCAAGTCAAAGCTGTGCCACGCCCAGGATTCAAACGCGGTCTCAGTTTGCACCCACGCTTAATGCACAAGACGCGAAAAACTTCAGAACGCCGAAAATTGCCATCTCTCTGTTGGGTGAACAGGAGTTGCAAGATTCAGGTCTGAAACGCGCCAAGGCAATAGCCATGAGCAAAGCCAGCGTCAAGAGCCCGCGTTCAGAAAAGTTCAAGTCACCAGCACAAATTCCAGAATAGGAATGCACCAGGATTTCATTCAGATGGCTATGCCAAAATACAGGCTATGGACATCATCGGGGTGACATACCAGCAGAAACCTCTGTCCAGAGTTGGCCTCTCTGCATCCAAACGCGGGCGCGCAAGATGATTCGAGAGAGGATTCCTTCTGAAGAGACCAAACAGAGGCATAAGAGCTCTGGGTCATCTTCATCCACGGGGTCACCTTCACCCATGAAGACGGTTCTCTGAAAGATAACTCAAGGCGAGACTTCTCTCGGAGCAAAATAAATGAAAACAGTCTAAGCTGGATTGTTGAAGAGGGAGAGGGTGCACTCTATTTATAGGCAGTCCCTGATAACTGTCATTAATGGGGCATCAATCGGAACCGTCGCGCACAACTGTCAAAGCCCAATCAAAAACGGACGCGTGGAACGCTGCTTTGGAAACCGTCGAAGTGCGCCGGTTTTTCAACCGCCAGCGTCGGTTCTGCATGCAAGAGCATTAACGCCTAAATCCATTGAGAGGCTGACGCTGGACAACTGCCTGGGAAGCAACGGATGACCCGGAACCCCATCGACAGTGAAGGCTTGACGTTCAAAGATCTCCTAAAAATCTTTTAAGTCATGCTGCATTGAACGCAGATGGGAAAGTCGCGTCTCTTCAGCAGACAAGGCTGCGTATCCCGTGTCTGCTCGATCCGCGTCTTTCTTAGCAAGACAGATTCGCGTTATTCAGAGCCGCGTTTCACTCTGTGATTGACGCTGCATCTCACTCCATGGACTGACGACCGCGTCTCACTTTATGGATCAATGCTGCGTCTCATCAAGAAGACCGCGTATCAATCTGAGATTGACGTTGCGTATCATCAAAAGGACTTAGTGAAATCTAAGTTCCTGTGGACTGACGGCCGCGTCTCACTTTATGGATCAATGCCGCGTCTCATTAAGAAGACTCAGAGTCAAGGCCGCGTTTCATTAACAGAACTTAGTCTTACCTAAGTTTAATATTCACAGCCAGTTACCAAGGAGTTGGATTCGCCTACAGCTGAGCAAAGAAGATGGAGCAAAATTTTTCAAACTTTTATTATAAACAGTAAAAGTGGATACAAACACTCTAAACAGAGTGTCCTCTTCTTTACAAAAAAAGGGGAAAAGAAAAGAAGGCTAAATGTCCTGATTCGCCAAGGTACGGATTTGTTCCCTAAGGCGGTGAATCTCGTGTTGGCGCGTCCTTTCAGCTTCCATAATAGCCCGGTCCCGCAGCTCCTCTTCGGATAAGAAATTTCTTGCGGCCAGCTGCGTCCGCAGAGATTCCACCCTGGAAGAATGTAGAGACAGACTCTCTTCAGCTCGCGCCTTAGCAGCTTGTTGCTCCTCTAGCTGCTTTTGATGGTAGCAAGCTTTTCCTCATTGAGCGCAAGCACAGCTTCTGCTTGGCAATGGTGTCCCGAGCCCTGATGATGACTTGCTCTGTGCTCTGCATGACAAGCTCGGATTCCCTTGAATCGCTAGCTAGTTTCTGACATTCAGCCTGGGAATATTCGAGGTTGCGGATCTCTGCAGCGATTTGTGCCTCCGCTTCCTGTCGCTCTCGTTCTTGAGCAGCTAGGAGCCTAGTCAGGGTGGCTGGGCCTCACTAAAAGAGCCAGCATCTTCCAAAGACTCCAGCTCCTGCAGGTAGTCTCCCAGTTGCTCTACCACCCGCAGACACGCCTTGGCAAGTGAAGGGCCTCCGGTTAATTCGACGTTCACGGCCAGATTTTAAGAAGCGTCTGGGCAAATTGGAACGAGCTGTTTCCACGTAAGATGAGATCAATACATGATCCCATCGAAGCGAAGAATTGCTGCACCATCTGACGTGCCAGTTCCCCCATGTCTTCACCACCTAGGAAGCTTCCCGACCCTTTTCTGTCACGGGATAAGGGATATAGGCGGATCCTCTCGCACCAGAGCCGTGCTGGCCGTCGACACGGCAAGAGCTAGACTGGCCGCTGACGCTTCCGGAGGTACTACCTCTACAGGAGCCTCCACGACCAATGAGGGAGTAGTAAGCACGACCTCCTCAGAAACCTCCACCGAGACTTGAGCTGTATGGCCTTCTGAAAGGGTACCAACCATCGGACTCTCCACCTGAGCCCCTCAGTCCTCTCTGCAAGTTATCGCAGCGTCAGCCACAATGATGGAAAAAGCGAAACATTTAAAACGTCAGAGCTGCCTTACCAAGTTGGAGGTCCAGAGGTGTCGAATCCTGCGGGGTAGAATTCTCCCTGGCTTCAGCAGTAACCTCCTCGCCCGGCAGAGTGAGAGCCTCCTCAGCCTCAGTGGTTACTTCCTCTTCTGGCAGAGTGGAAGGCTCCCCAGTTTCAACAGCTGCCCCCTTTGAGGGTATCTCAGCAGCCGAGACCTCAATCCCCTTGGGCCGGGTCAACTCTACCACCATCTCCTCAATATGCGAGGAGGTTGTAGCCTCAGCATCTTCGGCCGACCCTGCAACATAAGAGAAGAATGTTAGAACATCCTCTTCAAATATGTAAAGAGAAATTAGGACGGAAGATGGAAAGAGTACCTTCAGCAGGGATAATCGCCAGCGATGGTGCAGTCGATGGCTCGCCCCCATATATTTCCTCCTCCGAGATGTGGAAGAATTTGTTCTGATCAGGAAGAGCGGGTTCATCGCCATAGTCGAGCTCGTCTTCAAAGGCGCTTTCCCCCGATAACGAAGAAGACGACAGCGCAACGTGAGGAAGCTCCGCAATAGGAGCCTTGCCTCCGATCACCCCAGTGGTAGGACTAGGGTCAACTGCCCTAGGACTAGAAATGAAGACGCTAGGAGACCCCGGCTGCCGTGCCTCACCTCTCCCTTCATGAGCAGAAGGAAGCTCGGGCTGAGCTGAGAATCCCGGAATCTCAACATCCTCTTCACCCATTATGTCGACCTCAAGCCGCTCATCATCATCACCAGCGGTGAGTTCGTCAACAAGCTCCCCCTCCTCCACGGTCTTGCGGTGTGACCTAGGGGCACGGACTAGGGTGGGGAAATCTTCATCCTCCGACGGTTCCTCAACTCTAACAGGGACGTCTTCAGAAGGAGCCTCAACTCCAGCAGAGATGTCTTCGGATTGAGAGACTTCAGCCGTTAAGTCCCTCCGAGCCTTCTTTGGGGCAGGCTCAGCAATAGAAGCAGAGCGTCGACGACGCTTGCTCGCCAACTGCTTAGACCTCCTTGCCCGCGGCTCCTCCCTTGTGGCTGGTGGCTCCGCCCTTGTCGCTGGTGGCTCTGCCCTTGCCGGTCGCGGCTCCGCCCTCACTGCTGGGGGCTCCCTCCTCGATCTTCGCCCGACCTCCTTTTGGGCCTTCAGGTACTGTTCTACGAGTTTCGTCGGCTTATTCGAATCCGTCCTTGCCTCGAGACTTGCATTGATGCTCTCGATGCATGAAGACGCCGGAAAAAAGTCTGGTGTTTGGATGGCCTGGGAGTACCAAGTGCAGAAGCTGAAGCTCGTACGGCACTTGGGCCCCTCGAGAGGTAGACGGAAAGATACTCCCGTCCCTCCAGCCACACTATAGTACCAGGCCCGAGCACCCTCGAACAGGTTCCCTTCGAAGGCGAGTCTAGCATTGGGATTCCCCACATAGAGCTGATCATAGCCGAACTGTCGAGCGAAGCGACTCGGCATGTACGGCTCAATGGTACATGACGTCCCTTACCGGAAAAGCACATATCCGGGCGGATATTTAGCAACCACCAGAAGGCCCCCGCGGATAACCTCGTGAAGTCATCTGGGCCAACAGAATCAACAAGTAGATCCCCGAAAGATGCATCAGGGATCTGGAGGAGGCAGCGATTGAGCTGGTAGTTTGCAGGGTCTGAAAGGCACTTCCGGACGTAATATATATAAGGATCACGCCATTTTGAACCCTCCAACCGCTGTACAAAAGGGACAGAACTCTCCCTCCAACGCGCTGCCGTCATCAAAGAAGGGCAATGCATCACGTACCAAGCAATAAGGTACGTGTAAGGCAGCTCGACACGAGGGTTGGGACGCTTCACCGTCGGACTCCCCTCTGAGTCAACATACGGCTTTCCCTCGGAGTCTGCAGTTTTTGGTGGCTCGCAGAAACTCTTAGTGAGCGCCCGCAGCCCGCTCTGAATACCAGCTGCCACGGCCGGGAGAAGGGCTATGGGGTTCCCATGAGCCAGGAGCACCGCCGGGTACACCACGTCAGCAACAATGACTTCATGCGGCAGCGTGGGCACCACACAGCGCTTCAGCCACAGCATCAGAAAGCCCGCCAACAGCGCCCGATCGATCCTGTCTTCAATCGACAGGGGTCCGGGCTTGATGGTGAAAGCTCTCAAAAACCAAGTCAGGGTCAAAACCGTCCTCATTCGACTCCGTGGTGTAGAAACTGTCAGGAGCCTGGTCGATCCTGTCTTCAATCTCCCTGTCAGAGCTGGGATCCAATCTGGTTATCCGATGGTCTTTGGTGTTGACATTATTGAACAAGTAACTGGCCCAAGACAGTTGCTTGACTCCCTGCGACCGCCATTTGGTTATCTGGCCGCAAATGTGGAAGTGACATAGCACTTCCCAGTAGGTCTCATATATGAGGGGAAACTCCTCCTTCACATAGCGAAGCTCCACAGCGGTCGGGACATATTCCTCATAGGGAATATCCCTGTTGACAGCCCCGAGACCTCGTGCAGCTCGTGCAGAGCAAGGCCCATCTCCCCGACCGGAGTGAAGAACGTCCCCGTCGAAGGATTATAACGCTCTAGAATCCCGAAGAAGTTTTGAGAGCTTTGAGGGATCCCCCACTGCACGGCCCTGACTGCCGAGTACAGTCCCACGCGCTTTAGCAGACCCCGAGCTCGGTAAGGACAAAGCCGACCATCCTGCCCCACCAATAGTTCTCCGTGGAACGGACCCACCCCGGCGCACGGAACCCAACCGGGTAGTCACCCTCCGCCTCCATGAAGGCGTTGAGGAAGGTAGTGCCAAGTTGTGGTATCTCCCCAGCTGGAACCTCAGTCCTGCGCGACCCAGGGAAAAGGCCGATAACTGACCTGTCATGGCTATCATGACGGTATACTTTGTGGGAGCCCAAATCACCGAGAGTGATCTCGGGAACGTATCGAGCAAGGTCCCATTCCATCTTCCGAGGGACGGACATATGCTGGAAGTAGGACAGCGGG
The DNA here is from genome assembly GCA_038442645.1 of Agave tequilana. Classification (NCBI taxonomy): domain Eukaryota; kingdom Viridiplantae; phylum Streptophyta; class Magnoliopsida; order Asparagales; family Asparagaceae; genus Agave; species Agave tequilana. The sequence goes on from JAVJIF010001831.1 coordinate 451,032, forward strand.
AACATCCTCTCCATGTCCGGAAGAAAGAATCTTCCACCCTTTATTTGACGGAGCCATTTGTAAGTTCCGTCATACACGCTATGGCCGCCCTCGTGGATACGATCTCCGAAGAAGAAGGCAGGCTTCTCCAGCTTGATGCCAGCATCTGTTGCGAATGCTGCATCAGTCATAAACACCCGAAGAGTTCTCATGTCAACATTTGAGAGCCTCTCTCTGCGATCCGGTGACTTGTCAGCAGTCACAGGAACAGTCCTTTGTAATACAAAAGTCAAATCCCGGTCAGCACCACCTACATGACCAAAGTGGCACTTCTTGGCGAGTGAAGTAGCAGGGCGTGGCGCTGCAAAAAGAAAAGGACACTTAGTTAGATACTCTATCAAAAGCAAAAGAAAAGAAAAAAAAAAAATGCTAAGTGTTCATAATCCGAACGCAGAAGAGGCACTGGACGCAGGAATTATCAAATCCGCGTCCAGACCTGCGCATCCACGCAGAAGAGACACTGGACGCAGGAATTATCAAATCCGCGTCCAGACCTGCGCATCCACGCAGAAGAGGCACTGGACGCAGGAATTATCAAATCCGCGTCCAGACCTATGGGATCGGCGTCCACACCATGTCATCTCCACCATTCTCCTTGATGTCACTTCTGGGGTGCGAAAAGAAGGGAGTTATCCACCTTAACCCTTCCACCACCATAATCGTCAGAAGTTAAGGAGGGTAACTCCCTTCCTTTCACATCCCCAGATGTCAAAGTGCTTGGACTCGGGTGCCAGATTTATCAAAATCAACAGCTGATGAAATAGAACGCAAGGATCAAATCCGCGTTCTGTAAACTAAGTCCGCGTCTGAACCCTTCACAAATAGAAAATATTCTAAGTGAAGAATCTGAAGCGCAGGACTCAAGGGCGCGAGGGTCCAAACCCGCGCCTCGGTTATCAACCCAAAGACTGCGTCTGGGAATCAAACACGATTTAAAATTCGCGTGTAAGGTTCTTAAAAGTTCTTTGAACTTTCTTTAATGGCGAAACTTCCGCCTAAAAGGCCTTTACCTTGGAGACCTGGGAGAACGACGTCCTGTGCAGAGGAGGAGCTGCCCCTCTGGGCCTCGGCAATGGTCGCCTTAGAGGACGACGCGGTCGGCTTGGCCTTGGGTGCCATTGGTGATCAGAGGTCAATGAAGAAGATGAGCAGTAATGGAGAAGAAGAACTCTCTTAAATCTGAGTAGAGTAAGCGCGTTCGGAGAAGAAGACAAATCTCTCTAACTGTGGCCTTTTATAGGCACAAAGATTCGCGAAGATACGCGGCGTCTGGCCCGGTAGACGCTGCAGCGAGTCGCCGCTTGACGCGTGTAACAAAATCATTTCTGAACGGAGAAGATCATGCGTCGCAACCCCGCCACGAGTCAGCAGTCGACACGTGGAGCAGTTCATTTAATGAACCAGGAAATCCGCGCGCCAAAAGACGAAATTTCGCCGGTTCCCTAGGCCAGCTGGCGGCGTAATCATGACATGACACAGAATTCGCGGCCAAAGAACGCACCTCCTCGATGGACATGCCACGTCAGCCTCTCCATGAATGCATTCGGAAGGTCGCGTCTCTCTAAGAAATTCGCGTCCTTCCAGTCTGGCCAAATATCGCGTCTGCCTTATGAAGATCAGTCACGTCTCCATTACCAAAGGACGCACGTTACAGAAATCGCGCCTTTACAGCAGTACCATCTCTGCTTTTTGAAAAAGAACCTGCGTTTGGCCTCCTGCTTCTGTAAAATCAGTTCAACAGTACACTGACGCAAGCAGACGACCAACCACTCCTGGCTTAAAGCGCGCCAGTGACAGATTAAAAGCAATCGGGGAGGTTTAGACTGTGCATCTAGACACTCAACATGATCAACTCTGGGGGCTTCAAAGAGTTCAACAGTACACTCACGAAGACCAACTCCAGATAAGATTAAACCTGGAGCATCAACAGTCTAGTCATGAAGGCGAACTCAGCTAGAGTCCAAAGTATTTCGAAATCCGTCCCAGTTAACTGCGGAATGTCGAAAACTTTGGAGGGGGTTCTGTAGGCTGTCTAAAAATGTCCAAACAGACAAGCCACTAAGAAAGCAGAGTTCCAGCATCAAGGCGCGTTGGCTCAACGCCCGCGTCTCAATATCAAGGCGCGTCAGCCCGAAGCCCGCGTCTCAGCATCAAGGCGCGTCAGCCCGAAGCCCGCGTCTCAGCATCAAGGCGCGTTGGCTCAACGCCCGCGTCTCAGCATCAAGGCGCGTTGGCTCAACACCCGCGTCTCCGCATCAAGGCGCGTTGGCTCAACGCCCGCGTCTCAGCAACAAGGTGCCCCCACCTTGGTTGTAACCACCCCCGATTATGGCGCCATCCACCGCCCATGTAGCGGGAAAGTTGGCCCTCATCGTGGAGCACTTTTAGGGGGCACGATCACCCCTAAAAACCCTATAAATAGTCCCGTTACTATTAAGAGAGGGGCACAAGAAAGGAGGACAATTATCGGGCAAAGGAGAGATTCCGAGAAAAAAAAAAGGAGAGATCATCGACAGAGAGAGAGAAGACCCTTCAGCGAGCTTACTGAGTACTAGCCGCTCTTCGCCTACCTCCTCTTCTAGAGTTTTGGTAGACGGAGCTGAGTTACTCCCTCTACCTGCCAAGGAGAAGATCCCTCGACGGTCCAGAACAGTCATCTGGTCAACGGAGAACAAGATTCACTCTCCACCGCCACCGAAGAAACCCAGCACTAAACAAAGGGGGAATTCAAGATTCAATATTCTCCCTCCCTTGTAACCGGAAGATTAAGCCGGCTGTAATTTTTCATCTGATTCAAGGAAACGTTACTCCAGCCCCTTTTCCGTGTCAAACAAGGACCAGACCATCACCGGCGCAGATCAGGAGTGGATTGACGCGACTCAGTGCCTTGTAGAAGCTTCCTGGACCTAGGTCGAAGCTTCCGGAACTTCTCGGAGAGCCGCCGGTTTTGTCCCTCTGATCGTGCCCACTCCGCGTCGCCAGATCTCCCACCGCCGTCCACCGTTCCGATGCCGTCGCCGCTGCCTTTCTGCCCTAGCTGCGCCCGAGAACGAAGGAGGAAGGATCCTGCCCTAGCTGTGCTCGAGAACGAAGGGAATTGGGTATTGGGTTTTAAATCCATCAAACCCACTTCTTTAAAACCCAAGTTATAATCGGGTTTTGGGTTATCGGGTTTGATAATCCGACCTTCCTCAATTGGGTTTGAAACAGTCCAGAATCGCAGCATCACTTTCGACGGCCGTTCAGGACTCGTTTCAAGTCCGAATTGATCCGTTTTCGAGGCAGTGGATTCGTGACGACCAGTACTACGCGCCTACAACAGTCTCGTTCAGGTTTGAGTTACGATCGCCTCCCCAGGTAACTTTGAATATTTTGTCAGTATTCCTGCCATTTAATTAAAATAGCTAGTCCTTCCAATCTGTCGCATGATAGAATTTATCGACTGTTGCCCACTAAATAAGTGAGTTGTGTGATTCTGATCTTGAGTGGTAACCCGACTTAACATTAATTGTGCAACTTAACTAATTTGAATTTGTGATCACTTGATTTATCTTGAAGTTAACTGTATCAGCACGTGTCTTTATCACTGTCTCCACATTACAATTTTCTTAATCACGTGTTAATCTAAGTAGCTTAAAATTGGTATTATCTTTCACCATTCTAATCTCTGACTCCTCCTGCATAACATACATATTCTAAGGACAGCTTGCATTTAGGGTCAGTGAGGATCTTGCATGCCTACTAGAAGTGGTAGGACTTTTTCTATAGGCGAAACTTCAGCACCAATGGACCCTAGCATTCATGATACTCTTAACACAATCCTGAACAAGATAGAAAATATGGACAGATAACTACAAGAAGTTAGGGATCAGGTTGATGTCAATTGTAGGGATCTAGCAACTAGAATTGGTAGGCTAGAAACCAATAGGAGAAGAATCAGGGATGATGAAAGTTCTCGAAATGACAGTAGGTCTCCCAGGCGTGAGCGAGGCCCACCTTACCAAACAACTGATGCCGATGCCCAGTATATCAGGAGCGTTAAGGTCGATGCTCCTTCCTTTGACGGGCGTTTAGACCCTCAGGTTTATATAGATTGGCAGTTGGCCATGGACCGATATTTTCGTTGGCATGACATGTCTGAGTCAAGAAAGGTTCGATTGGCCGTTATGAAATTAACGGGACAAGCTGGACAATACTGGGAAAACCTAGAGAGGATGATGAGATACAGAAGGGAAGACCCGTGGGCACTTGGGAAAGCATGAAAGAGAAGCTTATGATGAAGTATGTTCCACCATCATTCAGTCAACAACTGTTAGACAAATGGAATCGATGGACCCAGGGGAACAAATCAGCCGCTGATTACATTGCTAAATTTGATGAATATCTGAATCGGTGTGGAGCTATTGAGTTAGAATCTCTCGAACAGACCCTATCTAGGTGCAGGTCCGGTCTTAGGGATGATTATCGCCGAGAGCTCATTGCTCGAGGCATCACGACTTTAGAACAGGCATATCAGCTAGTCACTGACTTAGATGAGTCTAGAGGATCCTATTTTAACCGAAATAACTTTAAGGATAACTCTAGAACCACCACTACTAGCCAGCCAAGCTTCAACCGAACTCCTCCTACCTCAAGTAAATCTGCCTCCAGTTCCTCTAGCGTCAAACCAGCAGGTCCTTCTGGTACAAAGCCCTTTACATCCGAAAAGAGAACGGTAAGTGAACCAGGAAAAGTCAACCCTAGAAACCAATGCTACAGGTGTCAAGGGTATGGTCACCTTGCCAGCCAGTGCCCGAGTCAAACCAAAACCCTCTTTGTCGAAGTTCCCATTGAAGATATAGAAGGAGTGGATGATGGAGAAGAGGTGTGCACCAACAAGATGATGACTCAGATGCCTCTGTCGAAGAGTATGAATTCAATGGGTGCATCAGAACTGTGGAAATTACGAGCCTACCTCCTGATGTAGCTCGCACCCAATTAGGAGTGGTTAGATGTACTTTAACCCAACCTGAACCACTCAACGACTGGAGAAGGACTGCCATATTTCAAACTTGCACAAAAATTGGCAATAAGAACTGCAAGGTAATAGTGGATAGTGGCAGCTGCATCAACGCTGTTGCGTCAAAGTTAATCACCACCTTGGGGATGACACCGGTGAATCATCCAAGCCCCTACAAGGTTACATGGATCGACGCTACATCTATAGATGTTCAGGAGAGATGTCAAATTCCCATCCAATTTGCCACATACACAGAAGATGTGTGGTGTGACATACTCCCCATGAATGTAGGTCATATCATTTGGGTCGGCCATGGTTATTTGACTTAGATGTGACCATACATGGACGTACTAACCAGTGTTCGTTCGTCCATAATGGGAAAAAGGTGAAGATTATGCCAAATCAACCGAAGCCGCCAACCCGAGAGAAAGAGGCTGATAAAGGGAAAGATAAAGTGGACGTTATAAATCCTAAAAAAGGGTTGATAAGGGCAAAGGTAAGATGGAAATGAATTTGATTAGCCACGATCAAATGAAAAGAGCTTGCAGGATGGTTCTACTTGTTATGCTCTCGTGGCTCGAGAGGCTAACCGGGATATCGAGGAGCAGATTCCTGAGCACATTAAATCAATTCTGGAGGAGTTTTCCGAAACCCTCCCACAAGATCTACCAGGTGAGTTGCCCCATATGCGAGACATCCAACATGCTATTGACTTAGTCTCAGGAGCAACTTTATCAAATTTGCCCCACTATAGAATGAACCCAACTGAACATGCGGAATTGCAACGGCAAGTAGAAGAGCTACTTGACAAGGGGTTCATCAAAGAGAGCTTGAGCCCATGTGCGGTTCCCGCACTTTTGGCGCCAAAGAAGGATGGTACATGGCGTATGTGTGTGGATAGTCGTGCAATTAATAAAATTACCGTCAAGTACCATTTTCCCATTCCCCGTCTTGATGATATGCTGGATCTGATGTCAGGTGCCACAATCTTCTCCAAAATTGATCTTAAGAGTGGGTACCATCAAATTAGAATCCGACCAGGGGATGAATGAAAAACCGCATTTAAGACTAAAGACGGGTTATATGAATGGTTGGTTATGCCATTTGGACTGTCCAATGCTCCAAGCACCTTCATGAGAGTAATGACCCAATTGTTTCGACCGTTTATCGGTAAGTTTGTGGTGGTCTATTTTGATGACATACTGATCTACAGCCAAACCCAGGAGCAACATGTGGGACATCTGAGGCAAGTCCTCTGCACACTCCATGCTGAGAAATTTTATGCAAATCTAAAAAAGTGTGCTTTTTGTATAGACAGAGTTATCTTCCTAGGATTTGTAGTTTCCTCCGAGGGAGTTTCCGCAGACCCTGAGAAAGTGAAAGCAATAACCGAGTGGCCACAACCCGGACGATTAGGGAAGTCAGAAGTTTTCACGGGTTAGCCACTTTCTACCGTCGGTTCATCAAGAATTTTAGTGCTATTATGGCACCTATAACCGACTGTTTAAAGAGCGAGGTGTTCCAGTGGACTCCTGCTGCCTCCAAGGCTTTCGCTGAAATAAAGAGAATGATGACAGAAGCTCCCGTAATGCGTCTCCCTGATTTTTCAAAAGCTTTTGAAGTAACTTGTGACGCATCGGGACTCGCAATAGGTGGTGTACTGAGCCAGGAAAACCACCCGGTTGCTTATTTCAGCAAAAAACTAAATGATGCCCGGCAACGCTACTCCACATATGACAAAGAATGTTATGCGGTTATACAGGCTTTGCGCTACTGGAGACATTATCTGTTGCCACAGGAATTCGTGTTGTACTCAGATCATGAAGCGTTAAGGTATCTCAACTCCCAGAAGAGATTAAACGCGAGACATAGCAAATGGGTGGAGTTCTTGCAGGATTACACTTTTGTTCTCAAACACAAAGCAGGCATCGAGAATAAGGTCGCTGATGCGCTGAGTCGACGTGTCACGATCTTGGTGGCAATGAGCACAGAAGTGGTTGGATTTGAGAAATTAAAAGTGGAGTATGAATCATGTCCCGATTTTGGGAAAATTTATGTCACGTTACGAGACGGCCCTGTTCGTGAGATGTACGGTTTTCTCCTTCAAGACGGTTATCTCTTCAGATTCCGTAAGTTGTGTATTCCCCGTACGTCCCTCAGGGATTCTCTCTCTTGGGAACTACATGCTGGAGGTCTGGCGGGACATTTCGGTCAGAACAAGACAATTGAGGCCGTTGAACACCGATTCTACTGGCCGAGTCTGAAAAGAGATGTCTCTAAAGTAGTTAGCCAATGTCGCATGTGTCAACTGGCCAAGCAACAAAAGCAGATTGCCGGACCTTACACTCCTCTTCCTGTACCTAATTGCCCCTGGCAAGACGTGAGCCTAGACTTCATACTAGGGCTGCCCAAAACTAAAAAAAAGCACGATTCTATCCTAGTGGTAGTTGACCGATTCTCAAAAATGGCTCACTTCATCCCGTGTTCCAAGACCTCAGATGCGTCTCGAGTGGCTGTCTTATTCTTTGATCATATCGTAAAGTTGCACGGGATACCTAAAACCATGGTGTTTGATAGGGATGTTAAGTTTGTTAGCTATTTCTAGAAAACACTTTGACATAAGATGGGCACCATACTGAAATTCTCAACCGCCTTTCACCCACAGACAGATGGTCAAACCGAGGTGGTAAACAGATCTCTAGGAAATCTCCTCAGGTGTCTAGTTGGAGAAAATTTAAAAACTTGGGATCTCATTTTGCCTATGGCTGAATTTGCTTATAACGGATCTATCAATAGGACTACGGGTCTCAGTCCTTTTGAAATAGTAAACGGTTTAAGCCCAGGCAACCCATTGATTTAATTCCCATGGCTCATCATCATTCTAGGGTATCAGACTCCGCATCAGCATTTGCATCTCATATCCATGCATTACATGAGGAAGTCAGAGACAAGATAATGAAAAATAATACTGATTATAAAGCTTCTGCAGATCTACATCGCCGATTAAGATCTTTTAATGTCGGGGATTATGTGATGGTCCGCATGCGACCCGAACGGTTTCCACCAGAAATCGTGAAGCAATTACACGCGCGGAGTGCAGGGCCATTCAAGATTATTAAGAAAATCAATTCAAATGCTTATGTGGTGGATCTCCCACCTGACTTTGGCATCAGTTGCACCTTTAATGTTGAGGATTTGATTCCATATCGAGGTACTTTTGATACCCCTTCTGATCCATTTGTGGATGAGCCAAGCCAAGACCTTCTTTCTGAGAGCCCCCCACTACCTCCACTTCCCCCTAAAATGTCCTATGCAACAGAACATATAGATTCTATCTTGGATGATCAGATTATCTCTACTGGAGATGGAAGAACGAGACGCTATCTCATTAAGTGGACGGGAAAACCTGATTCAGAAAATTCTTGGATTACCGAGGAGGACCTCCAGCATCTTGATCCTGATCGACTGGAGCGCTATCACAGCAGACAACAGTTCTGTCCCCCACACTCGACAGGGTCGAGTTCTTTCCACCCGGGGGGAATTGATGAGGACATCATGTCGCCGCCCAGGGGCAGGTTCGATCGAGTATACTTCAGGAGGCGACGCACTGGTCTTCTATGGTTTTAGATTAGACTTGTTTCAGGCTTTATTGATAGCAGATGTTTTAGCTTTATTTGTGTTATTTTTATTTTTGTTTTTGTTCTTTTGTGGACATTTAGTACCACATCGGTTATTTCCCAGTAGTCCTCTTTTGTAAAGCCTATATAAGGCCCCCTAGACTATTATGTTGAATTTATTGAATGATCAAAACTTTTCCTCAAATTATCTTGTTAAATCTTGAGTTCAGCTGCTCTCGAGTTTTGGGTGAGAAGCCCGTGAAAGGGGTGGAAACCCAAATCTTATCCTATTCTCAATTTAAATTTTGGTTACGATTTGAAGATGATTGCGATCCAGGTGGTTTTACATCACTGGGCCTACTGGTAGAGAAGCGAAGCCTCTAGTGTTGGGGCATGTGTCGTGATCTCGATGAGGGTCAAACCCTGACCACTACAGATGTCCCTCCCGCCTCCTTTTCGGAGTCTCCGAGCGAGAAGGAGGGGAGCAGACTAATCCCTTCTTCAGGTATGATCCTTCGCTGCGTAGTCAGAGGGCTTTCTTGCGCTTCGTAGAAAACAGCTGGAGAGTGCTAGAGAGCAGTTGTGGCGCCCTTTCGTACACTTGTATTTAATGTCACGTCTGTGAAGGCTAGCAAAAGTTACGTCACATGTCCAAACTGCGAGCGCTCTAGGCAGATAGCCGTCGTTTGGAAGCCATCAGAGTGAGTTGGAATTCATGCGGCGGCTAGGATTAGAGTTGGCTGGCGTGTGAAAAGACGCTTTAGCCCTAAGCCACCATTGCGGTGACGTCAACATCTGCTTTAAATCGGGGGGGGGGGACTTGAATGCTTGGGCTTTTCACAAACTCTAGATTTCTTTGAGTTTTCTGCCTTTTTATTTTCCTTTCTCTCTCGCTCTGGATCCTTGCATTCAAATCTATCAATCGATCTTTGAAATGGCGAGAGGGAAATCTGTCGCCGGAGATGAGGTGAGGAGCAGAGGCGTCATGGAGGAGAAAGGAAAGAGGGTCGCTCTCAGACAGAACGAGAGAGGCCGTGGATATCGATCCCAAGCCGCGTGTTCTGCATGCATAGAAGGAGATGGATGAGTACTTGGCGACATATGTCATTCGTTTACCCTCCAAGATTGCAGTGGAATGATGTCCGCCTGAGATTGATGTCACGTTGTTATCTCCTGCCGGCGGCGTGTACTTCCACCCCTGGATCCCTGGCTTTGGGGGTGAAGCTACCAACGACTCCTTTTGTTCAGGATGTCCTAGCGCGCTTCAAGGTGCCTTCGCCTCCCACGCAGTTGACATGGGGGCATGACGAACTTTTTTGGGCTTTGAAGTCCTCCGTGCTGCTTTTGCCCCTGATACATATGGGGTGGAGGAATTCTGCGTTGTCTACGTGATGAGAAAATCTAATCAGGATGCTCGCTCCTTCATTCCTCGGAGTGGATGCGACACGTTGAGTAGACAGCGACCACGGATGGCGCGACACCGTCGTCCGTGTCTCTGGTCCTTGGGAGGCTGCCCTGGTTAAGGACCGTGGGCACGCCCAAACCGTGTGGAGCAGGGTCCACTCCCTAAGGGGGAGCGCTGATCCCCAATGATGCAGGAGAGAGTTCAGAAGTTGTACCGGCTCAGATATGAATGTCGTAACTAGAGCTGGATGCTTGACCCGAGGAGGCCCTTCGAGCCCCCAATAGCGTTTTGCGCGTATTGCCCGATACCGATCCGAGTCGCCGAGACCGATCCGTCTCAGCGCCCGCCGAGTCGGCGGCCGAGACCGCGACTGTGAACCATGCTCCAGAGCCTCAAGGAGCAAGCTCTGGGCTAAGCTTGTTTCTGCGGAAGGGAGACAACGAGGTAGCCCTCGGGCACAGTGACTTCCTCCAAGGATTGGAGGAGTTTAAGGCGCTCCCATCGAGGGACCAATGAAGAATACTAGAGAACGAGATATTCCGGGTAAGTTCAAATTGTACTTTATCTTCTGGTAATCATGTAGCTCACCCCGGATCCCTTCTTTTGCAGAATGTCATATTTACTGTCGAGCTCTTGGACAGTCAGCAGGTTGCCCTGAAGGAGAAGGAGAGGACTAACATTGACTTGCAGAGGAGGATCGACGCCTTATCCGTTGAGAAGAGGGAGGCAGGTGAGAAGCTCGTCAGGCTCCAGGCTGACTTGGACCGCGAATTGGTGGCCCAACGAAGCCAAGATGGCTAATTGGATCGGCTCCAGATGGAGTTCAAGGCGATATAGTCGGTGTTGCGGCATGAACTGTCCCAGGCTAAAGAAGATGGAGAAGAAGGGCTTGGAGCTATAAAAGATAAACTCTGAGCTTCAGGCGACTTCTCAAATGATTGGAAGCTGCAAATCGGTTGGCTGAAGGCGTCAAGGCTGAGCTCGACCGTGAGTGGATCACCTTCCAGAGTGAGAAGGACGACCTTCTTCGTGAGTTGGAGCAAGCTTACTGATAAAATGGAGACGAGAAGCAGGCGGATGAGGATGTTGCGATGCTGCAGAATGAAGTCAAGGTCTTCAAGCTCATGAAAGACGGGTATAATGATGGGGTGCAAGGCAAATTACCGAGATACCCTCTCGGGCTATAAGCCTTTGCACCGACCAAGGAACAGTGAAAGTCTTGGCCGCCCATGCCTCCTTCAATGCTGACGCCTCTGCCACGGCTAAAGTGGTGAAGCTTCTGGGGATCCTTTGGCCAGTGAAGCTCCTTCTGAGGGCCAGTTTGTTGAAGTGTGTCGGGACTCCGAAGCGGATTCTGCTTGTGGATTTGCTGAGGCACCTCATCTGAATATATTCTGAGTGCTTGAGTGAGCTGTTGTTTCTCTGGTTGTATTTTGTAAGCTCATCATCATTAATGGATAGAAAATTTTGCTTAATGCCTGAATTTCTTAAACTTTGGATTGTTTTCTTATCTTGGCATTCTGTTGTTGGTTGTAGCTTGATGAGGCTGTGGAAGGTATAACTCCCACCTCCCGAGGGACTTCCCCAGGCCTAGTCAGATCCACTCTGAGTGTCGAAGAATGTGGGGCTCCGAGTTTTGAAAGTTGTGTGAGACGTAAATCCACAAGTATCAGGCTTACTGAAGAACCCATGGAGAACCCAGATGACTCCAAGTTCGATGACTTTAAAGACTCGGATGAAGATCTTGACCTCGGTCTTGGAGAGGAGCCCAGATCTCTGCTTGATTAGATACGAGCCCGATGTGAGAGAGTGGCGAAGAGCCGCTTCCAATTGATGCCTGGTCTGCCTCTTCGCATAGAGCTCACACTGCATGATTCCGTCATTTATCAGTTGGACCGCAAGCTGAATTGCCATCAGTCGAAGGCAAGCGACCTCCGAGACCAGCTGTCCAAATGGATGGATAAGTGGTCGGAGCAAGCCCAACAACTAAAGGAATTGAAGAAGGAGAAACTTGAGTTGTCTGAGGCTCTAAATGAGCTGAAGAAGAAGAAAATCGAACTGTCCGAGGCTCTCCTGGAGAAGTTGGAGGCATCAGACTTGTCACTTGTGCTATATCATCCTTGCGAGGAGTTGGTGATCGACTCGCTTCGATCACGGGTTGAAGAAAAACTCGAGCTCAGAGGGAAGGTTCAATAATTAGAGCTGAGTTTACAGTGTTGCGAGTGTGAGGTTGCGGATCTACAAGTAGAGGTGGTGTTATTGACTGATCCCTATCGTGAGTCCTACCAAGAAGCTCAAGATCCGTGCTTTAAATTGAGTAGGCATTGCTTTTCGGGACGCACCGGGTCAGAATCGAGTGATAACGTAGGTAGTAGCCAGCTTATTGGCACTTGTACTCCATTTGTAACAATGTATTTGTAATAAACATGTTATGATTCCTTCAATTTTATGTCTTGCTTTTTCTGCATGTTTGCACGGCTTGTTGCATTTGTTTGATTGCGTTCGACCCGAGGGAGTGAGAGTTAAGACGCGGAGTCGACAGTCATCAGAGTGACTTGATTGTCTGATTGCATTCGACCTAAGAGAGTAAGATTTAGGACACAGAGTCAACAGTTGTCGGAGCTTACCCCTGAGTGATTCATTTTAAAGTCTCCATAATGCCTTTTTAGTTGTCAGGCCGAGAGTCCGATGTAGCTTGTAGGAGTTAGCCATCAGGGTGAGGACCCGATATAAGCTGTTGGAGTGACCGTCAAAAGCACTTTCATCTTTCAGAAAAGCTTTCGTATAGGTAGAGCCATCAAGGTGAGGATTCGATATAGGCTGTCGGAGCCATCAAGAGGACTTTCATCTTTTAAGAGAGTCTCCGTGTAGGCTTAGCCGTTAGGGTGAAGACCCGATATAGGCTGTCAGAATGACTGTTATGAGCGCTTTCATCTTTCATGAGAGCCTCCGTGTAGGTCTAACCGTCAGGATGAGGACCCAATATAGGCCGTCAGGGTGACCGTCAGAAGCGCTTTTATCATTTAGGAGTGACTGTATAGGCCTAGCCGTCATGGCGAGGACCCGCTATAGGCTGTAAGAGCGACCATAAGTAGTGTTTTCGTCATTTAGGAGTGACTCCATATAGGTATGAGCTGTCAAGGTGAGAACCCGGTATAGGCTGTAAGAGCGACCATCAGGAGCGCTTCCGTCATTCAGAAGTGAATCCGTATAAGTCTGAGACGTCAAGGGGAGGACCCAATATAGGCTGTAAGAGCGACCACCAGGAGCACTTCCGTCATTCAGGAGTGACTCCGTATAGGTCTGAGCCGTCAAGGTGAGAACCCGATATAGATTGTAAGAGCGGTCATCAGGAGCGCTTTCGTCATTCATGAATAACTCCGTATGGTATGAGCTGTCAGGGTGAGGACCCGATTTTGACTGTAAGAGCGACCATCAAGAGCGCTTTCATCAATCAGGAGAGCTTTAGTGTAAGTTTAGCCGTCATGGTAGGACCCAATATAGGCTGTAAGAGCGACCTGTAAGTTTGAGTCATCAGGGTGAGGACCCGATATAGGCTGTAAGAGCGACCATCAGAAGCACTTCCGTCATTCAGAGTGACTCCATATAGGTTTGAGCCATCAGGGTAAGGACCCAATATAGGTTGTTCGACGCATTTCCGAGGTTGTAGGGAAAGAGATGGTGCACAATTGCGAACTTTTTAATTGAATGTAATATGATCATACACTATCATTTCAAATGAAAAGAATTCCATTGCTTTCCGAGCATTTTTCTGTCTTGATCGACTAAGGTATATTACCTTCTATCAGGAAAGTGTCAAAGATGTTTTTTTTACTTCCAGATACTGGATGAGAGCCTGGTAGATCTGACTCTTTTGACGCAGAGTATGGTTCACCTCCTTCTGCACTTTGGTCTCTGAGGACTGTCCGGGGTTGAGGATAAACTCCTTGGGATACCTTCGGTTTGTTAGCTCCTGAAGTGTCTTCAGAGAGAGCGGCAATCAACAATTCGGTGACCCATTCTGTCATGGAAAGCGTTGTATTCTGTGGCTCCTGGCCCTTTCGGGTTAGGCGGGAGCGGCCTCGGGCGCCTCACCTAATTTTGATCCTTGATGGCGCTGAAGATATGGTCCATAGAGATTTTGAAAGGGTTAAGTCTACTTCCTCTCTATAGGCCTTGGCAGGGTTCCATGGGGGTTGTTTGTTGATTGTGCCAGAAGCTCGATTCTGATTCTTCTTTGGAAAGGCAGATTGTGGCTTCAACTTCTGCCCCTTATCTTCCCCTCTGGAAGAGCGATCGACTGCGTTCCAGGTCGCTTCCTTGATCTGGATGTATTTCTGAGCTCGAGAGAGGATGTTCCTCATCCTGGAGACTTTCTGCTTCACCAAGTGTTTGTGGAAAGAGAGACTTGCAGCTCACTTATAAATGCGGCGGCCGCCACGTTGTCGTTGCAGTTATATACCAAGACCATTTGGCTTTGAAAGTAACTGACGCAATGTTTGAGGATCTCTCCAGGCTTCATCTTGATCGTGAGGAGGTGATTGATGTTCTTTTTGAGCTCTCGTCGGGACTCGTATTGGTGATAGAAGGCATGCTCCACCTCTTCGAAACTCTGAAGTGAGTGCCTCAGGAGAGCATATAACCAGTCGTAGGCGGCGCCTTTGAGACTGGATGGGAACATGCGACTCAAAATGAGGCATCGTGAGAGTGGACCGCCATCTTATCCCAGGTATTGCCGAAGGTGCTGGATGGGATCGGTCACCCCAAAGTAGCACTCAAAGCTCGGCACCACAAACTTTTCAGAAAAGTGATGGGAAGTGATTTCCTCAAAGAGCGATGAGTTGGAGGTTCTTAAGCCACAAGGCTCCACCTCTTTTTGGAGTTGTTGACTTGCTTTCTCGATCCGCTTTCGAGCAATCTTCTCAATGTTCACGATGCGAGGTACCTATGAAACCTTACGGGGGCCAGAATTCTTCGAGTGCTCGCATCACTCGGGAGGTCAGATCTGATGCGCCTCTGATTACTCTTGATGTGGGTGATTCTCACGCGGTAGGAGGTGATGACGGGGGAGCTCGAGACACCCCTCCGTCCTTTGATTCAGGATTGTGATTATCAAAGGACCTCGATCTGAGTGATGAGTTGATTCTCGACGTGGGTCGCCACGTCTTTCTAGAACAGCTTTCTCACTTTCATGCATCGCTTCTGCCCGTTGCTCGTTCAATTGCTTTTGGAGGCTAGCGAGCTTTTGGAGGAGCTGGCTTTCGGCAGGGAGCCGGGTTTCGTGCCTCCTGGTCTCTGACTCTGGCGCAGTAGCTGAGAATAAGTGCTATTCTCCGGCTTCTTCGATGTGGACATCGATATGGCTCGAATGAGCATCGATAGGCCCCACGCTCCCAGCAGCCGTCGACTTGCCTTTGGAAGTGGTGACGACATGGGATGCACTCTTCTTTATGGGGCCATATCCGTTTGACTAGGCTTTTGAGGAAGGGTTTGAGAAAGGGAGGAGATCTTGAGTGTGGATTCAAGAGATCTCGAGTGTGGATTCAAGAGATCTCAATGAAAGCACCAAAATGTGAAGGAAAATTCTCGAAAAATTTCTCCAAACCATGATTTGTAAGTGAGCAGATCAGATGTAAGTAATCGCAAACAACAAAGAATTTACGTGAAAAACTCGAAAATTTTTGTGGAAAACCTTAAAGGGAAAAATCACGGGAGAGAGAGAATTCATTATAATGTCAGGGGATTACAATGAATTTTGCAGAGTGATGTTCCGATTACAATTTTTAGGGTTTGATATAATAATCAGAAGCCAAATCCCCTTCTCGATAGAGAAGATGTATTTATACCTGTCTGAGCTGTCTTCGTCGGTGTAGATATTTTGGATCCACATAACTGCATGATTCACACGTTATGATCTCATTGTAACCCGCGATTATCGCGCCGCTTGATTGTTGAGATCACCATGCAAAGATATCCGTTACTATCCATAGCAACCCGCATTGATATATGGGCGTTATAGCGTTTAGAATGTGGGGATGATCTGGCAGCGGCTGGATCCGTGAATCGCGAGGATCGTGCTATCCAGCTGTAAGTAGTGCATGAGTAGCAAGCTCCGTAGGGTTTTCGTGTCGGAGTCTTGGGTGGCTCTGGGAAGGGTCATTGTACTGATATTTGTACTGATTATTAGCGCTTCAAAGAGTTGCGCAGCTCCGGTTGAGTAATGGATCCGAATGAGTGATATCTGATCATATGTGGGTTCGGGGCGAGGCCCGATGCTTTCTTTTTAGGCTCATGCTAGGCTTGTATGTGAGTTGAGCCTACTAGCAGAGAAGCGAAGCCTCCAGGTGTCCGAACACGTGTTGAGATCTCGATGATGCTTAAAATCTGGCCACTGTAACAATTAAGAAAATTTCATGTAAATGTTTTTGAGAGGTTTTTCTTTGTTTCAGCTTATTAACCTAACAATTTCTAATTATAATAGACATTGTCTTTTCTGTTTATCTGGAGTCTAGCATCCTGTGCCAGCACCCAACCGGAAGGAAGTCTTTTGAGGACTGCACTCTGCCACCTATGGTGAAAATTGGAAATGGTATGAGTTTGCTCATCTTTATATCAGTATATATGTCATTACTTCTAATTTTCTGAAATAGTGCAAATACTCACCCCCCCTTCTCCTCCTCCTCTCTCCATGGTGCATTGAACTTGCTCTATTTTGGACATTAATATTGTCGAACTTTTCTTTTTTTGCTTCCAAGAATAGCTGGAGTAAGTTACTTTAAAGTTTACACATCTAGCTAGAAAGAATAAATAAAGATAAAACAAATAAAATGACAAAATAAAATATTTTTATGTTGGAGCACAATGGCGACTGTGATCTGACTATCTTAGCAGCGGACATTTGCTACATATTCAGATTTCCAAGAGCTGTCAGCATTAGGACATTCCAGTTACCAAATCTCTAACCAGTTAGCCTAAAACGTCTTATCACAAAGAGGAGGTTCTGCACTAATATAGCCAAATCTCAGCATCCTAATAGTGTAGCAATGTGAAATTGATTCAATCGGGGTTTTCAATTTAACCTGGAATTGTGTGGATGGATTGATTTGTGATTTTGAGAAGGTTTGGTGGGTGCAAGGAGGGGAAATTGCCCCAACCAGCCCCTGACTTTTCATTTTTATTATGTTTGTGATTCCATATAGGTGAAAATCCTGTAAGCTTCAACTTGGCCCTTTTGTAAAAAGAAATGGCTATTGGCTAGTTTCTTCTATTGATATATTATTTTCTGGAAACCAGTTAGCTTCACTATGAACTGGATGCTTTTCAGACAAGTTGGATTCATGCACCACAACAAATCAAAACCATGATCTTGAGTGTCTCCACACACTAGGCCTGTATTCACCTCCTATTTTAAGCAGCAGAGTGAAAATACAGTGAAATATTGAACCTATTAAGAGTTGTTAGAAATTTAAAATCAACCGGCTTGTCATTAGGGAATAAATTCGTCCTCTATATTTACAACCAAACAAACAGAAATGTGCAGTGAATCCTTATTTAGTGTGCTTTTGCGTAACAACAACAACAACAGGGAAGAAATGTCTGACAACAATTAAATGGCCTTACATGTAGCGAAGACATGTATATACACTATCATCCTCCCATGTAACACCCCCTTCCTCTCCTCATCACCAGAAAAAAAAAAAAACCACCAACCTCAAAATAGAATAAAAGAAGAAGAGGAGGGAGCTTGCTAGACAGATTGACTGTCGCACACATGCACGCAGACATGCACATACAGAAAGAAAAGAAAAGAAAGAGAAGAGAGAGAAAAAGACAAGAAGACAATAACAACCCAGCAAGAGAAGCTTGCTATTGTGCTGTGAGACTGTACGAAGAAGTTAGGGGTTAAGAGGAGATCCAGGGTCGTATGTTTCTGCAAATTTTTTGTGGGGGTTGAGCTGCTACATTTTCTACATATAAATTGCTTCAGAAATTGGTTTTTTTCTTGAAGATTGTTTCAAAATTTGACAGCAAACCTGAAATATCATTATTTTCCAATGTAATTCAGAATTTTCTTGCAATTTGATATTTAGCTGCATGACTTGTAGTTACTACCTGTATCAACATAGTTGATCAATGGATCAGAGAACAAGAAGAGATAAGGAGAAAATTAGAAAGGGGAAGATAGTCTTGAGAGGAAGAGGACAAATTACAAGACCTTCAGAAGATTGCTGATAGTTGACCTTTTCTTAAAACATCAAATACAAAAATAAAATAATAATTTTGACTTATCTCTGATCAGATAATTTTGGGTTCTTAACTCTTAAGCTAGCTGGATTTATTTACCAACCTCTTTCTGTTTTCAGTTATCATCAAACAATCTTTCTGCATACTGGTAGCAATAATAGATTCTTTTATATCCTAAGTTTCTTCTTGTAGACATTTGTCTTTGCTGTTTGCCAGACCAAAAAAAAAAATTCTTGTTATTAATGGTTTTCTTGTTATTGTCAATAATGGTTTTCTTTGCTGTTTGCTAGACAAAAATTTCCATCGCAAGCTTAAAAGTGTCGACGTACATATGGTATTAGTTGCAATGAAGAAACTGATTAGCTGCATAAAGGAATAATAGCCTAACACATAGGTGGGTCCACCCCTTTCCATATGGATTAATCTGTTGGTAGCGGCATAGTTGATGACATTGATGATGAAACACCTGTTCGTCTTTAAAAGTTTGTTTCTCAAGATCAGTTTGTCCGAAAAACTTCATAGTTGAGAGAAAATTACTCTTGAAAATGGTTCGTGGGCACAATACTGAATATGCTTTGTCTGCAAGAATTCAAGTCACATGTCAACATTGTGGTGAGTCAGCACTTGCAGAGACATACAAAGTCTTGCATGAATTATTTATTTATTTATTGACAAATCTGTTTAGGTTGAAATTTATGTTTAATATCACTATGGATGATTTATTTAAAGGTTGCAGCATTGCCCTTTAATCTGTTGTGTTTCCGGTTTTCCAGGGTTTCCTGTGTAATGGACTTCCTGGAAGTAGCAAGTGACATGAGAATGCATTTCTAACTCTCAGATGTGATCAAGCATATTCATGCTATCAACCACAGGTCCACAAGTTTTCTTTTGATGCAGATTTGGAATATGGATTGAGAGATGCATGCATGCTGAGTTAGCAGGCGCAATGTTTACAGCCAGGTATCAAGAAAGGAAATCATCGCGATCTTTTGTCTCGAGCTTGAAGAGGATTGTGCAGAGCATGACAAGTATATAAGTGGAAAATGTTAATTGTCACAAGATAAAGATATACATCAGACCTGTACATAGTCTTTATGCCATTTCTTGTGTTGTCATTGCAGTCCTCATTTGCTGTGGACTTTACTGAAGTAATCTGGTGCGCAGGACAGCAGGAGTCTTACCTGGTTTCTTTTTCCAATTAAAGGATCCATTTTGGGTTACCTGTCATTGTAAATTCACATATATGTGGGGTACATGAAGCTGGGAATTATGCAACTATATTTGTGTCATTGGTTATTTGTAACTGAGATTTTAATTGAGATGCTGAATCTGTTGAAATTTTTGGTTTATGTTGGTTTTTAGATGTGTATTAAAATGTAGATGAAAACTCAGTGTTTTTAATTTTAAAGTTTGGGTTGGTTTGGAATGGATGCATGCCAATTAAGGAATGGATGCTTTTGATTTATGTTGACTCAAGAAAGAAAAAGAAAAAGAACAAAAAAAATCGAGAGTGTAATATTATCTCTTGATTTTTTTTCTTTTTCTTTTTCTTTCTTTCTGCTCCACGGAAGCTTTCACTTTACTACAAAGTTCGATAAAGAACGATTAGAAACTAACACGTAATTTCTTTCTGGAATATGATATATTTTTAATTTCTTGATATATAGATCATCATTGTTCTCGAAATATCTAAGTTTTTTTCATTTT
The DNA here is from genome assembly GCA_038442645.1 of Agave tequilana. NCBI lineage: Eukaryota > Viridiplantae > Streptophyta > Magnoliopsida > Asparagales > Asparagaceae > Agave > Agave tequilana. The sequence continues at coordinate 471,043 of JAVJIF010001831.1, forward strand.
TTTTAAAAATTAAAACCAGTCTAAGGGAGGTTTTCACTGTGACTCCTATACAAAATTTTTCTGTCCATCCGTTCGCCTTCATCCCGCGAGAGAGAGATGTCAGCTACTTCACCTCCCTCTTTTATTGCGCCGTTCAAGCTCCCATCCGCTTTTCGTTGATGACTGTCGTCAAGTTTCCACTGCCGATAGCAGTATATAGTACTAATGCCTCAAATAAAAGATAAATTTTCATTTTCAATCATCAAAATCATTTCAATTTCGGGGCTGTTTGAGTTGAAGAAAGTGGACCAGAGTGAGAATTAGAAAAGCGTCGTTTCTCCACTGTAATTTTGTGCACGTTACAGACTTGTCAAAAATCCCCCATTAATTTTGTGCATCTCCTTTGTTTGTAATTTTGTGCATCCGCCATTAATTTTCTGAACCTGGACGTGTCACAGGAATTTTGAATTCCTCGTGAGAACGTAAACAGTTACGCATGAGATAACTCTCTCTCTGTCCAGACTTGTCAAGAATCAAATGAAAAATTAAACACCCCCTCACTCACTCCCCCAAATCCTTACGCTCACCCCACCGCCCCAACACCAATCCCGGGGACCACACCCAATCGCCAGCCCCTCCCCCATGGATCCCGCCACCGCCACCCGCCGCCCCCTCCGCCGCGCCGCGGCGGCGGCCAAGGCCCTCTACGACGAGTCCAAGTTCGACGCCCTCATCCTCAACCACCTGGGCCCGCCGGCGAAGAAGAAGAAGCGCCTCAAAACCCTAGCCTCCCTCCAGAAGGAGACCAAGACGGAAGCCCTAATCCCTCTCCCTCGGCTTCCCCATCGACGCCCTCCTCCCTCCGAGTCCATCCCCGACTCCTTCACCCAGAACGACTACATCGTCGTCCGCAACCACGTCTGGCCACGTGGCGCTCCAACGTCCGCTCCTACCTCTCCAAGTCCCACCTCAAGGAGACCATCTCCGCCGACTACGACCCCCTCATCTCCGCCGCCTACGTGTTCCTCAACGACAATGGCTACATCAACTTCGGCGTCGCCCCCGCCATCAAGTCCCAGTTCCCTGAGGACTTCGACAAGGGCTCCGTCGTCATCGTGGGCTCCGGCCTCTCGGGTCTCGCGGCGGCGAGGCAGCTGATGGGTTTCGGGTTCAAAGTTTTGATCTTGGAAGGCCGAAGGCGGCCCGGGGGCCGGGTCTACACATCGAAGATGGGGGAGAAGGGGAAATTCGCGGCGGTGGAGCTTGGTGGCAGTGTGATTACCGGCATTCACGCGAACCCGCTCGGGGTTTTGGCCAGGCAGCTCGGGATACCCCTTCATAAGATTAGGGATAGGTGCCCTCTTTATAAGCCAAATGGGGAGAGTGTGGATGAGAGATTGGATCGGGAGGTGGATTCAGTGTTTAATAAGCTCCTTGAACAGGCTGCCAATTTGAGGGAGGTGTTGGGGGAGGTGGCGGAAGGGGTTTCGCTGGGTACGGCAATTGAGAGGATTAGGAGGTTGTATGGGGTGGCGAGGAGTGAGGAGGAGAGGGAGATTTTCGATTGGCACCTCGCGAATTTGGAGTACGCGAATGCTGGGTGCCTTTCGGATCTCTCGTGGGCACATTGGGATCAGGATGATCCATATGAGATGGATGGGGATCACTGCTTTCTTGCCGGGGGGAATTGGAGGTTGATCAATGCGTTGTGTGAGGATGTGCCAATTTTGTATGGAAAGAAGGTGATGAGCATTAAGTATGGGGATTCGGGGGTGGAGGTTGTGGTTGAAGGAGGACAGGCTTTTCATGCTGATATGGTGCTTTGCACCGTGCCTCTTGGTGTTTTGAAGAGTGGGAGTATCAAGTTTGATCCGGCATTGCCTTCTAGGAAGGTAGAGGCTATTGAGAGGTTAGGGTTTGGGCTGTTGAACAAGGTGGCGATGGTTTTCCCTCACGTGTTTTGGGAGGAGGGTCTTGATACTTTTGGTTGTCTTAACAAGGACAGCAGCGAACGTGGGGAGTTCTTCTTGTTCTATAGCTATCATACGGTTTCTGGTGGGGCTGTTCTTATTGCATTGGTAGCGGGAGAAGCCGCACTAACATTTGAACGAATGGACCCGGTCGCGTTACTTCATCGTGTTCTTGAAGTTCTTAGAGGTATTAATCTTGTAATGTTAGTGAATCTTGATTTAGCTTTCACATGTATTTATGGTTATCATATTCTTGAGCAATCAATAAGCCTTTTGATATTCACAACCTTCAAGTTCAAATATGCTTCCTGTGCATTCTTGACATGTACAAGCTTTGTTGCTGTAGAGGTGACCGATACTTCCTCCCTCATATTCTACATATTCTCATCCTTTATGCAAATTAAATTCACACTAACTTAGGTCTTGCTCTTGCCTATGTTGTGTTGCTTGGATAGAGGTTTTAAGTTTCTGATTGTTTAAAAAAGGATTGTTAGGGAACCTTCAAAAATCGATAATGAGATACATAATATTTTGCAAGTGCACATACAAATGTGCATTTATTTAAATATTCCACGAGTAATCCACATGCACTTGTTGGTCCATAATTCAATAAAATAAATTTAGACATTTATTCAATGTGGTCTAGACTTGAATTCATATTAAAGCACCAAAACTGCAATTAACGGGAAATATCATTAATTGTATGGGTTTTTGTCGTTGGAGTTTCAGGGTCCAATGTTCGAATGTCGTGCGCATCTAAAAACTTAAAATTTGGTGTCCTAGCATCATTGGGTCTTGTGATGCATGAACGTAACCACTAAACAATAAATCTTGTTGGGAGATGGCATAGTGGGCTCACACCTATGAAAAACAAAGGTTTCTATAAATTTGTATAAATTATGAATTATAATATAGATTCTAGTAAGAGTTGTCAATTTAGCTTTTATGCATAATAAACATTACCTGTTTAAACATTTTTATAATTTACTTATTGGTCTTAGATATTTGTTTTCTTCCTTTCATTAAAATAATGTACTTTAATTCAGTAAATGAAAGAATGCAATACAAGGCTGTCAAATGACATAGTTATCTCTAAGCAGTGAACCCTTGAAGGTGGCATCTAGTATTAATTGTATGATAGAGGAGTAAGGTGAATAAGAGGAAGAAATGGAGCGAAGGAAAGGAGGAAGCGTCAAAAGATGAAAAGACAAGGCAGAAGGAGAGGAATAGAAAGATATAGTGCTCATTGTTATATTCATGCCCTAGATCAAATCTGGTAAAAGTATCCACTTGGTTATCAAGTGCTTGATACATTTACCTCCTTTTACTATAGATAAGAGTCATCCTACTTATTCCTTACACAATAAATGATGTACTTATTTTAAAAAACATTAGTTTGACTTTCTCTGCATGTTTTCTTTTTCTTTTTTGAATATAAGGCGGGGCCCTTCCACCCCTTCCCAAAACAAGGGAAGAAAATTCCCTTCACTATGTTGGTTCACAATGTTGGTTGCAACATGCATTGAACTTGTGACGTCCTTGTGACAAGTCACATGCCTTGCCAACTTAGGTTCCTCTTTGGCACTTGTATAGTTTAGCCCATGAATTTAGCACCCCCTCCCTCTCCACCAACCAACAAAAAAAAAAGAAAAAAAAAAAAAGAAAAAAGAAAGAAAATCATTTTCTACCTAGGTTAAAGACTAGGCCTAACTTTGGCCGCCTTAGCTAGAACATAGGCAACAACCAAACACACCATACTTTTAGTGTTTTAGCCTTCCAGCTGTAATACACAAAGTTAAGTGAATAGTCTCACTTTGGATATGCATTGAGACTAATATATAATAGTTCTCATAAACTCAATAATTAACCGTAGCTAGTATTTTTGAGAGACGAACCGTGAAAAAAATATTATATACTCGGGGCGTGACAAATGGTATGAGAGCTAGCACTATTCAGGAGTACGTGGAATAAAGTGCCACATTAAGCTAAGTGCTACACGGAGCAAAGTGTCACGCCACACGAGGATGTGGTGGGGGCCACTTCTTGAATCCGTGGGAGCTACCTTTAGAATCCATGAGGGTCACCTCTAGAATCTCACATCGCCTGGTGAAGTGTTAGTATGATGAGAATATCATACCCTAAATGGGGGGAGTATGATACCACAAGTTAAGTGAACAGTACCATAGTGAATAGTCTCACTTTGGATATGCATTAAAAATGTCTCTAATATATAATAGTTCTCATGAACTTAAGAATTAATCGTAGCTAGTATTTTTGAGAGAGAAACCATGGAAAAAATATTATATACTCAGGGCGTGACAAATGATATCATAGCTAGCATCATTCAAGAGTGCTACACGGAGCAAAGTGCCAAATCAAATTAAGTGCTACACGAAGCAAAGTTTCACGCCATACGAGAATGTGGTGGGGCCACCTCTTGAATCCTTGGGAGCCACCTTTAGAATCCAAGAGGACCACTTTTAGAATCTCACACGCCTGGTGAAGTGTTAGTATGATGAGAATATCATATCCTAAACGGGGAGAGTATGTAATAACCAAGTTAAGTGAACAATCCCATATTGGATATGCATTTAGAATGTATCAAATATATAATAGTTGTCATGAACTCAAGAATTAATTTTAGTTAGCATTTTTGAGTGAGGAACTATGGACAAAAATTATATACGTGGGGCGTGACAAAATTATATACTTTGGGGTTTTGCCTTAGGTTTTTCCTAGAAATTCATTTTGTCACGCCCAGCGTATACAATTTTTTGTCCACGATCCCTCACTCAGAAATATTACTTACGATTAATTCTTGAGTTCATGGGAACTATTATATGCTAGAGACATTCTCAATGCATATCTAATATGAGACTATTCACTTAACTTGGGGTGTTACATACTCTCCCCAATTAGGATATACGTCATTGTCATACTAGCACTTCACCACGTGATGTGAGATTATAGAGGTGACCCCATGGATTCTAGAGGTGATTTATGGATTTAAGAGGTGTCCCTCGTCATATCTCCATGTGGCGTGATACTTTGCTCTGTGTAGTAGTGAGTTCCATGTGACACTTAATTTCACACACATTCAGCTGGTACTACCTCTAATATCATTTGTCATGCCCCGAGTATATAATATTTTTCACGATTCTTCTCTAAAAAATGCTAGCTACGATTAATTCTTGAGTTTATGGGAACTATTATATACTAGAGGCATTTTCAATGCTTATCCATCGTGGGACTATTCACTTAACTTGGGGTATTAAATACTCTCCCCGTTTAGGGTATGACGTCCTCGTCATACTAACACTTCAACATGCCTAGGCAAGGCCACTTGTGACAACCTTGATATCATATCTCAGATGCCAGTGTCAAGGAGTAACATGTTTGAAAATGTGTAACAGAAGCATCTTACAAAGAAAAGTGTCAATATACCAAAAAAATAATTCTAGTCTGAGTATTCTTATTATTGAAAAGATTTCACTAGTCAAAGATGCCCATTTCGGAAAGTAAATTAACAAAAACTTTCAAAAATGATGGCTGAGAGTTTGAGACATGCACAACATTTCACAGAGCACGTACACTATTCTTTTCAACTCATCATGTGATCCTAAGTTTTCTTTTCCCTTGCTACTCTAGGGACCCCAACCCAAGGGGTCATGTCCAACTTTTGTCCTCACAACCCCAAAAGAAAGAAAAAAAGAAAAAAGAAAAAAAAGGCTCTCGGTACTGATACTAGAATATGGCGATCGTAGACCAAGACCGATACTGATATTTTATTACAAACCATGAGACACCCCCATATATATATATATTTATATACATAAACACATAACTAGATACATGCATAACCATATTAGATGGCACTTTATTGTTCCCTAGGAACAAACTTAAGTCTGTTCCCACCTACCAAATTCAATATGGGCCATCCAGTGGATGATCCACATTGTATAACATATATAAACATAATTAATATATTCATCTAATCGTTACTAAAAACTACCTAATTATCTAATCTTTACAAAAATGATCAATCCTATAATATATATGATGTAAGAGACCATTTGATGGATGACGTAGAAGCTTACAACATGCATTGATTTTTGAGTACATTTCATGACATGGGGAAGGGTGGATTACCTGTTGAAATAATTTTGTAGTTTGGCAAATGGAAACACATTTTAGTTTGTTCTACGGAACAATAAAGTACGAGACATCCACTAGTATTTTCTTCTCACTTTGTGTGTGTGTGTGTGTGTTGGGGGGGGGGGGGGTCGCGTAATGAAATAATGCATATCTTTGAGTTCATATATTGCATTGTGTAAATGACAAGTTCGATTGTATCAAATTGTAAGAAAGCAAATAGTACTATCAAATAACGATGCTTGTACATGACTCTTTTCAAGTTAGAGGGGCAATGGATTAATGAAGAGTCAACCTAAGACTGCCATGTTCATGTTTACCAAAATGATCAGTTTGATTAGGAATTTTATGTAGAACCGACTCGCTACGATCCATTTGAGTCTACTTGTTAATAAAGTTTGCATAAAAATCAATTAGAAACGTTGAGCTCTTTTTTCTTAAGATCAAATTAAGTGTGGGCCTTATTGCAAAAGTTCATGAATCTTAGTGCTACTTAGTAATTTTTCAAGAGTTCGATTGTCCCCCATCGGATGCTTTATGTGTTCACCAATGTTTATAAAATTGTGTATCCGCTCCATATTCTTCAAAGAGATATTGGTATCTTACCTAACGGGAAATGTGAAGAGAAATCCTCGTGTGATCCTCACACATGGTTCAAAATCGTGATCTCGATCACCGACTCGGTGAAACACCGTTTCACATTGGTCACAGTCTTGAAACGGACTTGGGCGATACACACAAAACACTATAAATAAAACTCAAAAAATTCTGAAAAATCATGATAAATCTTAAAAAATGTAGACATCAATTTTCACGGTCACGTCTAAAAAAATTGTTTTGAGGGGTAATTGGACAGATATAATGATTTGACGGGGTAAATATAAGAAATATATTAATTTGAGGGGTAAAATTTTGAAATATGAAAAATATGAGGGTAAATTTGAAATAACCAAAAAAGAAAAAAGAAAGAAAGAAACATATAAGATACACACAGAGAGAGGGTGAGAGAGAGATCGTGTGAGAAGAGGGGGGAGAGAGATCGGAGAGGGTGTGAGAGAGAGAGATGGGTGAGATCTCTCTCTCTGATCTTGTTCGAAGACTTGGCGGAGATCGACGACGACGGGCGGAGATTGGAGGTAAGTTTTTTTTTTGCTTTTTGCAACGGTGATGGCCGTCGGGGAGATATCAGATCCATTTTTTTTAATTTTATGGCATGACTCTGGGAGAACTCGGAGTCGACTCGGCCATATCGGCCGAGTCAACCCGAGTCCATGGTTGACTCGGCCGATATGTCCGAGTCAACTCCGAGTTCTCCCCAAGTCGACAGAAAATGGCAAAAATATGCGACTCGCGGACTGTTTTCAGAATGGGAGAGGCCATTCTGGTTCCGACTCGGCCGGCCGAGTTTTCGAACCCTATCCTCACATACATAATATATTCAAATCACGTGCAAATTTTATCAACTAAAATAGCACATATATCAGGGGATCTGAATTAATTATAACTAGAGGGGGATATACCCGTTTAGTTACTTGTCTATGTAGGTATGCTATCCCTTATATGCACAATTCTTAACATAAACCCTTGCATTAGGCTGCTAAGCACAGTCTTATCTTATCCTTGAAAACATACACTATATTTGTTTACTTGTTTATGTACACACGCTAACCATCAAACAGATAATACCTTAACATGTTTTGCCTTTCATACCATGGATTTGTTTGTCTTTGTACACACTACACGCTTATCTTATACCTGAAAGGCATGCTTCCTTGATCTGTTTTGCCTTTCAAAAGCCTCTCTTTAGCACATGATGTCACACCATCTTAAAGCCCTTTTGCACAATAGTATAAACAAATTAATCATTGTCATACCATCTAAGCCTTTTTCCGTCAAAATGGGTTTGGCTATGAAAGAAGCCAAAGATTTAACAAAGTTTTACGACTAGTTGTCAACCTCAGGAGAACCCTCTCTTAATTAGTACCAAATACCTCTCTAAGGAAACTATGACAAGAGTGAGACTTGCCATAGTCCTTAAACACCAGTTGGCATCCTCCGAATTCTAAACCTGGGAAAAGGTCTTTAGATAAGGTAAAAGATGATATATTTGCTATAGGAAATTAAATTCAAATCTAAGGCAGACATAAAGCCTACCAAACATAATACGTTTCTGAAGTGGAAAAAAATTAATGCTAAGCGAACTAATATGCCAACTACCTATGCATATTTGTATGATTTATGCACATTAGCAAATTAAGAACATACCTTTTGCTTGTCAACCCCCCACCCCTCAACAAGAGGAAAAAAGGAAAGAAACCTCCGCCCTTTTTTTTAGTTGCATGTGCCCAAAGTTTAGTGTATTTAAGCTTTCTTGTAAAGCAATCAATTTGAAATTAATCATACTTACCTCAAAAGATTAATGTGTATTATATTAGGTTAGAGGTTGATTGTAGCCTCCATGTATATCCAATTACTTCAAAATTGGGTTTGACTTTACTTGGTATGAAAGTTAAAACAATTTGATAATTTGAGCATTTTTGGAAAATTCATAAATTCTTTTTATTAGAACTTGTGATGCGAGGTTATTTCTTTTCGAAATATCCATTGTTATCAACAATAATTACCTTTTAAGTGTATGTCACATGCCTTGTTAACTTGTAATGTATTGCAGTTTTGTCGTCATGTTAAGAAGTTTGTAACGTGTGTTTGGGTATTATTAATTAGTGTTATGTGTATCTATGGTAGAAGGGTCAAGAAACATAGCTTTTGAGACCATTATAGAAGTTCAAGCAACTCTTCCTTCCCGGGACTCCTTGTATCTTGAGAAAGGGTTCATTTTCCTTAAATGTCAATATAAACTTACGGTAAACCTGGACTTGCTTCCAAATCAACTGTCAACATATGTTCACACTCCTGTATTCTTGCATTCTTCAATAATTAACTCTGAAGAGTTTTATGAGCTCCAGATTCTTTGAAACTTACATTTGACCTATGGCACTGCAGATATATATAAACCAAGGGGTATTGTTGTTCCTGATCCTATCCAGACAGTTTGTACTAAATGGGGTAGCGATCCCCTTTGTTGTGGTTCCTACTCCCATGTCAGAGTTGGCTCATCTGGTAGTGACTACGATATTCTGGCTGAGAATGTTGGTGGGCGACTCTTTTTTGCAGGGGAAGCCACAAGTAGGCAATATCCTGCAACTATGCATGGTGCCTTTCTGAGTGGATTAAGAGAAGCCGCTTCCATTCTAATGCCTCAAAGAGCAGGGGCAACGGAAACAATGAACCCAAGAAGTGCTTGCAGAAGAACTTAAGACAGTGCAACGCCATTCTCCTGGACTTGTTTAAAGAGCCAGATGTAGCCTTCAGAAACTTCTCTTTTGTATTCAATCCGTTTCTAACAACGGATCCCATGGCAATGGGACTCCTAAGAGTTACTCTTGAAAAGTCGAATAATGAATCTTGCCAGAAGTACAGCTCGGACCATGACTTCAAGGGACGCCAACACTTGTCAGAATCGCAATGTCAAGCTTTGCATCTCTATGCAATCTTATCCCAAGAGCAGGCACACCAAATACAACTGGTGAGTGAGGATGACACAATCAAATTAGCAATGCTATGCAAAAAATTTGGTTTAAAGCTAATGGGATGTAATAGTACATGCGCTGTAGGTACCTCCTTGATCATTGCCATTTCTAGTGCTAGAAGGGGCTGGAATAGGCAATACCGGCCAATGCATCATAAAAAGTGACTTTGATAATGTATTTGCCTCCCCTCATTTTTTACCACCAAAAGTGCCTTAGGTTACCATGGAATGAGCAGTATATTCAACTGTAGCCAGACTTTAGATAGGGTGAAGATGCCCCTTGTACTGATTCTTTTGTTGATTACCTTGTATTGTATGCTAATATAGCCAGTTCCATTCTTTTTGAATTAGTATGAACAAGAAAACATTTTTCAAGCATATTGGAATAACAATTTGACTTGTGTACTTCCAAAATCATCTTGCACTAAGTTCAGTTATCTAAGACATTATGTTAACAATCTCTCCAACTTGAGCTTTGACACATATAGATTTTTCACGCATTTAGTCTCAAGCTTTGCTTGTTACCATAGCTTGATTTTTCAATATTGATTACATTCTGAAGTACTAATTTGAATGATTACAATAATTGATAGTCCTCAGGTCTTTTTGGTTTTGTTGCTAATTGCTTTGCCTTGTCTTGTTCTTTGGATGGAGCAAATTGTGTTGTAATTTTAGCATTTACTTTATGGAAGTCATATAACCTACAGTGGTTTGAAAATTGTAGGTCACATGATGAAGACATGGAAAAGGTTCAAGGGGCAGATACTTAGACAAGTAAAGACAATCTAGTTTAGATTTATAGCAAGAAGGTTTACTTGCTCAAGAAAATGATGGGAGGATCTAGAAGAGTTTAAGAATGGCTTTGTCGGCTTTCAAGGTGCTTATGAACACCATCAAGTGTTGAAGAAGAATCACATGTATATAGTGACAACAAAAATTATTACAAGTGAGCTGCAAGATTTAGAGAATTCCATTGTGACTATAAGTTTTGATTAAGAGCCTTACATTTGATACAATATTGCCGATCTCAATATAATGTAGCTTTTATACCTCATATATGCCATCATTTTCTTGATGTGGGCAATGTCAAATTTGGAGGTGAATAATTTGATTGTGGAGTATATTGCATCAAGAACATGTGAAGTGCAAGAAATATGCATGTCCAAATGATGCTTCAATGTGGAATGATTGATGGGAAGTGGGTGACCTATTATCAATGTGGTATGTTGACAAAATACAAGAATGTTTGTGATGAAATTGTAAAGTAGAGGAGATATTGAGCATGCATAAACGAAGCATGCGAGGTGTGAATGTTTGGGATTAAGGGAAGATGATTGGCACACAAAAATCGTTATTAAATTAGATGTTGTATTGGGTGGTTTTCATGATATTGGTAGTGAATATAAGGCTTCTATCCAAGTTAATGGCTAAATAATTATCGGATTTGTTATCTTGGATGTATTATGAGAGTGAAAATGGGTGGAAATGTAATTTTCATGTTCTTTATAGATTTAATGTCCCTATATGGGTGTGAAATGTAAATCGTGTGGTAGTGGAATGGTTGTAAGACTATTGCGAGGGAGATGCACATCGGGTCTTGAGCGGGGTTGGTAATTCACATGGTACTTACATGGTTGTAGTACTCATGGTTTACAGTCGCGGTCTCGGCCGCCGACTCGGCGGACATCGAGATGGATCGGTCTCAGGCGATACGCGCAAAATACTACATAGAAAGCTCAAAAAATTCTGAAAAAATCACAATAAATTTAAAACAAATGTAGACATCCACATTTATGTATCACATGTTCAAAACATATCACCTAGCACACTAAACATAAAGCGAAAGCATAAATACACACGTCGTCGGTAGAAGCATATCAAAATACATGCACAATATAGTAAATTGCACAAATATATTCGTAAATACATGCTAATGTAGTTATTTTCACATTGAATTGCGATGAGGCACAAAATCATCATCATAATGCGGTAATTAGATAAATCGATACTAGTGCTCGTACATCTCTCAAGTTGTGGTCTGTAATCATGGACATATATCACACCATAATGTTGGCCTGATGTCAAACTCAATATTTGCATGTGACCTTCAAGACTATAAGTTCCTCCATCAGCACTATTGTTGCCCTCATTATTGTCATCAACACCACCGCCGCCATCACCACCATCACTTCCATCACTGTCATCATTATCATCACCATCATCACTATTAGAACTGGATAAAACCCTCACATTTTCACCACCACCACATCTGCTTCTCTTATACCTCGGAGGGGGGAGAGATCGGAAACAGGGAGAGAGGGGGAAGGGAAAGAGACAAAGAGAGACGGGAGATGGAAAGAGAGAGAAAGAGAGCGGGTGAGAAAGAAAGGGGGAGAGAGAAACAGAGGAAGGGGGAGGGAAAGAGACAGAGAGAGACGAGAGATGGAGAGGGGGAGAGAGAGTGAGCGAGAGGGGGGAGAGAGAAACAGAGGGAGGGAAAGGGAAAGAGACAGAGAGGGGGAGGAACATCACTTGGGGCTGGGGAGGAGTGGCCGGCGGTAATCGGGCCGCGACGGAGTCCAGATCTGAGCGGCGACGATCGGGCAGCGACGACGATCTCCAGATCTAAGCGAGAGAGGTAAGTCTCTCTTTTTTTCTTTTCTTTTTTTTCTTTATACTCGTTTGTCACGGGTGAATATATGTTTCGAGCTGACTCGGCCGAGAATCGGAGTCAACTCGGTCGTCTCGGCCGAGTCACGACCGATTCGGCAGTGAATCGGCCGAGTCGTCTGAGTCAACTCCGATTCTCGACCGAGTCGGTCTCCTCTGAGTTGAGTCGACTGACTCTTGACTCGGACTCATCTCGGAGCGGGCCGAGACGGATACGACTCGGCCGAGTCTTTGAACCGTGGTAGTACTCCTATGAGGGAGATGCTCCATGATTTCTATCATTGTCGAAGAAGGCTAGCTTTGTAGCAAATCCATCCTTATATGTTGTGTGTAATGCTTTAAATTTAGCTAAGAGCCTAAGTGTAACAATGTAGCTATCCACTATTTTAAAATATCATACGATATGCCTGTGTCTCTAGATCATAACTGGCTATGCTACGATATTTCAATATTTTTTTCCTTGTTACCTGGCTTAAGTAAGTGGGTAAGGCTTAAGTTAACATGCCTAAATCAATAAGTTGAGGCTCTTAACTTTCTTCTCTCTCAAGTGATGGAACCTCATTTTCATTGGTGAGAGACTGCAATGAAACCTTAACGACTCATCGGTGAATCCTTTTTTAATATATGGGGTGTGATTTTAGTGTTGTTTTTATATATTAAAAATATGTGGTGATAGTTTTTATATGTTTCTAATATTTCAAAATTATTTTTATCTATTCATTTTTTAGGATTGTTTTATATTTATTTAAATAAAAATAAAAAACTATGTAGCTATGCTTCATACTGTTGGGAAATATGAAGAATTAAATGTGAATCTTTGAGTTGAATTACGGCGAGATCCGTTGATGGAATCAATTGGATAATGGTTGGAGTGTGTTCTCCTTCCATTGGGGATGAACGTGGTATATTTACATGTTCAATTCTGACTTCAAATGAATGAGATATTCAAGTCTAAAGTTTGCCTAATTCAAAAGTCAAAAGGGGACTAAAGATAACTAAAAGCATTTAGTCCCACATTGGCCATGGAATGAAAGTTTGAAGTGTTTAAATAGAGAAAAATGGGAACAAAGGGTGTCCCTTTGGGTACTTGGAGAAATCATGCCCACACACGCGTGCGCGGCGTCGGGCCGGGCTCGGGCTCCCTGTTCGGTCCGGTTCTTTTTGAACCGGGTCTTAGGATATGGGGTACAGCGGATCGCACCCGCTCCGCCATCCGGATCCGAACCGAAACAGCGCAACGGCTGACAGGAAACCGCCGCGAACGGTTTGGGCAGCTTCTGTCTGAAACGAATCGTTGCAAAGGTTCAGACCGAACCGTTGCAACCGTTTGGACGGGAACGGACGGATTTGCCCCTCCCGGAGCGATATAAATAGCGCTCCTTTTCTCTCATTTTAAAACACACAACAAACAACAACACAGAAAAGGAAAACAAGTTCCTTCCTCTGCATTCCGAAGTGGGAATTCTGCAACTTGAATTCAGAAGTGACTTCCAACAGGAAGTGAAAATTTTGCAACTCGGATTCCGAAGTAACTTCCAACAGATTCTAAAAATTCGTTCTAAAAGAAGGTTTAGAAAATTCAACAGATTCTTTAATAGAATTGTTGTCTGAATTTGTGACTTTCAAAGAAGAATATTCTTCTATCTTCCTCCTTTCACTACAGTGGGTGTTCCTCCAAAGTAAAGACAAATATTCTCCCTGAAATTTGTCTTGGTCCTGCTGCTTTGATAATCCTGTAAAGGTACTGGTTAATTACGGTTCGACCGTACGGTGATTTGATAGTGCTATCCAAAAACCGTGAATGAGTGTTGTATCTTGGGAGACTAGTATCCAGTAACTCATTAGCACTGTAGCGGGAGACATAATTGTCTTAAGGAGATTCGCTATAAGCGTACCTCACTCTAAGTACTGTATAAGTGAATTAATTTTCTTTATACAGGGGTTATACTGATATTCAATATATTGAGACTGACTTATACTAGTCTAATTGGTGTCTAACCAAGAAAGGTAATTGAAAGGTGGTTCTGTAATTAAGGAACGTTCTATTAAATGGAAAACCTCCCACCTGATATTCACCGACCTGGCCAATTAGATCGGTGATATTGATTAGTTGTCAGATTGATCCTAAAACTAACACATACAACACTATTAATACTTTTAGCTATCAGGAGTTGGGGCACTATGTTTTTCTGTATCACTATTTCCAATATTGGTTTCTATTATAATGAATATTAGGTTGTTCTAAGGATTAACATATGAATTTAAATCAAAAGGAAGGGTGGATTGATCTAGTGGAGAACAAACATGTGAGCAAGTCATACAACAAATCCATCAAATGAGCACTATTCTCTATTTTTTAAAGCTACAATGATAATCTAATTCAAACAACTTGGAGTTTGGATAAGTTTTTGATAGATTAAGAATAGGTTTCCATTGTAATTTGGGCACATATGATGCAAGGGTGTTGTTTAGTTGTTTCCAATCATGAGAAGATTTTAAATAGCCACGTCTTCCTAGAGAGAAGATGTTGATCTCTAGAGAATGTAGACCTATTGGAAGATTAAAGGAAAGAGAAAGGAAGTTTAAATAGAGAGCAATGGCTATAAACCTATAAAAGATCGATGGACTGTTAATAGGTGTTATCAATAATGATGAATTTCACTAGTGCATTGAGGGTTGGGATTTCATGAATGAGTGCATATCTTGTCTATAATATTAATGGTACTTGCAAGATTTTTTTTATTATGATTTAAGGGGATAGGGGTGCGCTTTCTCACCCTCTTTATAATGAATGTCATATTTCTTCACTCCCTCTATAGGCTTGGTTTACTAAAATCACATACATCTTGGTGTTCTTTTCTTCAATATTATTTAGGAATCTTACGTGAATGTATCTAGTGACTTTAGGGGCTTCATGTTTTTTGCATGACCCAAAAACTCCCAATAACGAGTACCCGGAGGAGCTAATAATGGATACAAAGAATAGTACCAATATGCAATATACAACCTCTTAAGGAGGCATGCTTATTGGATATTTAACCTACGTATTGTGTGTTTCACTTTATGCCATGTTATTAATAGTGACTATATAAGATTTAGAGAGGAGATGTAGTTGTTGACTCCTTTAGTTGGGCACATTACATAGAGAAAGTGATATCATTTGTATGTGGAACACCCTGACCAAAGACTTTTAAGGAAATCACACATTTTAGTACTACTCCCATTTGAACATATGCTTAACTAATGGAGTTTTTATCGTACTTGTAAAAGTCCTAGTTTAAAATGATTCTTGAGTTCAATGTGAATCACACACATCTTTCTAGTGCACAACCAATGTTACTTTTGGGATGATAACATATTCTAATTATTGTTTGGCTTAAGGACTTTAGAGGTGGCCCTAGATTGAAACTTTGCTCTTTATGGCATTTGGTAATGCATATTTTGTCCTGTAGGCTCTGAGACTATTTGTAATCCCTTGGTTAAAGACTTTCTCGGGGTCTGCTTTAAGCAAAGAAACTTCATCCCTCCTTGTATCTTTGATGCGGACAACGGAATGAAGATATGACAAATCTTTCATCGTTAGAGAAGACACGCTAACTCAACATAGATCCAGTAGTTCCATTAGTATTAGGATTTCTAATTTTTAGTTTCTATTTTTTGTATTTTTGATTTTTAGTAATCTGATTTGCAGTATGATTACTAATTTTCTTTTTATGTATTTTTCTCTTTATTTTAGACTTTTGATTTTTTTTTTTTAGTAGTTGGATTATATATTCCAAATAGAAGTAAGAGACTAATTTTATAGTGTAATCCAAATAGAAGTAGGAGAATACAATTTTATAGCCTATATAAAAGCCACAATGTATTTACTTTTTCAATGAACAATCAATGAAAGCTTTTACTCTCAATTGAGTTTAATACGGATTTCACAATCCTCTTCTCTATTAGTGGTGGGATGCCCTATTAGACTCAATTATTGGTGGGATGCAGTAATTGATTTATCTATCTCTCTATTCCTCTCTCTTATCTTCACATTAAATTTCTCTCTCTAAAAATTTGTCGCCAAATTCTCATCGTCGACAAATACTCTATCACCAAATTACAATCGAAGATCACGCACAAGTTCAACCAACAATTGGTCAACAACCATTGCTCAAAGTCAAGACAATTTCAAGCAAGAAACCAAGATTAAAACACAATATTCACTAAGGTATAATTTCAATCTTTTAACTATTTATTTACAATCTCATATTACATCTCCAGTCTGTTATTTATTCTGATCTTCTGTCTACATCAAAAGTGAGCGAGCGAGTCTGCTTCTCCCTTGTGATCGCTTGTCTTTTTATTACATATAAAACTCAATAACCTGTAATAATCATAGCATCAATTAGTCTTCTTGCGTTGATATGGATCTAGCACTTACATATTAAATAATATAGCTGATATTAACTATTTTAAGCTTTTCTACCAACGATCTTTCTTGTTGATGAAATATTTTTTTCAGTTATTTTATCTCCGTTCCATACTCGTTTCTCATCAGTTTAGTATTAGAGCACAGTTAGATAAGATTTACATACTAGTCACGTATATTTGTTTTCTTATATCTAGTTGAATTTTATTCAAAACTCAAAAAAATTAGTGTAAATCAGGAAATCTAGAAAGATAAGTCTTTTCCTGAATTCCGTACGATTGGTGTCTAATCAAGGAAGAGTACTTAATGTGGTTTTGTAATTAAGGAATACCACGTGTGAAAAATTTCCCATTTGAATTGCGCCGACCTGTTCAATTGGACTGATAAAATTGGGGTTGATTGACCCGACAATTTTAGAAAACAAAAAATTTCAAAATTCAAAAGCTAAAAAACAATTAGTTTGCTTTGCTTTTCATATTGCATTTATGATTCATACATTGCATACCAACTTCAATAGATTTTTAACCCACCCTAGCTGACATCCTGGCCAAGCTTAATAACCTACTCCAAATCTCAAATAACATGAATAAAAGTTTAGATAGGATCATAGATAGAAAAGTTGTGGACAAACCTGATTGCACTATTATTTCGATATTCATTTCTGGAGTAAAAGAGTTTTAAGATAAACCACCACCAATATGTGACACCCAACCCGAGGTTGAATATGATTCCGAAGAGTTTACATATCACTTAGACATAAATTCTGATGAAGAACTAGATGATAACAATGTAGAGTCTAGTACCTTGATTTTTCCTGAAGTCACCACTATTACGGAGCTTGTTGACGTCTTTTCTAAAGACGTGACACGCAATGGCATTAGTCAAACACATTTGACTCACTTACTTGTTGTTAGCATTACATTTTCACAAATAGGATGCAAGAACTGTAGAGTCATTGTGGACAATGAAAGTTGTACCAATGCAGTATTCTTTGAGGTATTCGAAAATGATGGGCTAAAGTCGTTACCACATTCTCACCCATTTAAAGTACCATGGATCAAATCCACAATCATAAGAGTTTAATAATCATGTCTAGTCCTGGTTAATTTTCATCTCTACCTTTGGACAACTATGTGGCATATGTTAGGATCCAAGTCTAAGCAAAGAAATTTCACCCCTCCATGTATCTTCCTACCCAAACTCCCTTAACTACATAGTTTTTGCCATGATTAATTTGTCTTTAAAAATGCTAGCTAATTCTTGAAGTCCTGGGAACCACTGCAGATCAAACACCATTATGCGGGACTATTCACTTTTAGGTCATGACAATTTGAATGTAATTTGGTTTTTTTTCCTACTGGAATTGTTATTCTTTTATGGTCCTACCCTCCCATATTGCTTGTTAGTTGGGGAGAATTTTGTTTGGTCGAACATGTGCTCTATTACTAAAAATCATTCGGCTTTAGGTTGAATCTTCACAGCTAATGACCGTAGGATTGAAAAGTGTCAATTTTTTAGTACTCGGTATGGTCTTTCATTTATCCTTTTATCCAGTGATTTATTTATATTTTGTTTCTTTATTTGCTATGGTTTGTAGTGGGAATTATGCTTCATTAGGATCTGTTGTAAGGGAACAGTGCACTCTACCCATCCTTATTCATTAGTGAGTGTATAATGAAACATAACTTCCAAAGTAAAACATAGATAGTGTATCATCATGTGGTCAATGTAGTGACCAACCAAAAGAGCCATGTATATATTACCACAGGATTATGTAAATCTATTTCTTGGAAGAAAATAAGTCTTTTATTTTCAATAATTCTCTAGTCATTGAATCTTTGTTGCGAAAGAGTAAATGAAAAGAAAGAAGTAGAGGGGGAGAGAAGCTTTTGGGGGCAACAAAGGGTACCATATACTATCTTGTAAAAAGAACAAGGAGAGATTAATACTTTTGAATCTTTTCTCAATGTATTACTGTTTTTCATGCTAAAGGAAAGGGATTACACATGAGATATTGCATTGGAACTTGAAGTGATGGATGTCTGCACACGCGAACTCTATGAAAAATTCTCACAATGCTCTACCCATAGATATAGCCAAGGTGTGGCCGAACCATATATATCTTGATGTGTGTTTGTTCTTCCATCTTATTATGTCAGTTTTGATAATCTTGCATGTCTCGATCCGAGAATGCTGGAGGATCACACTTTGCATTTCATAGAACACCCATCAATTGGTAGTGACAACTATCAATGTTCTCACAATGCATGCCACCAAAATCCTCTCTCACACAATTACAATCTACATCTCAATATCCAAGTTGTGCTTGCTGGTAGCATATTGGGAAGAACATAATTAACAGTGAATCTTTGATGATGGTGTATGGGAAAATAACGATTTGGGGAATCTCTTGAGGGGGGGAATCAAGCCCCTAATTATCCATTAAAAAAAAAATTGTGATATTGGTTATCATTTAGGTCCAAAATCATCATGTACATGCCTCAAATTAGGGGCCTTAAAAGGTCCCTCTTCCCTTTTTCTAGCTTGGATGATAAAATTTTCAACAATCATCCAGATAGTTTGAAAAAAGAACAGATTGACATTGTTTCATGTTTTCTTACAAAGATTTAGGAAAAGAGATTGCTGCAATATTAACTCTTGCTCCAGAAGATCAACAAAATCAATAAGCTTCTTCCTGTTGGGTCTTGTTCCATATTGTTTTAATATTCTCAAGAGGGTTGATTTAAATTTTCTTTACAATGTTTGTGATGGTTTATGATTTAAACTTCTCTCTTCTTATAGTATCTCATTTTGGGTTGATGATTCAACTTCTTGTACTTGTGGACTAAACACTGAGAACCTCTACTATAAAACCCACATGGGGAATTTATTTTGAAGCACTTCAATTATCTATTGATGTATTTTTATTCAAACTTACCCTTAACCCTTGTTATTAATTTAGTATGGCTGAATGTTATATTTAAGTAAAAAACTAATAGCGTGTAAAGCATAATTATGTTTTTAGTATTTTACCTGTTTTCCCTATGGGTAAAGAAAATTTTACCTTGGTTAACCAAGAGAGGAAACTAAGAAGAAAAAAGTATTAGGCGCGAATGGAGCACATGAGAAGTTGCTCCAGGGCAAGATAGACAGACTAATCCTAGATTTTGTGCAGTGGAATCAATTTTCATACTGACAATACTTTTATATCATCTAAATACAGTAAACTGGAATTTAGTTTCTTTTTACCGTTTTCTCTTGGAGAATAAGCCGTAGCCTGGTGGACCTCAGACCTCTTGCCACCTGCAAAGAGACTTTACTGTTGTACGATGACATTTTCCCTTACAGTCGACAAGTTGATTTCATAGAATGCCTACAAGGCACCGCTACAAATGAACCTTCGAAACGAGTCAGGGTTAGCGTAAATCACAATCCGGCTACCTGATAAACCAAGATTCTGCTTATTCTTTCAGCAAAATATATAAATTGGCTCAACAGTTATGGATGTAGATCACTGGATGAAATAAACCAAACTACAAGATATAGACGACATCTACATATTCATTCACCATGAATAAAATCTTCCAAGAAGTTGGACATCAGAGATGAATCCTTCAAATAGTTCAGCCCTGCATATATGGGGGAAAAAAAAAAACTTGATGTCTGTAGGAGTTAACATAACTTGCACCTTGAACAGGAACTCTGCTTGATCGAAATCTTTAGCCAAGAAATGCCGCATGCAATGTTAAAAACAAATAAAACATAACTCTTTGTTCCTGAAAAATCGTTTCCGAAACCAAATTTGATCATTTCGCAGCAGTTCATTTATAATCGAATGCAACCTGATACACTGCATAATCTAATGAAAGCAGAATACTATCTGGATACGAGAAGAAGGGAACTATGAAATGTTTCTAAACAGTTTGAAAAGTTGTAAACAAGGAGACCACTGCAATAAATGGTGGTAGGGGTTTGGAAGACCAAGACGAGGGGAACGAATAGGCTGTTAAATGTCTGCATTCGTTATGATATCAGTGCAGGTTCGACAGTCAGTCTGAGAAGCGGCAGATCTCGCACCCAAAGCACACACAATCGGTGCAACCCTTGCACAGTGAGGCGCGAGGGCACCCTCTTATAGCCCTTCGACTTGCACGCTCTTCATCATCCTCACAGCTGATCCTGGTGCACAGTATGCATCATTTTTAGCTCATCAAGAAGTTTGAAAAGAGAACACACGAAATAGGATATAAGGAAATTTTTGGCAGAAAACATGCAGAACTTTATGCGAAGTGCAAAAGGAATTTGACAAATCCTGCAATCAGGATGTCATTACCATGTCCATGTTCAAAGATAACATGCAAACATTTCATATTCAGAAGCTGGATTTTCAATGATAAACATATTATATCTCTACACCACAGAAAAATGCATTGCCTAGAACCTCAGAAATACTTCAAAATGAAAACTTACTTGCCAAGAGGAGAATCAGAGCATTTCCATTTAGGATTTGCAATTGCATCATGATAAATACGACATTCCTCTTTGGTCTGGAGCCGAAATCTACGCTCTTTCTTGCACTCAATGCAGCAGATAAATTCATCACGATGAAAAGCTCGAGCACTGTGACCTTTATATAAGCCACTAGCTTTTTCTGCTCTAATATAGTACTTAAGCAGCGATCTTCAGTAATGGTACCTTCTTCCCTTTCATTATGACCCATATAAAGTGCTTCCATCTCCTTTGAACCTCCTCTGGTCTTGTATGTTTTTCAAATTCGGATGGAGTCATTATGTCTGGTCAATGTGATAATCGCCGTCAACCAATGGTAAACCAGGGACTCATCAACATAGCTTTTTGAATACATATGCAATAAACTATGATGATTGAAGTGTGTAATGCCCAAAGCATGACCATACGTAAATTATTCTACAGCAAACAAATGTAACTTACAGCAATCAATTTATGAAAAAATGTATATGATATAGGTGAAAACAAATATAAGCTCAGATGTGCATAGATTTCTCTAACGAAGGATATTCTTTCTTGTCCTTGATGATACAACATAACCCAGATCTTCTGTCTACATGTGTAAGATAGGTAACAACACTTATACGGCTATCGAACATGCTAGAATTCTTCTAAAGCATCTAGGTTTATTGTAAAAAGGAAACTAAATATTTATGAACTAGTAAAGAAGTGTCAGACACTTAATAGCTTTATTACATGAAACACAACTAAATACATTACAGAAGAGAGAAATAACCTTTGGAACAATTAAAACATATTGCAAGAAAATGATGAGAATATCTTGAATCCAAATGAACGTTGGCTTTTAGTACATTTCCAACTAAATTATTAAACGTGTCTCATAATGATAAGCAAATAAACACACAATTGTTTCCCTGAAAAATATAGGAACACAGTTGGAAAATGGATGCAAAACCTTGATGTCGTTATCTAGAATTAATTGGATGTATATCTTAATAGATCTAGCAGCTATAAATATGTGTTCTAGTAACCTCTGAAGCATGGACACTTGTTTTGTGAAGCTGTGTCATGTCGGACATAAGTGTGCACTTTTGTGTTTCACTGTTGTCTAGTGTGTACTTTTTTAGAATTTGTTGTGTGTGGTTGTGCCTTGTTGTGTTGTGCTCGCATTTGCTTTTCATGTCCGTGATTCTTAGAAATTCATTGCTGAAAGTTTTTATATTGAAACTCACTGTATTTTTGAACTTCAACACCAAGATTCCAGTCAAGCACCAAACTGGATCAAAACAAATACACCACAGTGCCATACTTTAACATCATTGATGGGTGGAAAAAAATGCTTGTGGCTTGGGTAAACAAAACCTTCTTGATAGACGGTTGTGTTGACCATAATGTGGTAATATTGCATCTACCAACACACTAAATGTCCTTTTACCAAGGAGTCATCCATCATAGTTCATTAATAGGGGTTTGCAAAGCCGTTGATATTGTCCACCAAGGCACATGAGTGTGGCTTGGAGATGGGAAAAACCACTAGGTTCTGGATAAACCGAAGTTGCTTAGGCCTTTTTAGATGAAGAATTTCAATTGGGTTATTCCTGGTTGGGTCAGTTTTGAACCGACCAGTACATAATTGACCCAAATCCAACTTGGTTATAACATGATAGATTACTTCGAGCCTAAGTTCATTGTAATCATGTAATGTGAAGTTCACCAGATTGACCTGACTATCAACCAAGTCTGGTTTGAGTCAGGCTAGGATAGTTATTATTGTTTGGACAAAAACTATTTAGGGAGGGAATAAACCCCACTTAGATGACATACAAACGAACCCTCCAACCATTTAGGGAGGGAATAAACCCCACTTAGATGACATACAAATGAACCCTCCAACCATTAATCCCAGCTCAATGTTGTGTTTATGTGGTAGCATTCCATTTACTTTTTTAAGTTATATAATTTTTGTGATTTTCTTTTTTAAATTAATGGGTGAAACAAACTCAACACCATAGGACAATAGCAAGGTGAACTAACCACCAAACTACTTAACTAATTGTGTAATATAATATTACATTACACGTGTTACCACCAGATGACTTAGGTTGGTTGGATGAAGGTATTCGTCGTAGTGACGAAAATGGCGGTGATGGCGGTGATGACGACGACGATGGTAATGACGGTGATGATGACGGCGGTAATGGCGATGACGGTGGTGGTGGTGATGACGGCGGCGATTATAGAGGTGATGGCGATAATGATGAAAAGACTCATGGTGTTGATAGAAACCAACGAGGTGGTGCTACATGGTATTAAAATATTATGCCACATAAGATGCAGATCATGGAGTCCGAGCGGAAATTTCGCAACAGCGTAGGCATTTGGATCGGTTAGTTGATTTCAGTTCTAGCGATGATTATTCGAGTATACATGATAACTACTTACATGGTCATCATAGTCTTGAAGGCCATTTACAAGGGTTGGGTTTGACATCTCGCTAATATTCTAGCACTGATTATTTTAGTACTAGTGAATATTCTACTAGCAGTACTGAATATCAAGATCGAAGTTTTGTGTGTTATCACCATGGAGCTGATATTGCATAACCCTTACCGTCATATTACTCTGATGCTGGATCCTCTGGCAAATCATCTCAGCCTACAGTATCTCACTCATAAACATATTATTATTCTTATGAAAACTATATATCTGGTTTCTATACTTATCGCGGGGATGATGATAATGATGAATTTGTGTCTCCTTATAATTCAATGTGGAAATGACTATATTAGTAGGTACTTATGAATTATTTTATGTAATTTACTTTATTATGCACGTAGTTTGATATCTTTCTACTGACGACGCTTGTATTTAGCTTTCATTTTATGTTTTGAATGCTAGGTGATATGTTTTGAATATATGATACATGAATTTTGATGTCTACATTTTTTTATGATATATCATGATTTTTTAATAATTTTTTTAGTGTTCTATGTAGCGTTTTGTGCGTATCATTCGAGCCCGATCCGAGTCGCCAAGACCGATCCGTCTCGGTGTCGGCGGCCGAGACCGAGATTTTGAACCATGTTTAGCACTAGGCCATAGCCAACATATCACTAGACTTCATGTGAATCCTCAGAAGCGAAGGAAACTAGGAAAAAGAAAAGAAAAGAAAAGAAAGAAGAAGGCCTACACTTGTTCTCAAGGCTATAGCATTAGGGCTAGAGTCAGTTGAAGGTCGAAGTTGGTTGGTGATTGGTAGTGAAAAGTGCATTTTTATCATGACATTTACCATCACATTTTCATATTTATTCATATAATTCTGCACATTTACTAATATTTATTATTTATTGTGTGCAGGCCTTGAGTAAATAAAAATAAAAGAATAAAGCCTTAAAAGAAGCCCAAAAGCCCATGTCCAAGCCCAAGTGAAAAATTGCAATTATCAAATGTCAAAGTTGCAAGTACCAATTGCAAGAATTGCAAATATTAAAAGAAGAGTAAAGGGATGGACTTCTACTAAATCCTAAATGCTTGCAGGATGAGGATAAAAAGAGTGCAAGAGATGAAATTCATTTAAAAGATATGGGGAAGATTTGAGATTTAGGGTAACTTGCTTCCCAAGTTATCCCGAAATCTCAAGATGAAGAGTCAGGATACAATTTCCAGAAGGATAAACCCAGATGGACGGACCAGAGGATGCCACGCGAGAAAGCGCGTGGCATTTGGCTACAAAAGTGCCGCGTTTTCGCGGCAAATTTCCCGTTTCCGCGGCAATCCTGAGGCGGTTGGCGATGCGTTTTCGTTGAGGAGTTGTACTGGGACTCTACTTCCTATATCTCATATAAATACCCCTGCAGAGCAACAGAGAAGGGGCGTCCAGAGGCAGAGCCAGAGGGCCAAATCTAGGGTTTAGGTTTTCTTCTTGTAGTTTAGATTTTCTTTCCTCCATTGTAATTTTTATTTTTTTTTCCTTTTTGTAAAAACTGAGAGGAGATGATGTTCTCATGAGGAAGGGATCTACTTGTACTGATGGTGACAGTCGGTGTAAGTTTTATTTTTCCACCATTGTTTAATAATCGAATCGAGGTTCGTTCTTTTTTATTATGTTATGTTCTTTTATTCTTGTTGATTCTTGTGTATCTCAGTTTTTTGTTTTCTTCTATTGTTATTTCTCTCTAATGTTTTGTGAACCGTGAGATCTGATTGCTTCGAGACTGCCTAGCCAAAGAAGAGCACTTGATGGCCTATGGAGATGAACAATCATTCTTTAGATTGTCTTTTCTTTTCATAGTGTAGGTAGTGAAGGTGGACGATCCTATACGCCATACTTGCACGCCTTCCAAGACAGGGTAAGTCGTCGCGAACAGATCAAAGGTAAGCAAGGTAGAAGAGGTTTGTACGTGTTATAGTTTCTTTTTATTTCTTTAGTTTAGATCTCACACTACCATATTCTCAATTTCTTTTCTTCACTTCCATTGTAAATATCATTTCTTCTTCTCCATCTTCTTTCTTTCTAACTTAACATTAAAATAATAAAAACTTTAGAGATAACTTATTGACAAAGCTTCCATCGCTAGTCCCTCCCAGAGGATCATGACCCGCATAGCCACTGCTACCGCGGATTAGAATTGAGAACCTTGCACAACTACTTCTAAATCTAACATCTTTATTTTTGTGTGTAGGTAAAATCTCAATCAGTTGGGACCGGAATTAAGGCATATAAATTTGTGTTTGGGGTCGGAACCAACCTTAGGCCTAGTTCGGACCTAGTATATTATCATCCCCAACAAGAAAGAATATTTGATTTCTTTAGTTTGACTAGAGTTGATCTTGAGAATTTGATTAAAATTCTTTTCTTCCCATGGATTGCAAACGTTAGGAAAGGCTTGTTTGATTACTCTATTTGACAACTAATCCTAATAATTCAAATTGCAAGGATAAGGCCAATACTCAAGATTAGAATAGAAAAAGGTGTAGCCTCATTTTTATGAAAAGCTAGTTGCACAAGAATAAGTATTCTCCCCCTAACAACAAGAATAAGGAAATTGTTGTTAACCTACCTATCATCGTCAGTAAGCTCTGAAACTGACGTACAATAACAAGCATGGTCACTCTAAACACCATCAACCTTTTGCTTGCCGCTAGGGGTGCAAGTGGGTTGGGTTAACCGAATGCAACCCGTGACCAACCTGAATTTTTAACTTGAAGGCCAATACATTTGTTGGGTTGGATTGGACACAAAGGTTGGAAAGTGTCAGCCCAAATATCTTCGGCTTAGGTTTAGGTTCCGACCCAACCCAAACTAGAAATAGTTGAAGTAAATAAATATTTATACTTTTATATAAATGACTATATTATATTAGAGTACTTAAACCTTAAAAAAAATATTATATTACAGTACTTTAATTTATAAATGTTTTTTTAGTTTGAAATTGTTCAATGTCTAATGTCTTTACAATATCACATGAGATTTTGAATTTATTAGATTCTAATAAGCAAATTTGACCCAAACTAAGCTAACCCGTACACGATTTGGCCTACCCAACCCGGCCTTAACCCGAACATGAAAATTAAATGTTGGGTCGAGTTCGAATTAGGCAGATCGGGTTGGAATCGAGTTAGATTTGGGTTTTGGCAGCCTGTTATAAGTTTGGGTTGGGTCGTGGGTTAGCCTTCAACCCAACCCAACCCAACCCGGTTGCACCCTTTCTTGTCGCCAACCTTTTGATCTCTGCAAACATCCATTTGCTAGAGCTCTAATGTCTGAAGAGCAAGAATGAACTAAGAAAGAGAGGGTGTCAACTTTGTGATCTTCCAATTTTTTACTTTCCCCTCTCATTTTCTTTTTATTCCTTTGTAGACTGTACAAATTGGATCAAAGTTATTGGAAAATATTAGACTTGAGCATAGCTAAAGAGGATATGACAAAAAATACAACCAAGCTGTAAATATTCGTGTTCAATATGGAATTTGAGCACAAAACGTATCTAAAAAGATAATAAAAATCATGGAAACGTCAAAAAATTGGCTATATCATTTTTTAAAAAATGTTTAGTCCCAAAAAAATGGGTGTAAAAAAGCACTAACATATATGTCAAATTTTATATGATGACCACCTGCGTTTTTGACATGATACATATTCAATGAAAGTATTATCTAGTAGTTGCGTCCATTTTGGATTATTTTATGTTGCTTGATAGATAATAGGTTAATTAAAAAATGACAACTGAGATTTAAAATATCAAAAAACTAATATTAACATTTTACAATATGAAAATATATTTTTTCAAAAAAAATGTAAAACATGCATAAAAATATCTTTTCAAAATTACACATTCTTTTTTCCTTCATCTTTCTATTTAAAAGGAGTTTTGCAAAGAAAGGTCTTGAGCGGATTGTTTAATGAGTTACTTAAAGAAATAGCTTCATAGCGATCTCTATGTATCATGGAGAGATTCACTAAGTTTGTTGTGTTAACTATTATTTAGTTTCTTGTTCATTTGTCCATATCATGAAAGGCAAATTAGTTGGAATCCTACTAATTTGAGAAATTGCTCCAATGTGATTATTGAAGTATTGGAAGTTTCGTTCTAATTCTAGTTGATGATATTTGTTAGAATTTGCCTATGTGTGGATAAGTGTACAGGTTAGTGTCTTTTCAATGTCTATAGGAAAATTATACTTTTGTACGTGTATGGTTAAATAAAAAATTATTATGTATGATAATGATCATATCATTAAGCATCCAAACAAGTATCTTGGATAGAGATCTCAATAATTTGTATCCAAGGGAACACCAGTGCAATCCAATGGTTTCTCACACCAAATAATTAAGATTCCAAAGGTTTTATCTCAAGTATCTAAACAAGGGCTTAGGGAGACTTCCTCAACCTACATGAGGCTTCGTCATTCGCATAGTTCATAGGTTGATTAGTTAACCAGTGAAAGAGAGGCAATTAAGCCCTACGCTGATGAGACTTTGTGTTGCATGGACGCGGCAACATTGAAATAGACATAACATGCGAACACGCGATAAATTCTTAAAAATATATATGATACATGTGTTTGACATGCATATCAAACACGTTTAGACACGATACAACTTCTTGATAAGAGTATTTGTGCTATATAGATGAGACCCTTGAATCAAGTCCTTAGAACAAGACTATATAAGATGAGGGGCACTACAACAACAGGTGCAAATAAGGCTGTAAATACTTTAGGTCGTGTTGGATCACCCGATATCTACACAGAAAGTCAAAGCTCCAAATCCAATTAAGATCCGGAAATTTCAAAAGGTTAACATCCATTCCCGGCTCTATTTATTAGCTGGGAAATAGGGTTAGATTCATAGCTCCATTTGTATTTTACTATTGTTTTCTAAATCTTAAGTAAAATTTTGGATCCTTTCTAGATGCCTGTTGGATCCATTTATCACATGGAATAAGTTGTGGATTTGAGAAAGAAAATTGTAATTTGTATAATTATTTATTCTTTTAATAATCAATAAGGTTCATGAATTATTGGGTCAGTTAGTGTTTCTTTTGGGACTTGAAACTTCATTATGCAGACTATAAAAAATAGTAGCTATAGTTCTGTCATAATTGAGGATTAAATGTAGACTCTTAGATATGTGATCTGGACGTGAAATGGTTATTTTTTCGGATTTTTGGATTTATTGCCCTTTTGGGATGATCAAAATACTTGTACTAAGAGCTGGACTATATTAATAATTTGAGTATACTTTATATTCTAAAGTCAATATTATGTATATATATTATACGCATACATATATATCAGGACAGACATCTCCTTGTGTACATATCCAACCCATTCACTAATTAGATTATATTAAATGGGTCAGATCTTATATATGCAGATTGATTCAAGATTCAAGCAGATCCAAACCCAATCTAGTCGGGTCAGATCCAGGTTGGATTCATGTCATGACCCGCTCCGTTTACAGCCCTATGCGCAAAGTATAGAGATACAGGTCCAAGTAGACAAGTGGGAACGTGTGAGAGAACCATGGAGTTCTCAAACAAGTCCCCTTATTGATGGATGCGAAACCAATAGATTGATAGGTAATCTCTTTGGCTCCTTTGAATACTGAGGATCTCTACACTACCTAAGAGCACCATGACATGCGGCAATGTTGCACGCACACGTCGACATGGATATTGTTGGAATTGAAGAATATAAAGGTGAATCTTCGAGTTGAATTATGGCGAGATCTGTTGATCGAATCAACCGATGATGGTTGGAGTGTGTTCTCCTTCCATTTGTGATGAACGTGGTATATTCACATGTTCAATTCCGACTTCGAATGAATGAGATATTCAAGTCCAAAGATTGCCTAATTCAAAGCCAAAAGGGACTAAAGTTAGCTACATGCATTTAGTCCCACATTGGCCATGTGATGGAAGCTCATGGGATATAAATAGAGGAAAATGAGAACAAAGGGTGTGCCCTTTGGGTACTTGGAGTTTTCGCGCGCGAAAAGGAGGGAACTATGCACGTACATACGTACGTGCGCGCACGCGCGCCGCCGCTGGCGGCGGCGGCGGCGTGGTTGATCGGTTGCGACGGTTCTGCCCGAACCGTCGCAACTGCTGGAATTTGGCGGACGAGAATACCCCTCCGGAGCGCTATAAATAGCGCTCCAGGGGTTCATTCTCAGACAAACCAAATCTGAGATCTCTCTCTCTCTCTCTCTAAAGTTCTGACTTCGGTTCTGAACTGGGCTCCAGCGAAGTGGGAATCCACGACTTCCAGAGCGACTTCCAACGAAGTGGGAATCCGCGACTTCCAATTGAAGTGGGAATCCGAAGCGACTTCCTAAAGGAGATTCTGACAAAATCTTCAACCTTCCTATCTATGTCCTCAACAGTGGGTGTTCCTCCAAAAGAGTAAGACAAATATTCATTTGAAATTTGTCGTTATACCGCTGTTTTGCTAATCCTGTGTAGGTACTGGTTGACTACGGTTCGACCGTACGGTGATTTGGTAGTGCTATCCAAATACCGTGAAGAAGTGTTGTATCTTGGGAGACCAGCGTCCATTATCCCGTTAGCACCGGTGCGGGGGACGTAATTGTCTTAAGGAGATTCGCTCTAAGCGTACCTCACTTCAAATACTGTATAAGTGGATTAAGTCCTTTATACAGGGGATATACTCTACAGTATATCGAGATTGACTTAGATTCAGTCTAAGTGATACTGTATAAGTGGACTAAGTCCTTTATACAGGGGATATACTTTACAGTATATCGAGACTGACTTGGATTCAGTCTAATTGGTGCTTAAACCAAGGAAGGAAATTGAAAGGTGGTTCTTAAATTAAGGAACATTCTATTGAACGGAAAACCTCCCACCTGATATTTGCCGACCTGGCCAATTAGATTGTTGATATCTCAGTGATCTTGATTAGTTGTCAGATTGATTCTTGTTAAGCAGAATACCCAACAGATATGATACGACACGACACACCTACACACAACAAATTCTAAAAAGAACATTGAAAATAGAAGGAGCATTTTACTTGAACCCCATATGCACGCACTCCTTTCTAGATTGTACTCGAAGCCGCCCCAAAATAGTTTATTGTAGTCATGGTGGCTTCTCTGAATTGGCTTTATGTAAACATATGTGGCATGAAAATTCTATGCAGAGAGTAATCCAAGTAA
This sequence comes from Agave tequilana, assembly GCA_038442645.1. Taxonomy (NCBI): domain Eukaryota; kingdom Viridiplantae; phylum Streptophyta; class Magnoliopsida; order Asparagales; family Asparagaceae; genus Agave; species Agave tequilana. The sequence continues at coordinate 501,987 of JAVJIF010001831.1, forward strand.
TCACAACATAACAAATTTAAATGGTACTTGAGATCATCACAGAGTACTTGCTTAAAAATGAAGAACTCTGTATCAGAAAATCAACTGACCTTCCTGGCAGTCGTTAATGCAGTTATATTTTCTGCTTGTGCAGCCGCAAGTCACCTGAACGAAGTCCTCGCCCCTCACCACCCCCAGCAATGTCTCTAAGCTCCTCGTCTTTGAAAAGCGCACCAGCCATTTCTCTCTCTTCCTGCACATCAAGACTCAAAAGATTTTCTTTATTCTCAAAGAGAATTAGACAAAAACCCATCAAGATCAAATTTTTATTGATAGGCAATCAAAAGGAGACTAGATAAGAGGTGGGTAAGCTGTAAATTTCTTTCTAGATAAACCCATGTTAAAAATAACAGAAAAGGTGTCACCTTTGAGGTTGAAATGGATTACAACTCCAAAAGAAAAAGACCCCATCAAGCAAAATCCCACATTGTTCATGCACTCCACCTAAAAAAGAGGAGGAAAAACGATCTTAACAAAAAGGGCTCTCCTACCCTAAAAAAAAAAACAAAAACAAAGAGACCTTGGTGCAGAATCCCATGAGGCACTCTGCACACAAACCACTAGATAGAGAGAGTGAAGGGAGGAGAGAGTTTGGGGGATTTCCCAAAAGGGGTCGTTGCTGACATGACAATGAGTTCTTTGGGGGAAAAGAGCTTGGTGCACTCTTTTTTCTACATTTTTTATGGGTATGCAGAAAGATGGCTATTTTCTTGTAGCCTTTTTTGGACAATCAAACTAGGATTCTGAGCCCCAAGAGGTAAGGGCCTTTCCCCAGTATTAAATATATTATATATATATAGAAAATTATTGGCATAAAAAAAGTAATAGAATAAAATAAAATAAGAGTCGGATACTGGTATCGTGGACAGGAAGAGTTGGAGGTGTCATTAAAGATAATGAAATTATCTGAGAAGGCTACAAAAATAGATAATGAATTATAAATCATAGATTATAGAACTTGCAAATGTTATGCAATAAGGAGGATTATGAAAAAATTATATACAGAGTTACATAATTGGTTAATTAAGCAAGTAAAAGAGAGAGATAATCAATAGTCGTGCCTTCAAATAGATTTTATATATGATTGAAGTGTATTTTCTTTTCCAATTTTGCTTTTACCAGTCTATGACATGAGGTTCCTACTTTCTAACAGTCTCAATGCGTGTTAAGCATGGTGTAAATCTAGGGAAAAATGAATGATTCTCTCTCTCTCTCTCTGTGGAAAAAGAAACAAACTCTTTTTAATTTTTCAGTAGAGGAATAGAACTCTATAGAAACAAAATTTGATGTGGATATTGCATAAATATTAATATGATTGACCCAGTTAAGTCTTTTCATTTAGTTTTTTTTTTTGGGGGCATTCTTTCTTCTTCAGCCCATTTTCTCTGATTTACATTTTGCTTTAGTCATCTAATGAAACTTCTTTTTCTTTATATTTCTACCAACCGTATTAGTAATGTTACTTATGACATTCTTTTAGGACATATCTAAGAATATAAAAGATTGAAACTTTCTATGTATTTGATAAGATAATTTGTAGATACAGCTGCTGGATTAGGCATTGTATAATTTAAGGTTTATTGTCATGTGTATATACCTATCACCAAAAGATGAAGTTAACTGATTCAACATTAAAATTTAAAATCATCAATCCACGAACTTGCAAAAGAAATAAAATAAGCAATTAGGGGGGCAAAAAAATTCTAACCTGATTTGAAACACAGAATGGAGAAATCCTCTTAATTCGCTAGAATTACAGAATTGTGGATTGGTTTTTTCGCCTGAACCCTTATTTATACTCAAGGGTCACGAGAAAGTTCCTTTTTCTGGACAAAACGTTTTAACGGTAGGTCGTGACATGCGTGATTCTGCATTGTGAAAATCGCCGCTGCATTTTCTTATTAAATGTTGTTATTTCGTACTTGCTTGTTTTTCACCTGAATATCCTTTTACAGTTTCTAAATTATCGTATACTATTTATTAAATATAATTGAATTTGACTTAATGCCTTAGGGAAAAAAAAATGAACTCACCATGAAAAAGTAGTAAGTCTTAGTACTTGGAAAGAGGATAGTGTTTTAGTTTGAAACTGTTGTCTTTATGCTTCAAAAATAAAAAAAAATTCTTATTGTGTTAGTAAATTTCTTTCATATTCATATTAATCAATGTTTGCTACTTTTTATATAAGCTAGAGCATCAAAGAAAAAGAAAAAATATTACTTGTAAAAGATTAAAAAGAAAAAAATAATAATCATGTCTATTTAATGGAAATGCACTCACATAATACAAATCCTACCTAAAAATGAACTGCTCTACTTTAAAAAAAAAAAAAAATACAATGTTCAATTTTATGGTGAGAGACTGTTTGGAGTTGGGTCAGGAGAAATCACTACCTTAACACGAATTTTGTTATAAGAAAGAAAAAAGAAAAAAGAAAAAAGAAAAAAAATTCAAAAACTCCTCAGTATCACCTTTTCCCCAAAACATAACAAATGCAAAAATAAAAAAATGAACATATGGTTTCATGAAAAAAGATAATGTGCAAATTGAACATGACATGGCCACAAATGTTTTGAACCCACACAAACCATCGCCCTGACATTGGATCCCTAATGCCACTTCAGGTTGGGTGAAAAAATGGGTCTCTCATAAACAGGTGCATGAATATTTTCTCCTGCCAATATATGCAGGGTCTTCTCGCTGCATTCTCTGGCTCTTTCCCGCTACCAGAGGAAAAAGCCATGGCCTTATCCTGCCAGTTCGCCGCTTATCCTGCGCCGCCTCCACCTTAATGGATGCTATACTGCGCTCCAACGCGCGCCGGCGGCTCCCAGGGTTTCATTCTGTGCCGCCTCTGCTTATCCTGCGCACCCATTTTCCCCCGAGGTGAAACCCTAGTCCCATCCCTCTTGAGATTCTATGTTTATTTACTAAAATTCAATATTCAAAATCCTAATCGCGAATGCTATTCTCACTTTTTCTTGTTTGCCTGTGATTATTAGGTAGCAAAGGCGGTGGATTCCTTGTATTCGGAGTTCAGGGAAGTTGATAACTTGGTGGCTCATAATAGCACCCGTGTTCTTAAGGAATTCCAGAATGCTAGGGTTGGATCTCATGTATGCTTATTTCCAAGATTCTATTTTTTCCTTCCTTTCCCCCTTTTTATAAATTAAAATGTTAATGTTATCAAATTATTGTGAAATCATACAAAAACTGTCATCTTTGATATCCAAGCTACAAACACATTAATTGTGATTGTTGTCGCTTCTATATTGTAAATATTGTTGGCGATTATTCTACTTGCATCAATTCCCAATTCTTGATTAGAGCAAGAAATGTGCACTATATGGCATTGATATCTTGATTATCAATTGGGTTTTTGAAATGGATCCAAGTAATTATAGAACTTCATTTTATGTGGTTCGTCAGAATTATTTCCAAGTAATTGTAGAGATTTTTTGGGATATTTCCGCATTCAGAATTATCAATAGTTGAATTTGTGGTGAGGGAGCTACTTAAGAATAGAGTGTGATAAAATGTTGACTATCAATAGAGCTAAGTATTTCCTGACTGAAGGATACTATGGACCCAAATTGATATCTACTTTGGTTTAAGAGATTCAACAGTATCAAGTGTTTTTATTGAATTCTTCTGGTCGTATAGCACAATGGTACTTTTTCTATTTGTGGTTTAAGGGACGTGAGAACTGATCGAGCAAGAAACCAAGCCATACTGGTTCTAACTTCACTCAACTGTATACCTTAGTTTCCTCTTAACTCATCAAACCTCAATTGTGATCTCTGAATTCTAAATCAATTTGTTCCAACTTATTTCCCTCATCATAAAGCCAAGTGTCTGTGTGATATTTATCTCCCAATCTGTTTGTGCTGGTTTGGGGAATACTACTAGTACTTAGAAAATATTAACTAAAGGATTATGTAGTCAGCTACATTGAAAAATTAAGATTCATGAGTCAATTGCTAATTTGCTGGACAACATTGCTACTGTAGTCAGCTATATTGGAAAAGATGGCAAATGAATCTACTAACAAAAGAGAGATTATAAGGAGATTCATTCTCAATTCTCATACACCCAAAACCCACAAAAGAGAATCACAAGAATTGCAAGGTGGTAATCTTACTATTCAAACTTCTCATGTCCCTCTTGTTTTCCCCCCCCCCCCCCAGCTAAGCAAAACTTAGCCATGGCTTAAGGCATCTAGATTTCACCACCTCTCTTATGGCCAAGTTGGATAAGCCATATTTGCAACTTGGTAAGAGATTCCAATTTGGTTTTGTATTCTTTGGTGTTTTTAAGTCACAATTGATTGTCCCTTGTTTTTTTTTTTTTTTGGAACTATTTCAATGTCAGGTAAACAAGTAGTGTTAAAAGAGAGTCCTTGGCTAAATGTGGGACCAATATTGTGTGTTTTTTTAAAATCTCAATATTGGTATAAGATCAGGCAATGGTTTTTAGTATCAATATGTTAAATATCGGCAATATATTAATACATATTAGGTACCTCAAACCCGATACTATAATGATGATATATAATATGTCGGCCGATATCTGAAAAACAACACACGTGTGTGCGCGCACGCACACACATCCATGTTCCAATATCCTACTGTTTAAATTTACTATGTCAGCCGCTTGACACCCGTGTCCCATTTTTGGTGCTCATAACACAAGATCTTCGCCGTAGAACTCTTGCATACTGGATATTATACAATGCTGTTTGGTTGGTGGATTGATGTTGGTTTGTGTGATGGGAGACTTGTATTCCACGCTTCCTTTCTCAGAGGATGCCTTTACTAAACACATTGTCATAACTCAGTGGTTAACATAAAAGGAAATCATTATGTTGATTATTTTCTCTTCTCGTTTTATCGGGGTTGTGGTTAATGAGCAGCAAATTGTAAAGAGGGATCTGAAGGGTGCATATCTTGCAATTCTTGTCCCCTTTCTTTTGTTCTCGCCATTTAGTTTGACATGTCTCATGCTTCCCTTTTCTAAGGTCAGGAGTCGGGTTCAAGTTAATTTCCAAAAAAATATGTGGAAGCGTATGATATTTTTTCCCCAAAGACAATTGCAGATTTAACTGTATAAAATTCAACTGTATTATCTTCAACTGTATCAGCATTTTGGTGGATGCACGGGCTACGGTCATGATGAAGGCGGGGCGCGTGAGGCTCTGGACAATCTTTTTGCTAAAATTGTCGGGGCAGAATCAGCAATCGTTCGCTCACAGGGCTCTATTTGCCTTATGCAATTATTCTGTTACCCATAGAAAATAGTATATTCTTCAATTTATTTTAACACAGTTTTATTTTCAGTTGCAAATTTTCTCTGGTACTGATGCCATCACTTGTGGTCTCTTTGCTTTCTTGAGGCCTGGGGATGAAGTGAGCTATTCTTTGATTTCCCCCACTACTGTTCTCCAAGTTGATCTCGCTTAATTTCACATATTCTGATCAACAGATTCACATATTCTGACCAATAGATTCTGTGCCATTCTCTTGGCTAATTATGTTTACCAACTCTTAGCAGTTGCTGGTGTTCCTAATGACACCTCGGAGGAAGTGATTGGCATTAGAAACTCTTCTCGAAATGGGTCTCTGAAAGACTTTGGAGTAGCCTACAGAGAAGTCCCAGTAACTTTCCTTTTGCAAGACTCCTTATTCTAGTGAATTACATAGTAGACTGCTTTTTGATGAAGCTACGGTTTTATCTTGCAGAAGATGGTGGCTTTGATTGGGATGCCCTTGGCACTGCTGTGAGATCCCAATCATACAAC